>JAXCHO010000004.1:15397500-15867500 GCA_036630365.1 Acanthiza pusilla | reverse complement strand
CTGATTAATTTAAATGCTTTTTGTAACACTGTAAGGGCGAGAGCCATGTCTGCGGCCGCAGACGGGTTATATTATTTTCGGGCTCAGGTTTCGGTCGCCCGGGAAGGGGGAAAGAGCGGCGGGATCGCTGAGGATGCGCTTGTGCTTCCCGGGAGATAACGTCGCCCCCAGCATCGTCCCTCGCCCCCAGGGAAGCGGCCAGGCTTTTCTGGAAACTTTGCTCCAAAACGGTATCCTCGTGTTGTGTAACATTTTCCGAGGATTTTCATTACACGTTCAGCCAAAGGTAACACAATCAGAGAGGGGAAAGTTTCTTTCCGTGGCCTTTTTCCCGGTGCGGGCACCCCGGGGCTGGTCGGGCCGGGGACTCGCTCGCCCGAGGTGAGGCCATCTCTGGGCCGGTGGCCCGAGGGCTGCGAGGGAAACTGGGCCCTGATCGCCCCCACAAACTCCTACCGTAAAAATAAATCCTCGCCTGCCGCTGCCTCCGCATCCTCCGTGCAAATAAACCTCGGGGAAGCCTCCCCGGAGCTCCTGGGAAGTCCACGCAGGGTGTCGGGCGAGGAAAGCGCTTCTCCCCAGCGCGGTGGGGCAGGGCACGGTGGGGTTGTGCTGTGGGACACACAGGGTCCCCACTGCGACCCGGGGCCGCCACCCACGGACCCCTCGCTGCCAAGCGCGGATCCGCTCCCGTCGGACCCAGCCTTTCCCGCAGCCACCAGCTGCTGTTTTAAACTGGGGGGACGGGGAGTTACTGGGGCAATCGGCAGTTGCAACAGGTATAGAAGTATTTTACCTTTCTCCCGAGCTCTTCTCTAAAGGGAGAGGTTATTTATTTTTCTTTTTTTCCGAGGGAAAGAGGTTCCTGCAGAGGATCTATTGTTTTTTCTTAGAGGGAAAAAAAAAAAAAAAAAGAGGAAGAAAAATGTATCTGCGCCTCCGTTTTCTCAAGGATAAAGACTTGAGAAGTGCAATGTAAGAGACAGCCTCAGCTTCGGAAAGAGTGTAGTCAGCCAAGGAACTTCAAATAAAGTCCTTGAGCGGTGAAAGAGAAAGTGCGGAAACTTTCCCAAAGGTCACCTTTAAAGCAGCAGAGAAACTTCTCTCTCAAGTTCTCAGCTCTGACATTTCTCGGGGGGGTGAGGGCGCCAAGGCTTGCCTAAAATCGATGACACTTTATAGAAAGAAGGCCGGGTAACATCTCAGACACCCCCCCACCCCCAATTCCCAGCCCGTGGCCCGCGTTTGTGGCCGCTGCTCCCGAGGTGGGGTCGCGACCACCCCACGCACCCACTGCCACCGCCCGCGGAGCGTGGGGCTCGGGCGCGCACCTCTGCCCCTCGCCACCTTGGGGGAAAAAACGAGGACTAGGAAAAATCTAAAAAAAAAATGGAGTTAGCAGTGCTGGGAAAGGAAGAGCGGTGCTTTGATTTACATTGTCTCCAGAAAAGAAAAAGGGGAGAAAAAGGCGATTTAAAAAAAAAAAAACCAAACCATCCCGGCCCTGAATCCCAGGCAGAGTTGTCGTCGCTTGTTTTTCTATTTACAACTGATTTTAAAACCATTTTACAGGCTAAAAAAAAAAGAAAAAGAAAAAAAAAAAAAAAAAGAGGGAGCGTTTATAGACCCCCGGGAAGTATTTCTATTTCCCGAGAGCAGAGGCAAAGCCTCCGCACCCCGTCCCGGGGCCGCTCGGGAGCCCGGGGCTGCAGCCCGGAGCGAGATTTGGGAAGGGCAAGAGGAGAGCCTGCGGGAGCGAACCCTCCGCACGTAAAACCGGCCATTGATTCATTCCCAATAATTCATTAGAAAGCAGAGTTAATTCCGTCCTTTGCAATAGTTTTCGGGTTGCACGCGAGACCGGGAAGGGATGGGAGGAACTGGTGAAGTCTTCCTCTCACTTGCACTTGCTTCGCCACGAAAATTGTCTTTTTCCCCTCGAAAAGAATCGACCTTTTCCTCTTCTGTTATTCCTCACTTTTTTTTTTTTTTTTTCCCCATTTCTTTCCCTGTTCATTTTTTTTCTCCACGCTTTGCCTATAAGCATGCAGGTAATAAACGAATCAGGTAAAAGAGAGGAAATGGCCCATATTTATTTTGAAAACCTTCCTGGTAGAGGTTGTAGGTTCGGTACAAGGATCACTTTGGCCTTAAATACCAGTAACGCGGCGAGACTTTTGCTAGAAAGGCCTCTAAAAATGACGATGGGGAAAAAAGAGAAAAAAAAAAAAGAAAATAGCTGATGCCTCCCTTTCCCAGCTGGATGTTGGGGATCGTTTAAATACCCCTTTTTCCCTTCGAGGGTCCATAATAAAAGCGGTGAAAATGACACTGGTTTCCGCACAAGGAGGAATGTTTTGCTGCTTTAACGTTGTTATTTTTGGCGGCGGGTGAGGCTCGGGGAAGGCGGCAGCACCCAACGCCGCTGAGCTCCCGCAGCTCCTACTGCGACACTGTATTAACTCCTAGTTAAGCCAGCAAATAATATTGTTCATTCATCTTTTTCAAAGTTGATTTATAGCAATCGACAGGTTAAAGCGTCATCTGACTTCATTACTTTTAAAAGCTGTCTATTTCAGAACTGTCACTTTTCATCACTTAAACCGAATAAACGGTTGAAGAAATGAATTGAGAGAGACTTGGAGATCGTGTTTATAATTCTTTGTCTCGACGTTAACATTCCTAATGACCTGACCTGCATGGGGAACCTGTGTGCCTAACGCCGAGATTAAAAACAATAATAAAAAGAAAATCAACATCACCCCACCAGCCACCAAAAGTTACAGGAAAGGCGAGGAAGTGGGGACAGAGGAAGAGCAGGACGGAGATGCTGCACTGGCACTGGCGAAGCATCATGTATGATCACACATGTGCCCACGCACCGAGATGTGAAAGTTAGCACTGGGTTAGCAGTAAATCATTCTCTTCTGTCCGTTTCTTCTTCACATTCCTAACGCGGCTGTTTATAATATGAGGGGGGCTTGGGAGGGAAATCATAATAACAAAAAAATAAAAAACATGAAAGGAAAGGTATCTCGGATCCTTTTAGCTCACTGAGTAATTTTCATACACTATTAAGACTTTTTGTTTTCAAAGCGACAAGCTATCATCTCGGAGAAGGTTGAAGGTATTGTAGGGAAAGGATAGACCCACGAAAGAATTTTTTTTCACCTCCCTTAGAGATGTTAAAACAGTAAACAAAAAAAAATCTAAATCAGAGAAATGCAATCCTCAATGACAGCACGCGTCAAAGCTCTCAGGAGTTTCCCTGGCCACATAAAAACTGGCGGCTCTGCGTTTGCTCCCCATGCTGGGAATTCACCTTTGTGGGAGTTCTGCTCCCTGAGCGTCCAGATTCCCGCAGTGTGTTTGGCTCTATAAAACTATTGCCAATAACCTGCGTTTATTAATAAATCCGCCCCAGAGATGCTTCCAGGGGGCAAAGCTGTGGGAGAGGGGAGAATTGTTTTAAACAAAGCAGACAGGTTGCTCCCTACCTTTGCTCTCTCTTAATGCCGGGTGCATGAGCGCTAAAATAATAATGACCATCCTAAAAACGGAGTAGAGGTACCGGGAGAGCCGGGCCCCGCTCCGCGGCCGCGCAGGAGGCGGGGTGCGCAGGGGCGCGCGGAGAGCGCGGGTGCGGAAGGTGCGTGCTCCAGGGCTAATGAGCCCTGCAAGGGGGATGGGGGGGTCAGACCGCAGAGAACCGCCACCGAGCGGGCTGTATTTTAATAAAAATATGCATTATTGGTCAGGACGGTGATTTTTGGTGGGGTGACCCCGCTGCGCGCCCGCGGGGCGCCCGCGTCCCCCCGCGCCGCCTCCCGCCGCGCTCCCGAGCGCCACCTCGCTGCGCTGGGCGCTACTGCAGCCGCGTCGAGCCCACGCACCTGCGGGGCCGCGCGTGGGGAGGCGGAGCGGGGACAGCACCGCGGGCACTGCCCCGCGTAACTCCCGCCGCCAGGCTCCGGGACAGCTGTGAAAAGAAAGAAAAGGTTTTTCTCGCTTTCTCTGCAAGATTTTTCTTTTTTCCCTTCTCCCTCCGTGCCTGACCTTGCAGGGAGATTGAGCTCAGAAGTGTCCCAGAGTACACAAACTACTGCGACGGGATTGGATATTCAGTTAAAAAGGGCAAAATCGAGGGAGCCCTTTCCGCCCGCTATGGCCCGGGCGCTCAGGCAGCGCCTGTCGCAATTTCTGCACCAAAAAAAAAAAAGAAGACATTAAAAAAAAGACATTAACTACTTTGTTTGGATCAAAATGATACTTAGCAGGCAGAGTAATTTCTTTATGGAGCACGTACAACTGCTATTTCTCAAGATAATTTCAAATTTTTTAATCTGTTTGTTTTCCCCAGGAAAAAAAAAAATTAAATGGTAAAACCCCCAAACACCAGCATTAGCTGATGTAGCCCGAAATTCCCACATCGCTTAAGGGAATAATCATAATAATAATGGAATACGAAGCAGTGAATAAGGCAATGTAAAGAAGATGATGAAAACGTAAAGTCTCGAAATAGTTCCAGCACTTGCAGGACTCATTTGGGAAATTATTAAAAAGAAAAAGAAGGAAAAAAAAAAAAAGGAAGGCCCCTGCAGGCTCACAATAGGGACAGTGTCACATGCGCATTCAAAGCGCCCCGCGGACCTCTCCGCGGGCCGGCTCGCAGGCAGGTGATGTGCGGGGAGGCGGATTTGGGGGCATCCCTTTCGGTCCTACTGAGGAGGGAGCAGCGGCACAGGCAGAGAGGTCAGGAGCGAGGGAAAGTCCCCATCTCCCAAGCTTTTGGTGGCTTTGGGTGACAACGGAGGGCAGACATCCCCCGGATCCTCTTCGCCCTCCCGTTTATGCAGAGAATTCCTGCCCACCAGCACACATGGCAGTTGTTTAGCATGAAACGTGCTATTAAGTATTGATTAAGAGCATCCACATGTTATTCCGAGAATGTAAAGAGCTATTAAGAGCCATTTGACTTTACCAGAAAGTAGCGAATATTAGTTAATGAGTAATGGAGAAAATAGAGAGGTGCGGGGCGACGAGCCCCCGGCCGGCCCCAGCACAATTGGATTCTTTCAAAGAAAGCAGAAAAGAAGAGCAAAATCGCTCTATTTTTTAATTCCAGCGAGAATTTCAGCCGGGAACAATATAACTCAACAGCTGCGACAGGTGGAAGAGAGATAATTGAGCAAAGGCTGCTTTTGACAATTAATATTGCGGGGAGATAATGTCCCCGGTCGGGGTTTGTTAAGAGCCCGGGGATGCGAAGGGACAGTGCGGGGGATGCAGCAACACCCAGAAATTATGAAAAACAGTCAGAATTATGAAAAAGGAAAAGAAACCTCAACAAAACAGGAGGGTGAAAAGCTTGGGAAGAAATTCCCCCTGTCCGGTGCGGACAGCGGATCCCACAGGCTGAGAAGTTGCCTGTTCTCCTACCACCACCCTTTTTTTTTTTTTTTTTTGGGTTAAGAAAAGAGTGTTTCAGGTAGACAACTTAATGCCCGGAGTCTTTTTTAAAAAATGCTTTTATTGCTATTGCACTTCCTACCACAAGATGCAGAGCAAGTCAGCGGAGTTTGTATTACAACTATGTCATAATGTTTCACTGATGCAAAACATGTAGCCAGAGGGGGTTGCTAATGATTCCTGGATTAGAGAGAGGGAGAGCGAGAAGTGAGAAAAAGAAAACCTGGTTTCTTTTTTTTTTTTTCATTTTTTTTTCTTAAGCTACGTAAAACCTGCCCATTAATACCCAGCCCTTGCGACATCTCAGTATCTCGCACAGACACGCGGACCTGCCATGAGCCTTTTAAACACCGCAAACGTTTTGCATATTCCACCTATTAATTATGTTTGCAGCCTATTAATTTCAGGAGGTTCTTTTCAAGAGAAGACAACTTCCAACTTTGCATCCGTGTGGGGGGCGGGATGCTCCAGGAGCTGGGGATTTCCGCTCGGGATGAAGAGCGCTTCAAAGTTCCCCTAACCCTTCCCCCCAAAATCTCTCCCCTCTGCCCAGGATGTGCAAAACCTGTGTCCTGGCAGCTCCGGGTGCGGACCAGATCCTCTCAGGGTGTGCAGGTCCCCTGGGGAGATGAAGAAGGGGGTGGGAAGGAGAGATGTCGGGATTAAGGATCATCCTGCGGAGATGCCACCCGGCGCTGCGGGGCTTTCCTCGCCCTCCTCCTGCGCTGGGCTCTAGGCCCGGTCGCAAAGGCTCTCCGGGGCAGGGAGGGAGGTTTGGGAGGAGGGGAGTGATCAAAGCAGGGCGCAGAGCCCTCCTGCACGGTCAGCAGGGAGAGGTGGGGGTCTGCCGCCCGGAGCAGGGGCTGCGGAACCGCCGGGCTCGGGGTGCGCGCTCCCGGCCTCACGGTACCTGCTCCCCTCAGCCTCTCCAGCAAGGCTGCAGCTGGAAAAGATTTTCCCTATTTGACAAGACTCTTCTTTTTTCCCTCTTTTTCCCCCCTTCTTTTTCTCCTGGGAATGAACCTCTGAAACCCGTGCAGGGAACGACGGGCGTCCCGGGGCGTCGGGAACCGGGCGGAGGGACTATTGCCACCTCCCCTGCCCCGGCCACCATGGGCTGGAGTCAGCTCCATCCTTCCCGCAGGCTCCGGGCGCGGTGCTGGCCGCGGTCCTACTCCTCCCCCGCTCAGGGGCAGCCCCTCTGGCTCTGTCCCTCCCCTCGGAGTGACTCCTTGCCCGGTCCCATCCCTGTCCCCTCGGCCCAGCTTGGCGTCACCCTTGCAGCGAGGCCGGTCAGGCCCGGCGGGCGCTGCGGAGGCACCTGCGGGGCCAGGTGCGACCTAAGGGCCCAAGACCTGTAGCATCCTCGGGAAAAGACAGAGGCGAGGAAAGGGCTCGGGTCATGGTTACAGCCCCTGAGATCTGCCGGGCAGGCATGAGCTTTGCCCCTAAATCCCGCCTAAGCAGCACCCGCGGGCAGCTCCCAGCCCTGGAGCCCGACCCCGACCCCGCGGCTGCCACCAGCCCCGGGCACCCCGCCGGGACTGGCAGCGGCAGGAGCTGTCCGGCCCTTTCATCTGCGCATTTCGCTCAGAAGAGATGAAAAATAAAAAGTTTCAAATGTGACCTACTTCCATCTCCCCCTCCCCCTTCCCTTCAGATATTCACGTCATCTATTAAGGGAGGGTGGGGGGGAGAAGGGAGAAGCTAAATTTACGAGGTCTGGTGGGTTCTGGAGTCTGGGTGCTGGGAAACAGGTGTTGGCAGTTCGCTAGAGTGTCAGTCAACTTTTGGAGATGAAGTCATTAGGGAGGTAGTCTCCTCGGAACAATCTGGTGGTTTCAGTCGGAGTTAATTTATACCGAAAAAAAAAAAAAAAAAGAGAGAGAGAGATGGGGGGAAAAAAAAAAAAAAAAAAAGGAAAGAAAGGAAAAAATAAAAGAGCCTGTAGAAATACCGAAGGGGACAAACATAACGAGAACAGATTCACACTCCTACAGATTATGCCACTTGGAAGTCACATCCTGAGAAAAATAGCCGGCTCTTGCACAGCAGCGGCGCGGGGCGGGCGGGGGCTGCGGCGGGGGGCGCGCCGGGGCGGCGGGGCTGGGAGGGCACAGCCGGGGGGAGAAGAGGTCCTGTCCGCTGCCCGGGCCGCCCCGCACCTCCACCGCCTCCGCTCCGGCTCCCAAGGCGACAACTGTCCGGGAGGCGACAGGCCAGGGTCACCTTCTGCCTGTGTCCCCTCCCCACCCCGCCGCCACTGGGGCTGGAAATTGCCGGTGACCCTGAACTGTTCCCGGCTGTCTGTGAAAAGGCCGGCGATCCGCGGGCCGAGACAAAAGGTTTCATGTGCACAAACACAATCTCCTTCAGGCCTGAGCACGGCGCTGCTCGGAGCCGGGGCTGGCGGCCGCTCCGTGCCGGTGAGCCGGGGGGCGGCGGGGGGCGGCGGGGAGGGGGGGCTCCGGCAGCGCCGGGGTGGGAGAGCCCGGCAAAGGCGTGGTGCGAGCTCTGCCTGCGAGGCATTATGGCATATCATGTGCTTCAAAAGATGGGGGGGAGAGGAAAGGAATGATGCTCAGATCCCATCGCCCACCCCCCTTTGCAGTTGGGTGACAAATCACCTCCGTTGTATCAACCACTTGTTTCTTTTAGTATCGCGGGGAAAGATTTCATTAATGCTCCTCCAGCCCCCCCTTTTCCCCCCCTCCCCTCCCTCCAAATCTATTTTCTTGCTCAGAGTGTGTCTTCTAATCATAATTAAAATCGTCTCATATACATCGGCGTCTCTTGTGTGCATATTGAATTGCAGGTGACTGGGCGGAATGTTATTTCACTCGTGTCTCTCATTTTTACATTTACACTCGCTCAAAAACAACAACAACAAAAAAGGAAAAATTAAAAAAAAAAAAGAAAAAGAAAAATGAAGAAGAAAAAAGGAAAAAGCCCACCACCCAGTGCCACCTCTCCGGCCGCAGATAAGGTGTATTGTGAACAGCGATAGAAAGGCGATAGTCGCGATCGATGGTTTACCAGGCGGCCGTCACGCATCACGTTCAACCCCACGGCCAGCCCGCTACTTCACTTAATATAATTAAGATTAAAACTGAAGTGGTGGCGGAGGGAGCGGGTGTCGCTGGGTCGCAAGGACAGCACCAGGATGTGCTGCCCCGGCTCAGGCACGCAGGGGTCACTTCTATTTAGTGATTTCCACCTTATTTCCTATATCCTGGGCTTTAGGTGCGGGCTGCGCATATGCGCAGCGGTGCGCGTAGGTTCCGCTCTAGCACTGGGCAGAAGGCTCACCCAGATGACCTTTTTCCTTTCTTTCCCCTTAAAAGTAGAGAAAGATGATCTCCGCGCCGTTATTTACAGCCACGTAATTAAGTCAATATGATGGTTTCGAACCAGAATCCCAGTCCCACTCGCGCTGGAGCGAGAGGGGCTGAAGCCAAGTTTATTGTCTATCACTTCCAGGGATGGGGGGGTGGGGGTGGTAATTTAAGCTCTATTACTATTATTTCTCTGCGTCCGAGGCCACAAGCAAAGCAGAAAGCGAGATGCTGGGTGTTTATTCCAGGCGATGTGACAGTCTGGATGCAAGGCAAGGAGGGACTGTGGGAGAGTTCAGGCGAGGGCTGAACCAGCCCCGCAAGCAGGGCTGTAACCCGTGTCTTCTTTTTCTTCCAGGCTTACATGAGAGCTTATCATTCGTTTCTTTTTCTTTACTGATTTTCCCCCCTTTTTCCCCCCCTTTTCTTTTTATTTCCTTTTTTCTTTCTTTTTTCTTTTCTTTTCTTTTTTTTTTTTTTTTTTAACCAAACAGATGCGCTTTGTTCATTTTATTTGCCGACACCATATTCAGCCTCTATGCCTTAAAGTCCTTTAAGCGATAGGTCCACGTTTATACCTCCTCTGGAGCAAATGCAAAATACACTTCAGCTTAAGGGCTGGAGAAAAACCTTCTCCGCAAGCAGAAGCTCTACTGAGCAGCCTGGTGCTGCTGATTATATAGTGCAACTTGAAATGATCTCAGCCGGTGGAATATTAATCAAATCAATCAGGGTTGACAAATGAGAAATATTTGAGGGAAGGTGGTAATTTACAACTTTGTTATTAGTTAAGAATCTCCCGCCTTGTAGGAGTAATTAATAACTCCTGGATGGGAACAATTTGGAGACGGCAAGAAGACAGCGTCTTGAAATAAAACAGGATAAAGAGAGGGGTTGAGAAGTGAACTGCGCCTCCATAGAAGAGAAATTGCAAATGATTTTTTAAAATATGTCTACAGGGGCATTACATATATAATATGTACATAATGTATACACAAGTATAAATATGGCGTAATCAGGCAAGCGAGCGAGGGAGACTGGACAGGAGATAAATACTGAAAAAATAAATCAAAACACTGATTCTTGTGGTCACGTCTCCCATCCAAAGATTAGACGAAACGCTGGGTTTCAAAGTATACTTCAAAGAAATGATCCCCAGTATGCAAAAGTGCAAGTCAGAAAGCGAAGGAGTGAGTCCAGAGTGATTTGAGAAATGTATTTTTCCCCCTCTCTCTCGTTCACCCACACTCCCCCTCTTCAATGCCTGATAAATGTGAAGACCCCTTTTCTCCCCAACTCCCGCTCAGATGGGAAAACTCAATTGTCTGCAATGTTTATAGTGTTAACCCTACTTATCTACAGAACCCTCCCCTCCCCACCCCTCCCTTTTCACTTTCCATAGACACACATTGATTATTAGACTGTATGGACCCCCCTCTTTTTCCACAACCCCACCCTCAACAACTGACCAAAATAATGACTTGTTGGAAAACTATAAATCATTTTCGTGTTTCAATCCCTGAAGACTCTATTTAAGTAAATAGGCTTACTGTGAAACAATGCATAGATCCAAGTCCTTCTCCGGATTGCTTCCAAATGCTGCCATCTCCAAAACTTTTATTTACAAGAGAAGAAGAGGAAGAAGAAGAAGGGGAAGGATAAAAAAAAAAAAAAAAAGGCAACCCAAACTTTGGCAAACTTTATCTCTTCTTTATTATAAGCTTCTGCCTCGCCTTGGTAAGCCCCAGCCTGTTCTACAAAAGGTGGCTAGAGATTGAGATTTATTGGTTTCCAAATGAAAAGATTCATTCGATATAAGAGGTTAACTCAAAGTTCCTTAAACCGTGACTAGCATTGGCAAGGAGCTTTGCCTAGTCAGCACAAAGGCAGTTCAAAGAAACCTTTAAAAATACACACAGATATACATACACACAAACACACTCTCACACTTTAGCCTCAACTGCAATTTTCTTTTCATTTTTGTTTCTTTCTGCCATTACAAAGCCCTGAGCCCCTTTGTAGGTAGCTGGAGGGTTTTTTTTTTTTTTCCTCCAAGCTGAACTTTGCCATTTTGGTGTTGACCAACCCCCTTTTCTTTTGCAACCAGTGAATGAAAAGACTCGAGGAAAAAAAAAAAAAAAAAAGATTAAGAAGTAAACGGGGTGAGCAAAAGAAAAAAAAAAATCCTTCTAATTTATAGCGAGCAGAACAACGTTTAAAAAATAATACAACCCCAAAGAAAACCCCAAATCCGTACAAAGAGGGGGGGTCAGGCAAGGTGACACGGGAGAGAAAGGCAGCGAACGCGCCCCACGCTGCCGGGGGTGCTCGGAGAGGGCTGTGAGGGTTTGGGGTGCTGTCACGACACATGTCCCCGTGTCCGTCTGTCCGTGTGTGTGTCCGTGAGCGCGCCCCGAGCCGCACACAGCGGCTGCGGGCTGGAGGGCTCCGTCCTGTGTGTGGAGCCTGAGCTATGGAAATGGTAATGAGGGAAAATTAACCCGGCCGTTTGTTACATTGCAGAGAGATCAATGCCTGACCCGGGGCTGAGAGATAGCTTACTGCTGCAGGAAAGATATGAGATAATCGCTCTGAAACACACTGGTGGCGGGGACAAACAGGCACCCATTTGAATATCAATAATAATAATAATAATAATAATAATAATAATAATAATAATAATAATAATAATAATATAATCAGCAACAACATTAAGCTCTCGCCAGAGCGTGCAAGGCGGTAGAGAGCGGAAGGTGCTCGGAGCAGCGCTGGCGCGGTGCTGGGGCTGCGGCCGGGGATGTCCCGGGGGAGGGTGCGGACCCCGCAGCCCGACCCGCCCGGAGCCCCGGCCCCGCCGCTGCCGGGGGCTGCCGCATCCCTGGAACGGGATCGGAGCGGGAGCAGGGACGGAACCTCGGGGCTGCGGGAGGCTTGCGGGGATATGAGAGCGCGGAGAGGCTGACCTTTTTGGGATTTAATGGGTTTTTTTTCAGTGAGACCTCGAAATAAAACATGAGAAGATGAAGGGGTTGGACAAATTCAGCTGGAGGAGAGAGAGTGAGCTGCTGTCTTAAAAGCAGCCAGCGGAGGCTAATGAGACCTTTGGGGTAGGAAAAGTGTACCTTTTTTTTTTTTTTTTTTTTTTTTTTTTTTTAAGTAAGACATCACTAAGCCCACAAAATTGAAAATAGTGACAGTGCAAAATGAATCATCCTCCTATAAAGGGAGTAGGAAATACAAAACACGAGCGGGGAGGGGGTGTCTATCAGGCGTGGAACATAATAAAAATATTTTTTTTTAAAGGCAGCTGAGGAAGGTGGCAGGGTTCTTCCCATGTTTCAGAAGACAATATGGGCAGTGTGATGTGCTCTGACCTGCCTCCTATTGTACAAGTTCGCCATTGGCTTCAGCGAGGGAAAGATCGACTTTTATCTGAATAAAGTCCAGCAAACCTTGCTGGATGGCAGCCCTTCCTCTCTCTCCTCCTTTGAGCCTCATGCATTGTCAATGCAAAAACTCGTCTGGATGTCAAATGTCTCATTTAAGGCTCTTCCCGCAAGATATTTTGCATATGCTTCTGTCAGAGTTGTTTATTATTATAATTATTATTATTGTTATTAACTTTAGTGAGCTTAAAAATTTTTTTAGCTTCTTTTTCAGGCTAAGTGAAACTGTCTGCCTAGAGGACAAAATTTGAGGTCACCGTGCAGTTAATTTCCAGGGGTCGTTCACTAATAACGGCGCAGGAGTTAAGGCAGAAACTTGCTGGCTGAGATTAGATTCTGTCGGAAGGAAAACCTGCCAGTGGAATCCATTACAACTGCAGCGGGGGACGACTTTCTTGTCCAGAAAAATAAACGTTGCAAAGAATAGGGACAGACAATGATCTCCAAGGAAGAAGCGGAGGGCGCTGGGGTGATTTGGGATGGCCAGAGCTGAGCCCCAGCCGCTGCGGCCCCAACGCCAGAGTCCTGCAGCGGGTGGGGAGCAGCGCCGCTCCCACCGCCAGCCTCAGCCATGGGAAATGTGGTCTGGAAAAGGCTCTGGGGCAGGGAAAAAAAATTGGGGAAGGATGGAGAATCATCGCATTTAAGATGACTAAACAGTTTGTGATCAAGGGAAGAGAGCGGCTGGTGAAGCCGCTTTCAAAATTAGGATTATCTTTAAACCTGGGAATTAAGAGTGGCTGAATCTGGCTTCGCCTGCGGGGTGGTAGTTTGCGGGTAGCGAAGGATAAAGTTTTAACCCTAGTACCTGACAAATAGAAATAGTCACGGGAACGGTTAAAAAGACACTGGGAAGTATCAAACGGAAAAACAAACAAAAAAAACCCAAACAGCGAAACTGCCGGGAAAGCTCGAAAGGGCACGAAAGGGGGAATGGACGAAAGGGAAAAATAAAAAAAAAAAAAAAAAAGGAGAGAAAATTGATTCTGTGATGCCTGGATATTCCGACAGGAATAAATGAAAAATGAGAAAGCTGTGCAGCTTCTCTGGTCTATATAGCAGGGACTTAAAAATGACATCTGGAGCAGAGCTGTCCTTGGCAAGTCGCTCTTGCTCTTTGATATTATATATATACATATATAGATTTATATATATTAGCAACAAGTATCCAAGGATCTAAACTAATTGATTCTGAAGTTTCTTGGAATTTGTCCAAAGAGCAATATAGTTTTAATTGTACATTGCTTAAAACTCCATTTCTCGAACAGTGTGAAACAAGTCATAAAAGTCATAAAGCGTATCACTGTTTTTTCCCCCGCACATAAATACTCGTCCAACACCCTCAATTCTCTCCTGATACTCCTAAGAGGTGCAAAAATAATTTCGAAGACATGTATCTACACCATTACATAAACTTAGAAATTGGTAATCCGTTTTATCTGATTTCGAAGGCACTTCTGATTTTAAGTCTTAATGGGAAAAGAAAAAGAAAAAAAAATTAAGACACCTTCCCAACTATTGTTACTTACCCACGAGCAAGAAAGGTTTTAAAATCTGATTTTAAACCTGGGCACTAATGTTCCAGTTGGGCTAATGAGGTAGAACTGGGTTACTGTGCAAAGTATTGGGGTGGAGATAAAAAGGCCTGTAAAGTTTATATACATTTCTGTTTTCCTCATCCCTCCCTTGGAAACACAGCCAGCAGCATCCCCAGCTAATCAGCCAGAACCAACCTCAGCAAGCGAACTTTTTTTTCAATTAACAACACTATATTTTCAGCATTAGAGGCCATGGCTATAAATATCTGACTATTTCTCTTAAAAAAAAAAAAATTACGACAGAAGACTGACTGCCCCCTCCCCCCTTTCCCTGCACACCCACACTTTTCGTGTCTAAAATTAGCAGGAAAACTATGCACTGGAGAGAAAGTGCGATGTAGCTAAAGGCAGGAAGGCTTCATTAGTTCCTGCAAAGGCTTGGGTTGGAGCTGGGGCCGGAGCGCCAGCCATCAAAGGAAGCCAACTGCATCTTTGCAGATCATTTTGGCTCTTCAGAGAGCGATTCAGGCTGGAAATCTGTAAAATCCACGCAAACCTTTCTCCTCTCGCTACTAGGCACCCTTTGACACAGTTGTATTGAAGTTGGGGCTGGAAGGTCCTTGGAGGTCTCCGAGTGTGACAGTACTTAGAATAGCGGGTAGATGGCACAATTTTCTAACATTTAGAGAGAAGAACCCACGCTGGGAGCAATAAGTCCATTTAAAAGCCCTTTATTTAAAAGGAACAAAGATAACTGACAAACAAAGTACAGAGACATCTCAATGAAATTTCTAGAGAAGAATAAAAAACTCTCTGCAAAGGAAAACACAAGTTCTCGGGTTTATTTATTGTTGTTTTAAGTACAATACCGAAATTAAATTAAATTAAAATATAGATGTATCTAACAAGCTCCTAGAACTGAGGAGGTTTAAATCAGGGATGCAGGATAGTAAGATACGAGCAGCTATTTGAAAGGAAGGAAATTCAGAAAATAGGGTTAATGTTTCAGAGTGAATACAGCTCTCACATGCCCGTTGTTTAAAGGGCTCCATCACATCAGCACATGCAATTTTTTTCCAAGGCGAATCGGAGAAAGATGTGGTCAAGGGTGTGTGTGCATGTGTGTGTGTGGGGGGGAGGGGAATAAAACCAGGGAAGAAGGGGGAGGGGGGAGAAATCTGAGGTTAGGAGCTACTTTCTAGGAAAGGGAAATAATCTTAAGGGCGCTATGTGGCTGCATTTCAGTATTTTTTTTTTTTTTTTTGACAGTGCTTGAATCCAACAATGAATGGTGCTTCTTTCTGAGTTCATTCCTTTTATTCGCATACAGGCTATTGGGTAGGGTTCAAAGCAAAAGCTACGAAAAAGGAGAGTGAAATTTCAGCAGAGGTAGGCAGCATCTCTGCGAGGTGCTGTGGCTCCTAAGAGCCGCTCGCAAGCATTTAGGAAGCGACACGCAAATAATTCAGGGACCATTTCCCCCTCTTTTATTATTCATCTTGGACTTCGAAACTCGACGGGTTTTGATACCGAATACACATATCGTCGATATTTTGGGGCTGAAGGAAAATAAACACTTGAAAGTACGGGGGAGAAGAGAGAGGGTGATGCCGAGAAATTAGGCATTGATCCGGGTTTGATGGAGTCTGGGAGCTTCCAATAGCAATAAGCAGGCAAACATTCCCAAAACAGAGACAGACACACACTCCTAGCTCCAATGATTATGTTAAAAAGGAGGGAAATAAAAGGAGGACGGGTGGAAAAAAAAAAAAGAAAAAAAAAGAAAAAGCGAAGGAAATGAAAAAGGCAATAAGCTGTATGTACTCTCGAATCTGTGGTGCTGTAAAGAAATCAGTTTCCGTATAAATGATTGTATTTGGGTGGGTGCTTTTCCGACTTATTTGTTGAGTAAATCTCTCTCACCGCGCTGAAGGCGAATCCCTGTTGATAAATCCATCATTACCGTTTGGATACAGGGAGACAGCAGCGCCACTAAATTTATCTTACATTTGTAGCGCTTTAATAGACATTTATTAAATGCTTTCAGAGAGAGACATGGGGCGCCTGATTACATCCTAGTTATAGACAGAACATAAAGACACACGTTAACAGCAATTTACAAGAAGGAGGGGGAAAAAAAGAATAAAGAAAAGAAAACAAAAGAAAAGGCAAAGTTTGGGAGTGAAGCTGCTGGGAACCAGGCAGTGTGCACCTCTCCGTATGGCCGCTAAATACCAGGTTTTTCTCCTGCATCTCTCGGAATATTAATCGTGGCCTATAGACGTGTGTGCATGTCTACATATAGAGTATGAGCCATGCACTCGCACACGCAGATGCGCGTGTATGGATCAAACAAGGCGACGCAGATTTCTGTTCCATTCCCCAACACACAAGAATACAGGAGAGCATTTACAATAGATTCATCACCCTCTTCCACACTCGCCCTCCACCCCCTTACCCTTCTTACACCCCCCGGCCCCCCCCCGCCAGCTTTTAACTCTAATTTCAATCTTCTTCAACTGGAGAATCTCCAGGGACCTGGGCAAACTTGTGTAAAATAGTTAAACCAAGCGTGTTTCAAAGAGGATTGCTGAGTTCCTCTTCCTGCCTTAATAAACCGAAAGGCCCAGTTCAAAGAAAACACGCTGGAATCAAAATTCAAAATATCTCACGACTCGCACGGATGGAGCAGGCTCCGAGCGATGGATGCGGCTTCATGCGTTGGTGGGCATGTAGTGACAAACACTTCACCCTCCTTTTTGTGTGTGTGGAAACCCTTCCTTTGGGCTTTTTCTCCCTTTCTTATATATATATGTATATTTTAAACCTTTCTATTTTCTTCTAAAATCCTCTCTCCCGCCGTCTCTCAGGTACATGTTTAAAGCCACCTCTCGCTTTTATAAAGTTAACCCGCTCCTGCAGAGATCTGATCAAATTCGGGTTCAAGCCGCTCACTGCCCTCCTCTCATTGCCCTCCTCTCACTGCCCTCCGCTCCACAGCGCGCCCGCACCGCGGAGCCTCTGCCTCAGGACCAATGATTTATATACATATATATATAATTTTTTTTTCGGGTGTCTTGCAAGGATCGCCTCCGCTTTACCTTCCCACCATCCGAGTCACTCCAAGGGCAGAATCGCCCGGATAACACATGTAGCTCGGAGCTTCTCCTCCTCTAACACCCCGTGGGTCGCCTTTCACCGGGGACAGGGACACACACACACAGACACATCCGCACAAGCTCAGAGTTGATCCCTGCACCTCCAGGAAAATAAATAAATAAATAGCCACCACGCGAAACCTTCCCTCCACCTCTGCCCTCTTGCAAGAACACTTCTTCTATCTAAAAGTTTCCGAAAGAAAATAAATACAAGTGACACTGTGGTGGGGGAAAGCTCATTAGTTCGTTGTCCAAGTCTAATAAAAGAACAGAAGTGCAAATTATAGAGTTCAGCTTCAACACACGCTCTGTCAACTAAAATCAACCGAGTGCAGCCTTGATTCAAATAGCTGCGAAGTTGGTCCGCAATTCAAAACCACCTTCCCCCTCCTCCCTTCCCCTTCCCACCTCCACCCTCCGCCCTGCCGCAGGGACATTTGGTTGGAAAAATATTGTTCCAAGGAAGGTAATGATAAAGCTTAACATTAGGAAGAGGAGTGCGCAAACTCATTTCCCCATCGGTAATCCCAATAAAAGGAGCGTGGTGCTTCGCTGGGAAGGGCTGGGACGGGGGCTGCGTGTGTGTGTGGATGAGGGGGGGGAGGAGGGACAGGACTCCTGAAATAACATCTTCTTTCCAGCAAGGTAGAAGAAGAAACGGCCCCTTTGTTTTGATAATTAGCTAAGCCCAAACTAGGAAAGCAGATGTGTTTGCTTAGCTAATCATAAGACAAGTTTCTTTCAAAGAACTTCATTGAGCGATGGCAATTCTGAAGGAAGGAGAAGGATTTCATTTTCCTCTCCCTTGCCTCCCACCCCCCTCTATTTTTATTATTATTTTCCCCCCCCATACTTCTAATATGATAGAAATGCTTCCGATTACCTAGATGGGAAGAAAGCAAACCCTCTTCATCATAGCACCGGGCTCGCCCCCAGAGCAGCGCAGCCACCTCGGGCTCTCCCTGCTGCACGTTACCAGCCAGATCTGTTGACATTTTACTTGGGGGGGGATGGGTAGAGAGAGGGGGGGAAAAAAAAAAAAAGAGAAGTGGGAAAAATAAAGTTTTAATGACATGTATGACATATTAAATTAGGCAGTTTTACAATTGGGTTTGAATGCGATGCTAACTGATTACAACTGTGTTATCAAAAGGGTGATAAGATTTATAACTTCGTGAGCACAAGCCTCTCCTCTTAATGACAATAGATGTTCAATAGCAGAAATCTGGTTTCTATTTCCCAAGAAGAGACGCTGTGTGTCTCCGTTGCCCCTTTATTACCACAGGATTCAAGATCCTCTCTAAAACAGCTCGGCACTTGGAAATCCACAGGCCAGGAATACCTTTATGGTCCCTATTAACTACTGTGTTATTTACACTTTCGCTGGTGCTTCTCACTCAATACCCGTATCACATACGAGGGGATAGCACAGCCTCTCTCCTTGCCTTTCGCTGGCTGTTTTGGGTTTATATTTTGCATTTCTTTGCTTTACAAAAGGGGGGGGGGGGCGGGGAGGGGGAAAGGGGAGAAGAGGGAAAGGAAAAAAAAACCCCACAGCTCTGTCCCTTACACCCCTCTCCTCCCCAGCTCCCTAAACCAACACATTAAGCAAACTTTAAAAACTGGGTTCCTATTACAAAGCAGCGCCCAGGACTAACTGCTTTAAAATTACTGCATAATTAGATTTAGTTGAATTTCACCATTAATTAGGCAGCCGCACTGCGGGGAGCCTTTGAAATCTGAGAAAATGGGAAAAATCATCTGAAGCACGTTTTTTAAACCCAACTTCAATAAATCCTGACAAGGCCTGCATTTCTCCGTGTATCTCTTTCCATTCTACAAAGCAAAGCGAAGCAAGCGCGATCCCCAGGACCCACTAAAGTTTTAATTAAAAAAAAAAAAAAAAAAAAAAAGGATGAAGAAATAAAAATAAAACCCATCTCCATTCCCACATCCCGCTTGCTGTCAGCGGCGGCGGTTACGGAGCGCCTCGAAACATCCCATTTTCTCCTTGCCTTTTCCTCGCTATCCCTCTTTCCCCCTTTCTCCCCCTTTTTTCCCTTTTTCCCCCCGCTTCCCTTCCCAGCACATCCCGACGATGCCGCGCTCCCTGCGGGCGCAGACCCCGCTATCCCACCCGGGGTCGGTGTGACCCCGCTGCACCGCGCCGCGCTCGCACGGGGGAGATGCTTCCACAGGTCATTGACATGCGGATGGGATACGGCTCCGGGGGAAGCGCCGCCCGCGGCCGCGGCCCCGGCCCCGGCCCCGGCCCGGCCCGGCCGCTCCGGCCGCCCCCGAGCGCTGCGCCCGGCGCGGAGCGGGGCCGCGGGGCCCCCCCGGCTGCGCGGGGCGAGCGGCGGGGCCGGGGCCGCCATGTTGGCTGAGCTCATCGGACCGCCGCCGCGGACTTTCCCACGCGTCGCCCCCGCGGCCGCGCAGCGCAGCGCGCCCCCCGCTCCGCTCCGCTCCGCTCCTGCTGCAAACCTCCCACCGGCCCGGCCCGGCCGCCGGCGGCGCGGCCCCACGGGCGAGCCCCGCGCACGGCCCCGCACCCGCGCAGCACCGCGCACACACACAGACACAGAGACATACACACACACAGACATACACATACACACATACACACACAGACATACACACACCGCACACACGCGCGGGCTGGCACCGCCCGCCCGGCGCCTCCTCCGGCCCCAGCCCCCGCTTTTGTCTGAACTTGGGGAGCCGCCTCCTCCCGCGCCCCCTCCGCGCCCCGCGGGGCCAACGCCCCCCCGGCGGGGCCGGGGGAGGTTTGGGAGAGCGGCGGCGGGGAGGGGAGAGCAGAGGAGAGGAGGAGGAGGAAGGGGAAGGGGGGGTGAAGAAGACCTTTCCCGAGCTGTGGGTTGCACCGCGGGCGGCTCCGCAGCTCTCGCTGTCGTTCCGGGTCGCCTTTGGGTCTTTCCCCGCCAGTCCCGGTGGCAGGGGTGGGGGGAAAGGAATAGAGCGAGCTAAGATCAGATTAAAGCAGAAAATATAATAAAAGGGAGGGTTGGGAAAGGGGGAACCGCAAGGAAAAAAATAAATTAGAGACTTAAAGGGAAAGAGTCGCCATGTTTAACAGCTTTTTTTTTTCTTTTCTTAAAAAAAAAAAAAAAAAAAAAAAGGATCTCCTCAATTCAACATAGAACAAGCTTCTCGATCCCAACCCTCCTCTTTTGTCCAATTCAATCTTTGGATAGATCTTTTGTTCTAACTCAGCATGAAAAGAAAAACTTTCTTTAAATGCTATAAACTTAAAACTAACTGAAGTCCCTAAACAAATCCTCCTCTGAGCATTCCAAACATATATACACGGGGCTTGTGTGTGTGCGTGCGTGTGTGTGTGTGTGTGTGTGTTTTTATTTAACCCTGGTGCATTTTCTGTTTACTATTATTCTCTGTGAACCAAAGCTCGCTGCAAGAAACTTATAAATACAGAGATAGCTTACAGGCTTTAAAACATAAAAAGCAGAGAATGTTTTGGATTTGAAAATCATAAATTATAATTTAATGCCAATAACAATTTACAACAAATGGTTGTTTACAATAAACTAACACAAAACAAACAAGTCAAGATCCTGTGTTCTTAGTAAGCATAAAAACTTCACACACACACACTCACATGGATAGCACTTGCAATAGAAAAAGCTAAATCTAGAGGTCAGCAATTCCCCTGCAATAATAGTATATTTATATATTTATATATATTTATATATTTATAGAAAAGGAGCCATGATTCAGATGTAAAACTCTGCTCAAATTCACAGTCATACGCCCCTCAGCCCCCAGTACAGATGTGTCTAACTGGAACACACTAAAGATCAGGGTTTAATCGACTTTACAGAATGATCTCTCTCCCTCCCTCTCTCTCTTTTTGTGAAACCACAACATGGTGTAGTTACGTGTGGTAAAAAGGGAGAGGGGGAAGCCTCAGACAAGAACAAAATTGCAAGCTTTCACATACAAAGCATCTGCTATAGACCAAGGGGAGGGCGGGCGGGGGGAGAGAGAAAGAAAAGAAAAAAAAATAAATGACACACACACACACAAAATAAAATATCAACCCCTCGCAAAACCACATCATCTTGCCTTCCTTCAGGTTTGGGTTGGGTTTTTTGTTTTTTTTGGGGGGATAGCACTCAATTCCCCAGTGGTGTGTCCGGTCCTATGCCACCCGCCCAGGCAGGTCCCACTCCCGGTGGGAGCTGTGCCTGTGCCAGGGCTGCAGGAGAGGGCCCTGTGCCTACACAGGGGACATCCATGGACGCCCACGCGTGTCTGTGTGCCAGGATACACACAGACATATAGCCCATATGTAAAAGAGAGAGATGACCTGTGGTCATGCTTTCACAGTCTAAGGTAAAATTAAAAAAAAAAAAAAAAATCCACTTGAGAGTATATATACATTAAAAACCAACTCCTCAGTGCTAGAAGCTAAAGCCACTCCATTTGAAGACCTCTCAATGACAACGATAGATGGCAACTACGGAGTATTATAAAAAATCACACATACTTAAAGAAAACTCATTGCAAACAACTGACCTATATTTACAATACTGCTATTACCTTGCTTGAATGATCTTGTGCGCGTATGTCAGACATTTACAAAAGATTTTTCGCCCCATTCTGATCATAAAATAGATACTGATCTCCAGATTTCTAATACTTTTTCACAACAATACCTTTCCTACGCAGGCACTTAAGTGTGACAAAAATAAGGGCCTTTTTTTTTTTTTTTTCCAGAAAATCCATTTTTAATTAACAGGAGGATTAGATGAATGGGGGTTGATGGTTTACCATTTCAGCATAGTACTTCCTAAAACCAGAGATAAACCACGAACTTAAGTCCTCCACCCCCATCCCGGAATTAAACAGGTAAATACACTACAATACATCTGCTACAAACTTACTGTGACAAGTAAACAAATCAATCGCCTATGGACTTAAATGACTGCAAACTATAGAGAAGTAATGTGGTTTCTGAAAGACATTTATGACAGCCAAACAAGTTTCAGATATCAAATAATATTTTAATTTCTGAATACTTTCAATTTTCCTTGGAATATAACACACAAAGACTCGACCAAACAGTTCAGTTATTATAACTTTTACAGTATACAGAAATGTTGCACTTAAAAAAAAAAAAACCTTCAGTTTTTTTAAACACAAAACTGTAAACTCTAAGATACTGAATCAATCACGTTATCTATAAGTGCCAACAGTGTTATTTTGTCATGCTGATTTCAATGGTATTTTTTAAAAAGGGAAAATATCAACAATTATTATAATACAAAGGGCTTGCAAATATACAAACAGATAGAGGAGTTTAATAACAATTCATGATGAACTATGTGGAACCCAATTCAAATTACAAAAGTTCACTTTGCTTGTTTGCTTGTTTTTTTTAAAATCAAAACCGTAGTGTGTCTTGGACACAAAATCCTTCTACCTATAATAAATCCCCACAGTTCATTTTCTGTCCGAAATATCAAAAAACCTAGATTTGGGGGGAGTTATATGACACGTGTGGTTCATTCGGGTCTATATAATTATAGCTCTCTCAGCTTCAAGCTAGATTTTGGGTCACCACCTTAAGTGCGCTTCCATCATTGTGTTGTTGAGGGTTTTTTTTTTTTCTCTTTTCCTTTCTTCCTATGATACTTTCGTGGACTCAGTTTTAATTCTTTCAGAACATATATTTTAAGGATACACAGTTTATTTTTTTTTAAAGAAGCCAAGGTTATATCAAAAATTATTATAGAACCACAGAATAAACTGGTTTGAA
The DNA here is from genome assembly GCA_036630365.1 of Acanthiza pusilla. Taxonomy (NCBI): domain Eukaryota; kingdom Metazoa; phylum Chordata; class Aves; order Passeriformes; family Acanthizidae; genus Acanthiza; species Acanthiza pusilla. The sequence continues at coordinate 15,844,751 of JAXCHO010000004.1, read as the reverse complement.
ACCAGAAAAATACAAAAAAGAACAGCTATAGGTACATAGACACATAGGACAATTAATAATTTGGAAAAAAAAGACTTACTTTCTTCCGTTCTGCTAATTTTCTCCAAATTTCCTTTAAATGCACTTTAAGCGAGATTTTTTAAAAAGTTTACCCCAAAAAAAAAGAAAAAAAAAGAAGAAAAAAGAAAAAAAGAAAAAGCCCACCATCATTTCTTTTCTTCTTCTTTCTTTTTTTCTTTCCCTCTTTTTTATTTTTTACAAAAAAAATGATAAGTAGCAAGATTTTTTTCTGAACAACACGGGAGTTTTTAATGCATTCTGTAAAAGTTCATTTGACAGTCTCTTTTTTAAATTCACAGTCCATTAATTTTTTCCTGTCTTCTCTTAGCAAACTTGTAACATCCTTTTACATCCTTTCTTAGCAGAAGGAAATTTAAGAAACAACCAGAACCCAAATGTCATTTGCTTTCCTTTCACTCTCATCTCCCTTCTCAATTTTTAATTTTTTTTTTTAAATTTTTTTTTCTTTTCTCTCTCGAATGGTTTATTGAATGGACATGTAAGGCCAGTTAAAACTGCTGCCAGACAGTAACATATCCCTGATTAGGGTTTCTATGGGGGTTTTACCTACCAAACGGACGAAAAACAATTGCTCTATGACAGAAGAGGAGACAGTGCGAAGGGAGGGGAGACGTAGTAATAGCTTCCCGAATCGTGTTGGCTGGTTGGGATACTGGCTCCTAACATACTCTTCCAAAGCACACTGTGACTTCTCCTGTAAACTTTCAACATGGGCTACATCAGAGAGACCACAGGCATCTAGAAGAAAGTGTATTAAAAAAAAAAAAAAAAAAAAAGAAAAAAATAAGAAAGAAAAGAAAAAAAAAAAGAAAGCAATCATCAGATTAAAAAGGTTTTGGTGTTTTGTCTTTTTTTTTTTAATTTTTAATTTGATTTTTTTTTTTGTTAAATTTCTAGGTTTAAGAGTCGATCGTGCGCCATCACCTCGCCCCCCAGAGTTTAAGTGGGTTTTACCAAAAGGGACAATCTCTCTGTGCATGTGTTGTGTGTTTGTATTTCTCTCTCTTCTAGAGGGTCTCCTTTAGGACTGAGCACACCTCCCAAAGTGGAGATTTCTAATGGCACAACAGACCTGAGGGGTTGGCAAGGAGGTGCTGGCCAAGCTTAATTTCATATATCTGGATTTTTTGGGGGAAAGGCTGGGGGGGTGGGGAAGGCTTGAGTCAAAAGGGGGGAAAGGGAGCCACTATTTCTCCACACCCCCCCTCCTTGGAAAATAATTGGGGAGAGCCTAACCCTGTGATGCGAAGGAATACTACTCATAGTGATAGAAATCATAATAATAATAAAAAACTGGCCCAGCCAAAGATAATGGCGCCCCGGATCCAGCAACAGATTCTCCCCCAAAGAAGACAACGCGTTTTTCTTCAGTCTTTGAAACTGATTTAAGTGGCCCTTTAAAACTGATCTTGTCAGTTTAGCCTATTCAGAGGCAGCCATGCAAACTGTGATCTCTCTGTTCATTTGAGCTGTTTCTTTTCCCCCCTCTTTTCTTTTCTCTTTCTTTCTTCCCCCCCCTCCACTCCCCCCTCTTTTTTTTTCCTCTTCTTCTTCTTTTTAAACCTAAAGGCCCTTACAAGAAGAAAACTCCCTGATAGGGTCTGGACATTTTTTTCTTTTTTTTTTTTTTTTTCCTGATACGCTAAAATACAATAAGTTCCCTTTAAATCAGAGACGTCTGTGCTGAAAGAGCACAGGTTGTGACCTGACCTCCCTGTGGCTTTCCTAGGCACAGGGCTAACACATGCATATTCTGCGAGTCATTAGAACCCAGATTTTTCCCCCCTCCCTCTTAAAAGAGGCTGCAGCAAACATTATATGCATCTATGTGCGTCTGCTTTACATCAGGGAGGGTTATTGGGGTGCTGCAGAAGCTGCAAGCATCACCCAATATTTTTTTGCATGAGGCTGTCTTCCCCAGAATCAGATAACAAGAAACGTTTATCTAGTTGGGAGGCAATTTACACGCCAGGCCTCACATTTTGAAAATAGTCATAAATTAAACAGTTACGACAGGATCGGACGATTGTTTTCTCAGAAGGCTAAAAAAAAAAAAAAAAAAAAAAAAAAGTGATTTGGGAGAAAAGGCAGGATTGGAAATAAACTCCTCGGTGTGGGTGTGAGCTGGGCAGGGGCTGGGGAGGGATGTGAGCGTGTGTGGGATCCTCGCTGAGCGGCTGAGCGAGGGAGAGGAAAATGCATCCTAGAAAAACGATAGAAAAATAAAATAAGCACCCCACGGACACCTCTTCCCACTTGGGATCCCTGTCTCCCTGTGGCTAGATGCGCCCTGCTCACTGATCACCTTAGGATTTAGCACGAGTAATTTGGGGGGGGGAGGGAAAAAAAAAGGAGAAGTTTTTTATGTGTAAAGCAATAATATATAAAAGGAAGTTTAGGTCACGACCCAGAACCTGGACAAAGTCCAGAAAATGACTTCGTTCCCCAGACCCCCTTTAACACAACAAGGAACGGATTGTGAGCCCTTCTTTTCCCACATAAACTACATTTTTTTCCTGTTTCCTGATATCAGGCTTTAAAAAACTCTGATGAGTAATTATTTTGCAGGTCCTGCTTCCATTCATATGTTTATCGCGTGGCCACTTTCCCAAGCGTCCAAATGAGTTACAGACAAAATATATGTATTTTTTAATTTAATCCCCAAACTTCGAGGGCTCCAGCACACTGGGTTGCCGGTGCAGCCTCAAAGTTAGTGATCTGAGATAACGTATTGCACAAATTAGCGAGCAGATTTTTTTTTTCCCCTCAGAAGGAAAAAAAAAAAATTTAGCCTCCAGAGTTAATATCAGGATTATTACTCACCCAGGTTAAACTCTAGTGCAAGCTAATTAGATTTCACAACGCACTCAATTATTGCTTTATAACTCATGCACTATTTCTAGGCAGCAAAAGTTGACACATATTTCCCCCCTCCCTCCCCTCTTTGATTATCTAAGAAACACCTCGAGGTCTTTTCCTCGGGAGAGTCATGGTTGTGCCACCCCGGAATTACACTGCGGAGCGGCAGCTTCAGCCTCCTCTTACTTTTCCATACTATCCCTGTCTACTTATGGTAATGATCTTTTCGCACCCGCTACTCGCTTTGGACTATGCAGTTCCTGCTGGGTACAAATGCAAACTTTTCCCCTTGGCTTAAATGACACAGAACTGCTCACTGCCACATTCTGTTTAAATCAGAGACAGCTCTTTGCAAAGTTGATTTATTTTATTTTATGGGATCGCAGGGAACATATTTTAAACTCAGCTTTGCGCATTTAACTTTTTTTTTTTTTTTTAATTCAATTTTTAATCCTGCAGGGCTTTTTTCCCTTCCTGGCTGCCCATAAAATGATCCTCTTTTTAAAGTGGTTTCACTGATAGGACGACTTGTATTTAACAACATCAAACAGATTTTGCTGCTGTTCGGATGCGTGTCATTAAATGCAACAACCCAGAGCTATACTGTTAAATAAAATATTATTTTCAATGGGAAGAGCGCAGTCTCTCGTGGCGAATGGGTGCCTCTTCCCGGGCCCCTTCTTTCCCAGTCCCCAGCATTATTCAGCTAGGGTTGGGGTGTATTTTGGCTGTCTTTTTTTTTTCTTTAAAAAATTAAAAAAAAAAAAAAATTGTGTGCGTGTGTATTTTATTTTTATTGTATTTTTCTGATTTGCACTCCCTGGAAGATGGGATGCTCAGATCCGAGGCCCTGAAGGGGAGAGCACAGGGCACCGCTTTCCTAAAAGGAAAAGAGATCACGCTGGTTCTCGGGGGGCAGGGAGCGGGGATGGGGTGCAGGCAATAACACTTTGCAAGAGCAAACACTTCTCGAGGGGGGCCCGGGGAAGGAAAAAAAAAAGGAGCAAAGAAATGCCGCCTACCTGAGGTGAAGAGGACTATGGCCTTTAAACAGCTATATTCTGCAGAGTCGACATGCAATGCTTTCAGTTTTTCTACTTGCTCTTGGAAGATTCGTATGTGGTCCATAAAGGCGACCACTCGGTCAGCAGACATTGGCGAAGCGTGGAGGCCAGCAGCTGCCAGGAGCGGAGCTACGTGGAGGGGCATGGAGCACTGGGCAGCGTTGAGGACAAATAACTCGCTCCAGGTCAGCCTCAGGAGGGCCACCTGGTCTGTGATCTGGAGGTCTGGGAAGAAGGGGATATTCCTGGCCCACTCCACCGCGCTGAAGAGCATCCTAGCTGCCAGTTCACAAATGTTCTCGATGCCCATGATGTTGTTGGGTTGCATGCACTGACTGCCAAAGCGGGAGGTGGGGTAGGGCTCTGCTCTCAGAAGAAGGGAGATATATCCGGATAGGTAGGAATGGCAGTTGAGAGGGTCCCCATTTGTCAAGGCGAACTGACCATGAGTTGGCTGTGTGGGTGGCATTCTGCCCCTCTGGACCGCTGCAGTAAATAAAGAAGAAACTACAGCTATTAATATCTGAATTGCGACCATCGGTTCAAATACAGCCTGCTTTGTGTGCTTGTGCGTGCCTGTGTGACCCCGGACCCGGCCAGCTTCGGGGGGAACATGCATTTTCCCAGCCAGAGTTCAGTCCCGGCCCCGCTCTAAGGCTCCGCAGTTCTCGGGTCAAGTCAAAGCAACAATAAAAGCTGAGGGACGCTGAGGGCTCGGCCAGGGCTGCTGCGGGAGCCCAGCTCCTCACTTCCCAAAACACACCACAGTCCAGTTATTCCCCCCCTCCTCTCCACCGCCACCCCCTCCTTCAAGAGATGCAGGATACGTCTTTGTGTGTTTTTTCTCCGTTACACCTAAAACAGCTCATTGATTTGAGGCTGGGGGAGCGGGATGGGAAGGGAGGAGGGGAGAAGGAAGAAACACTTCAGTTCGAAATCCCCGGCTCTGGTCCCACACGCGTTTCTCGCCCACTGAATACATTGTTGCTGCTGGTATTATATATCCCCCCCTCTCGTAAAAAATACCAAAGGAGGCGAAATCACCCCACAACATCCCCGGCAGGTCCCCTGGTGAGGCTGAGGGCATTATCCAAAGGCACCTTCCCCCGCTGCCCATGGAAAGTGGGCCTTTCATTTTGTTAATAAATTTACACGGTGACAGCGAGAGAAAAAGGAGAGAGAAAAAGGGCTCAGAAGCAGAGAGACGACAAGAAGGGAGAACGCCTAAAAATGTGCTTGATTTATATTTGTTATCGCCTGTATTCCAAGGTTAGTTACTCTTGCAGAAACACAAAGAGAGGAGCCCGGCGAGTCCCAAGCCCCCTCACCCTTAACCTACATAGCAGCGTCCAGACACAGAGCACGCACTGGAAAACTGCAGGCTCACATTTCCCGTCTAATTTTATATCACAAAGACTCCACTTGCAGAGATCCGAGCACCCCACACTCACTTCTGGACTGCTCCTTACACCCCCCACCCCATCCCTTCTACCCCCTCCTGCCTCTCCCGGAGGAACAAGAAAATAAGAGGAAGAAGAGAAAAGTGAGGCAATAACAACCAGGAAAGGCAGGCACACGGCAGTGTGTATATACACACACACACACGCGTGGACATGTGTGTGTGTATATATATTTTTAAAGGAGGAAAAATCCGGCTGGAAATCCACAGTGGAGTGCTGTAGAGCCTCGGTAGGGTGAGTCCCATTGTAATAGTAATTTGAACCGCCTGTGTAAAATTGCAATCTAAGGCAGGGTGCTGGAGGATATATATATATGTGTGTGTGTGTGTTTGTGTGCATCTCGGGAGGCTCCGTGTGTGTGTGTACACACACGCACAGACACACACACACAGGGCTGCTCGGGGGACAGGGGCTAAGGCTGAGCATGCAGCAGGAAACACGAAGGAAAAGTAACCACACGTCAGAATCATCATCTCGCTCCTAAGCAGCGTGAAACTAAAAATCCACTTTCAATAAACCTCCATCAGCAAAATCAAAACAAACACAAATCAATTACGAGTGCAGGAGAAAGCATGCGAGAGCCCCTGCCTCCTTGCCCACCCTCCCCAACACCGCTTTCTTTCATTACGAGAAAGTTTCTGGCTGGTTTATTCGAGGGGGGTGGGTGGGGGGGAGGAAAGGCTCTGGTTGGGTTTGGGGTTTGGAGAGGGAGGTTAAAAATACTAAGAGTAATTATATATATTATTTAAAAATAATAAAAAAAGAAAAACCAAACAAACCCCAAAACGCAGCGAGTGAAAAAAAAATTGCAAAACAAATGAAATCCCAATACCTTCCCGTCTCATGCCAACTTTGAGGCATTTTTTGAGGCGGCAGTACTGACACTGATTGCGGTGGTGCTGGTCAATGGGACAGTTCCTGTTGGCACGACAAGTGTAGCTGAGATTCCTCCTTACACTCCGCTTGAAGAAACTCTTGCAACCCTCGCAGGTAAACTGGCCATAATGTTTGCCACTAGACTTGTCCCCACAAACCACACATTCAATGTGCTGCTGCTGCTGCTGCTTGTCTCCTTGGTTCTGCTGGCTCGGCGGGTTGGTCTGGGCTGGCGTACTGGGAGGGCCCCCGGGCCCCGGGGTCTGTGGGGTGTGCGGGGCCCCGGCCGGGGGTCCCTGCACCGGCGGGGCTTGCGAAGGCTGCGTTCCCTGAGCTCCGGGCACATCGTCCTGGGGGTCTCGCCACGCACCGACTACCATTGCCATATCTATTGGACACCGTTGCCAAACTTCCTGTTCCCCCTTTATTTTCAAAGTTTGTTTGCTTTGCTTTTCAGATCAGCTTTGCAGCAGTCTTTTTATTTTTTTGTCCTCCCCTCTCTCTCTCTCTCTCTTTCCCCCTCTCTCTTTTGTTGTTTTGCCTTTTTTTTTTTTTTTTTTCAGGAGGGTCGGGGTTGGGGGGGATCTCCCGGTACCGGCGAAGGTGCAGAAGCACGGGGCGATGGAGGTGTGTGTGCGGGGGGGCGAGGTGCGAGTCGATTGTCTGGGCTCCAGGAGAGCAAAGTAAAGGGGTGGTGGGGGTGGGGGAGAGAGGGGGAGAGAGAGAGAGAGAGAGAGGAGAAAAAAAAAAAAATCTCTTCAAAGATCTCCCTCTCTCTCTCTTAGAGCTGATCTGCAGCAGAGTAGTTGAAGGAGGAGAGGCGGGTGTCTGGGGGCCAGGTCCAGGGAAGCTCGCAGTCAGCCATTCAGGAAAGCCATCAAAATAAGAATGAATAAAAGGTTAAAGATTACACACACAGCGGAAAAAAACACGCACAGCGGAGGAGACTCTTCTCGGCGCGGAGAGCGGTCGGTCTCGCCGTAGTTTTTGGAAGTCCAGCTTGCAGCAGCAACATCAACTGCGATCGCTTTGTTTTTGTGGGCTTTTTTTTTCCTCCTCCTCCTCTTTCCTCCTCTCTCTCTCTCTCTGCTCTGTCTCTCCTCCCTCCTTCGCTCGCTTTAATTCTTCCTCTCCGCCGCTCCGCCCGGCCGCTGCGCTCTTGCTCTCTCTCGCTCCCTCTTTTGGGCTCGGGGGTGTGGGGGGGCTGTTGGCTTTTTTTTTTTTCCTCCTCCTCGCTCTGTTTTTTTTTTTTTTTGTTTTATAAAAAAATTCTTATTATCGTTATTATTACGATTATTATGAATTATTATTATGATTGTTTATTTGTTCCTCCTCCTCTCCGGCGCCGCCGCTCTGCTCCGCTCTGCCCCGCTCCGCCGGTTCGCCGCTCCCGCCGCGCCGCGTCCCCGCCGCCGCTCCCGCTCCCGCCGCCGCTCGGGTGCTGCTGCCGCCGCTCCCGCCGCCGCCGCTCCCGCCGCCGCTGCCGCCGCCGCCGCGCTGCCTTATGCTGCTTCTGCCGCCTCGCAAGTGGGCTCTCGCCTCCGCGCCGCCGGTGCTCACGGCGCGGGCAGGGGGAGGGGGGCCGCGGGGCGGGGGGGAGGGAAGGAGTCAACTCGCCAGCGCAGCAGCGCCCAGCCAGCCAGGATGATAAAAGAGGGGAGCGGGAGGAGGAGGAGGAGGAGGAGGAGGAGGAGGAGGAGGAGAAGAGGAGGAGGAGGAGGAGGAGGAGGAGGGAGAGAGAGAGAGGGAAGGATCATAACCCAGCGCGCAGCATCGCTCCTCAGCCGGGGAGGGAGGGAGGAGGGGAAAAAAATCACCACGGGGAGAGCGCGCCAGCGCTCCCCCCCCGCCCCCCGCCCCAAAATAAAAAGAAGCGGGGGCTCCCCCCGCTCCCCTCCCCTCGCGGCGGCGGGGAGGGGCGGCGCGGGGCGGGGCGGGCGGGCGGTGCGGGCGGCGTGTGGGCCGAGGAGCGGCGAGCGCGCTCCCCGCCGGCCGCTCGCCCCGCTGGCGGGAGAGTGAACTTTGACACGGCTGCTGCAACTCAGCGCGCGTCGCCATGGCGACCGCGCGCCTTATAAGGCAACCGGGCCGGCGCCTGACTGGTCAGGAGCGCGCGCCCCGCCCACCGGCCCTCATTGGGCCGCGCCGCCCTTGCGCGGCCCGCCATGGCCGCCGCCGCCGCCCGCGCGGTCCTAGCGCCGCCCGCCGCCCCGCGCCCGCCGCCCCGCGCCGCGCCCTCCCGCCCCGCCGGGGCCAGGGGTTAAGGCGAGCCCGGCGTGCGGAGCGCGGCGCCGCCGCCGCCTCACCTGGGGCTGCCCGCCGGGGCAAGGCCTCGGGGGTCGGAGGGGGCGGCGGGCGCAAAGCAGAAAGCAGGCGCTAAACCGAGGTAAAACTCCACGGAATAAAGTGAAGCCGAGCCCCGGCGCCGCCGCCGCGGGGAAGGAGCGGCCGCACGTTCCCCGAAAGCGGTCGGGGCGCGCGGCGCGGGCTGGAGCCCGCCGGGGGTCTCACGGCGGAGCCCCCCAGCCCCACTCCGGGCACCTGCGCTCGCCGCGGCCGCCCCGTGTCCCGCCGGCCGCCCGAGCCGTGCCCCGGCCGCCCGCGGAGCCGCGCCGAGCCCGGCCGAGCCGGGCTGAGCCTCGCCGAGCCGAGCGTGCCCGCGCCCGGCGCTCCGGGACCGGCCGCTCGCACAGCCCCGGCCCCGGCGGGGCGCGGGGGCTCCGCCGCTCCGCCCGACCTCTCCTCGCCCCCGCTCGCCCCGAAGCGAGGGGACGGCGGCTCCGCTCCAGACGCCGCCGAAGCCCGGCACGCCGCTCCGCAGAGCGTGACACCCGTGCCTTTCGCGCGGCATCGCTACGGCGGAGCTCGGCTGTACCCCTTTAACTTTATTTCGGGGTTTTGCGGGCTCGGGGCTTTCAGGACCACACGTACCCTGACACTGTAACACGACCTGCGTGCTGTACCACGAGCAGGTAACAGAGCTAAGCGCGGGGACGTGTTTATTTCCCGCTGAATGGAGCTACCGGCCGGCGGAGCGGGGACTCGAGTCCGTCTCCCGGTGCGAATGGCCAAAAGACACTCGAACAAGCGAAGGGACGGAGAGATACAATCCCATGTATCATGAGAGATACATGTTAACATAGACAGATAAATGCCCGGCCGGACCATTCCTCCTCTGCGAACGCACGCGTGTATGAGCGCTCACATCTGAGCCGGTCACCAAGCACAGCCGCGGGGACACAGACCTGGGCACAACTCTGTGAGGGATTAATTGCCCCTCACCTCCTCACACACACTTTTTCATGTCGCCACATGCCCACCCACTCCTGCTGCAGAAATAACACGTGTGGCTAAAGCCGCAGGTGCGGAGATGGTTGGAAAGTTGTAAAAAGCACCTCGACTTGAGAGTGTCCTGCCTGGAAACCTGGTGTGTTCAGACCCCACGGGCGAAGATGTTTTTGCGGCTCAGTTTCAAAGGCAAGGCTGCAGCTTTCCCATTGATCCTCACGGAGCAAAATATAACCTTTACCCGAAACAGGGATCAGGAGGGACTGGGAAGACAGAAATGGGGAAAGGAATCTTTCCTGGTTAAAATGTGGGGAGCTGCCTTATGATTTCCAAATAACCCAGAGCTGAGGAGGTCACCTTTCGGGGAGGGTAGGAGAAGGTAGGGGTTCAAAATACAGAATAGTCACAGATTGTTGCTGATGTTGAATTTCCTGAAGGGGAAAAAAAAAGCCAAAACCCAAACCACAACCCAACACCAACCTTTCCTGTCTCGAATCTGACAAAGTAAACAGGATTAATTCACCATATGAAGAAACATAAACGCCGTCCTAACAAATGCAGAAATCAGAAGAGAAAGCGGTTTTAACAGGACGCACAATATTAATAGTTTGAACGTATGATCGTAAAAATGAAAAGCCATTGATATACGCTTAAAAGCCGCCGTATACGCTGATTGCTCAAGCATTAATGAAGAATGCCCCAGATTAACTATTTGCTCTTCGAGGGATGCAGCGATATAACTATCTATTAGCACCATTAGATGCTTTGCTATTTATTTGAAAACACCCCTGCGAGTGGGTTGAGACAGAACAGATGAATGTAAAAATGAACTGCAGCTAATTTCGCTAAATAATCCTCGAAACCTGAGCGCCTCGCAAGGAAGGGGGAGATTCTCCACTGTCCTTCTCCGAGGCTAATGACAATAGAAATGCTCTGGTTTAAAAGTGAGACCGTGTTGGTTTTCCAAATAAACAAACGCATCCCTCCTGCCATTTTACTGCAGATGTAAATTTATTTTAATGAGAGGGAGTGGAAGGATTTATTTTGCTAAAATAGAGTTGGGGATAGAGCCGGTGTAAATCTTTAGGTTTCAAAAAGAGAGGAGGAAGGAGGGGGAAGCTGCTTTCCTGGCAGAAAGCTGCCTAACAGTCCTCTAATTCTTTCTAGATTAAATCGCAATATGAATACAGCATCGAACAAATACCGAGTTTCGCTCTGAACTCAGTGGAAAGCAGTTACGTCTAACAGAATTCAATGAATTCCTCTTCTCCCTCAATGTAGTATGTGTGTGTTTTTCTCTTCCACCACACTGAAGTTCCATGAATAGGGAAAGTGGCTCCTATTGTGTGCCTCTGAACTTCCAAGTCAATGCAATTTTTAACCACTGGCTTGTGGTACTTTGAAAATCACCAGGGGCTGTCAGAGTTGGGTCCTCTGAAAAATTTACAGTGCTAAATCAGAGCATATGCTGTGAGAGAGGAAAAAAAATTGCTTAAGATTGGAGCAAGTACAGTATCTGGCTGCCCCCTAGTGTAAGTCTCTTATCTGCCTAAAATTCAACTTTAAAAGAAAAGGATCTCTTAAAGGGAAACGACTTTTGGCTCACGTATGCATACGAGAATGAAACTTCTGTACATTTTAATCTGATTAATTCCTAAGGATTTAAAATTAATTGGCTTGGGCACTCCTAGACCGGACTATAAGATTTCTGCTTCACGGTTTCTGCGAGAGCTGTGCCGAATAGGTATTTTTAAGGGATAGTGGTAAGGGATGGGGGGGGGGGAGATCCTGTTTTGTGATTTTTTTTTTTAAACGAGGAACTGTGCCTCGCTTGCTGTTGTCAGAGCAAAACACTTCTGCTGCTTAAAGTCAGATCTACGTCTTTTGCAATAATACTTAAAAAAAATAAAAAAGGATAAATAATTGCCTTAAAGCCTCAGCCGAACTGCCAACCACACCTTCGGATGGTGAGTATATTCCAGCTTCTTTCCATTGTACTTGCTTAGCCAGGGAAGGGACTGGCGGGGAAGAGGGGATCTCAGCGCTATACCTTCCCTACCGACCTTCTTTTTTTCCTTCCCCCCGAAATAAACGCTGCCAGCTGCACACGGCGACGCGATCCCGGGCAGTTTAATACCTATCGCTTAAGTTAAGAGCCTCGTCCTGCCCTCCCACCCTCCGGAGCAGGTCGGTCCGTGCTCCCCCCGAGCAGCCCCGGCGCCGGGCAGGGGCGGCAGCGCCCGGGCGCTGCTCCTGGGGAAATGACTTGGAGGCGCTTTGCCTCGGACCTGGAAGCCGGGTCCGGTCGTTGGGTTTGTTCGCTTGTTTGTTTGTTTGCTGCTTTGCTTTATTTAGCTAAAGGACGTGCTAACTGATGGTGCTGCAATTACACATACTTGGGTCTGCCCCCCTCCCCTCTTCCCCTCCTTAGAGCAACCCACGTAACCTTAGAAACGATCGTTTAAGACGCACGTTAGCTAACATTTGCTTTTTTGGATTTTTTGTTTTCCTTAAAAGAGAAACACAAGAATCACAACACATTGCCCGAAAAAAGTGTCAAAGAAGAAGAAAAAAAACTATAAGTAAACATACCAAAACCATATTTGCCTTGTTCAAGGTCCCAAATCGCTTGCATCTTCCTTTTTCTACCTCTCCTTTAGTTTGGCAGGTGAAACAAACAAATAAAAAAAAAAAAAATCAGACCGCTGTTTGCCCCCCAGAAAGATGTGCGTTGGGTAATTAAAGAGAAGTCTCCTTCTTGGTGTTTATCTAAGCGATTGTGCAAACTGATTAAAAAAAAAAAAAAAAAAAAAAAGAGAGAGAGAGAAAAAAAAAGTAAAGTTACAGCCTTCAGGGGGGGAAAAAAAGGAAGCAAGGTGAAGGGAATAGATTTCCCGCAACCTAAAGGGAAGTGCTTTCGATGTATTATTAGCGATCAGCCTTGGGAGAGAGAGGAAAAAAAAAAACACCCTGAACACACTCTAACTTTACACAGACAAGATTTCAGGGGGGGCTTTGTACACAGCTGCTTAGGAATGTGCGCCTTGCCTTTAAGAAAAAATCCCCAAGCCCAAGGTAGGAGATGTCTTTGAATGATCCTTGTCTCATTTCATTCCTTAGAAGGAAGAGAGTCTCGCTACACCTTGTTTGGAGCTGGAAAGGCGAGACTTAAGAAAAAAAAAAAAAAAAGGGAAAAATATTCACAACCCACCCTTCCAATTGGGGAGAAAAAAAAATAAGAGAGGGAAATCTCCTAAGTTAATGACTGTGGGGGTAGGATGGATGCAATGGATTTCAGCCCCCCCTCCCCCCCCTTTCCCACCTCCCCCCTCCCCGGCAGGAAAAAAGAAAAAAAACGAAAAGGGAAAAAAAAGCCAACCGCAAACAACTACAGGCTGAACTATCAACACATGCACCGAAGGGGAAAAAATATATAGTGTCCTGTGTAGGGTCGGCAGGGAACGCAAGCACACGCTAAAGCAAGTTGGGAAAGAATCCGAGCTAATCAGCAATCTCTTTCTCTCTCTCTCCTTCTCTCCCTCTCCCCCTCTCTCTCTCTCTCTCACTGCCCCTGAGATCCCAGCTCGAAAGAGGTACTCCACATTTTTTCATTACCAAAAATCCGTTGCAATAATCATTTGTTGCTAATTGAAACCCTTGGAGACATTTTTCCCCACCCCCTTCACAAACATGGCAACTTTTAGACATGGGAAGCACGTTTAGTTTTATTTTATTTATTTTTTTTTTAAATGCGGTTAGGAAAAGGCTGAATCTTTCACCCACGAGAAATATCAGCGAGTCAGCCCCCATCCCCAGGATGGGAGGGGGGGAGTCGGGGGAACGGGACCCCGGTACAGTGAGGGCTTGGGAAAATTTGGAATACATTATACCGCCTTTGGCAGGAGAATACTCTCCAACTAATGGATTCCTGCTCCTTTTTGTGTGTGTGTGTGTATCAGTGTGGGGGGTTTCTGGAAAGAGGGGTGGTGGTCGTGGTGGTGGGGAGCCGAGCTTTTATTTTAAGAAACTGTTAGGGTAGGGAGTGTGTCATACTTGACAAATGGAACAAACGCTCTTCCATTTCTTGCTTGTCCTTGCCTTAAAACAGGAATTAAGTTAACCACAGTGCTGCATGTTAATTGCATGTTTACTGGGCTAATGAAAATTACAAAAGGGTTTTGCCACCTCGATCGGTGATGAAAAAGTATGAAGGCGATTGTCATTGCAGCCTTCGGGGAGGGCCCGGGGGGTGGGGGGGGAAGGACCGGGCACGAACAATATTGATCAGAAGAAGGATAAATCTTTTAACTGCTTGTTAATACCATAAATATGGTCTACACAAGTTTCCACTCTTGTTAAGTCTAATCAGTACATGGAAGATGGAGACATAGCCCACTTGAATGAATTTTTATTATTGCCAGAGGGGTACTTGCATCTGTGGGCTCCCTCCCCTCCTCAATCTGAGCACCCCTGCGCCCCCCTTCCAAAATCCCCCCTTGCAGAGGAGGATCGTGAAGGTGTGCAGAAAGCACAGCAGACAAATCCAAGCTTTTCGTCCTTTCTTCATTTTTCTAAATGCTCCTTTTTTTGTAAAGCTGAACGGGTCGTGGTGGGGAAAGCCTAAAGGGGGGAGCCCTCTCCTCGGCCACCCCCCTACCCCCCCTTTATTCTTGAGCTCTCTGGATGAAAGGCTGACCCAGTAATTCAGTTTGATGATAACCATTTTCATGCTTGAAAACAATCTGCCAAATTAAACCTAAATGGAAAGAGCAGTGGGAAAGGTAGTGAGAGCAGGGCATTTTGAAATCCCCCCCACCTCTCCGAAAGGGATTGTTTGGCCAAAGGAGGAGGGAAAGGCAATTAAATAGACTAAAGATGATTTAAATCCCAACCAAAAATAATTCCAGGGAGAAGTTTGCCCCCTCCGGTGTTGCCCAGCCCTGGATTTGAAAACTTTGGCCCAACTTGTGGCAATAGCTACAACTTTGCTCCGCAGGGGTCAGAGGTGAGGGCTATTTTAACCCTAAAAGCCTGCGAGTGACCAAGGTTGCGGCTGGGCTCGCAGCACTAATAGCCATAATTACCTCCTCCCCTTCCAGGGACATTCCTCGCAGCAGCAGTGTTAGATGCCGAATTGAAGAAAATCCTGGAGTTGAGCATATCTTCGGGGGTAAATAACAGCAATATGAAGGAATTTCAGAGCTCTCCCTTTTGCTTGGGGGGATTGAAGCTTTTTTCCTTTTTTTTTTTTTTTTTCCTTCTTTTTTTCCCCCCCCTTGCCAGCATTCCCAAGGCGCTGGGTCTTTGTCTTAGAAGGAATGGAGTGTCTGAATGGTGTGAAAGGGACAGAGAGGGTTGCTTCAAATCGATTTTACTTGTCCTCTCTGTCTTTTCGGATCAACGCCCTTCAATGGACACATAGGTGCTCTTTCAACCAAAAACTTGTGCAACATTTTCTGCCTGTATTGGTGCTAAATACAATAAATGCTGGGCAGATTTTTTTTTTCTTTCTTTCCAAAGCAGAAAGCACCCTAATTAAATTGTTTTATATGGACAGTCAAGACAGACCAATTAAGTATGCATTAGTATAAAGATATATTCGAGAGATAAGCGCTCTATAGGAGCCCTGTCTAGGCAAGGTGTGGAAAGTGTCCTCTCGAAGAGAGGCTGTGAGCAGGGTTTCATATGGATTTTTCCCCTCCATTGCCTCCTATACTCGAGTAACGGGCTGAATAAGTTAGCGAAAAGCCATTAGTGAAAGTGGTTTCTAAACAAAGTTAACAGGTGGATGTAGCTGGTTTTACATTTGAATAACAGTCGCACATCTGTAATACACAGCCATGGATTTATGCAGCGCCTATGCAGACAATGTCCATTTGCAGAGATAAACGCCTCAGACCTAGAGCTGAGGTGCAAACGCACACGCACGGGAATAAAATAAATATCTGGGCACCTCTGTGGGCTGCAGGACACGATGTGAGTGAGCACACACAGACGATGCAGATGTGACTGTGTAGCCATTGTGTGGAGGCACCCAGCCTGCATCAGAGGCACCCACACGGCACACACTGCTGCCTCAGACACCTCACCGGGCACAGCTCTCTCCTGGGGTAATTACAAGGGGAGGCATTGGCTTTCCCAGGAGTGAAATAGCAGATCAGGATAAAACATACACATGCACACGCGAACTTCTCTTTCTGCCCATTTTATCACTCTGGCAAAGCTCTCGTTATGGTTAACCACAGGAAACGGGCTTTAAGCTCTTCTCCATTTCCATTATTATTATTATTATTTTCCTTCACTGCAGATTTTCCATGTCGTTCAAAAAAAAAAGAATTTACAACCGCAAACAAAAAACCAGACAAACAAACAAAAAACCACTGAGCCCCCAGCCCTGCCTCAGCCTGGTCCTGGGGCAGGCAGAGCGGCGGGATGCGATGAGGAGGAGGAGGGAGGTGGGCTGGAAGTTGCTGGGGCACCCTCCATCCCTGGGCACATCGTTCCCACCCGCTGAGGCTGAGCTGTGGGAGCGAGCCCTGTGCCCGAAGATGCTGCAGGGTGCGAGCGGGGAATCGCCCTTGTGCCGTGACATCGCACTGCAGAGAGCGGACGGGGTTTTGCTGGAGGGGTCGGGCGAGAGGGGATGGAGGGGGTCAGGGATGCAGAGCAGCGGGGCGGGGGCTGCCCGCTTTGATACCCATTTTCCAGCAGCGCTCTGCATGTGTCAGCCCATCCCAGGGATGTGGGAGACGGGGATGAAGAAGCCATTCCTTGCTTAGGTGCTTTAATGGCACGGTAAACAGGTTAGAAACAGACGTTTTTAAAGACTCAATTTTTCTTTATTGGTTACCTTCGAGGATAAATCTTAACAGACAGTATGGGGGGCAAAGAATTCATCTAAAGGAGATCTCAGCAAGTCACTGCCCGGACAATAGTCCACCTCCTGTTGGGTTGCGTATTGATCAGGAGAGGAGCTGAGGATGTCGCCACACTAAATATTTACTGATCACACACAAATAGCCGCGACTTGAACGATTTTCTCCTGTGAGGAGAGCAGAGAGAGAAGGGTAAATCATTTTATTAGTGTGTATAAAGCAAAGAGCACACTCTGGCTTGGAGTGTTTTAAGATGTGTCTTCAGCTGGATGAAAAGAGTTAGGGAAATCGATATGGAGTGATTAGACGAACCAGTCGTGTCAAAGAGAGAGGCTGTGAATTTCATGGATTTGGTTATACCGGGAGGGGGAAAATATACCGAGAGATTAAAGGGAGGAACCCATTGTAGCAGAGCCAATGAAAAAATAATATCTAATCAGAGCCGGCAAAGGTAGGGACGGGATAAGACCCACATTTCTAAAGAATCACATCAGCTGAAGAGGGATCAGGGACACACATGAAAGAGGCAAACGGGGGGAGAGCTGGAGAGTAGGAGCCTAGAAATGCTACAGAGCAAATCCAGGAGAGGCAGAGAAAAGTCGCCTCTGTGGAGCAAAGCTGAGATACCAAGAAAATGGGGACAAAAGGCTCAGGAGCGAGGGAGAGGGCTGGAGGAATCGGGCGCCTGCCTTGGAGGTGAAGTTGAGGGGTCCCCAGCCCGTGTAGCCACCAGGCAGAGAGGGCTCTGGCAGCAGGAGCGAGGGCACATCCAGCTCCCATCCGAGGGGTTTAAATCCTTCTCCTACAAGTTTGTTCTCCCCTCTCCTTCCCGCCCCCCTCCCTCCCCACAAGCAAATGTGGTGAGTAAAATGGATTTTAGCGTTTAACCACCTCATTTTATCCACGTAATGACAAGGCTCGTAATATGTAATCTACAGATTACTGCCATTCGAGGGTGACCACAAGTGGCATAAAAAAAATTTAAATAAAAAAAAAAATTCAGCACTTCTGCAAATGACAAAATGGCTAAAACCAACCCTTGTTTTAAGTGTTGAAGTTGGGGAGTTGCTGCTGCAGGATTTTATCGGTCGTAGGCAGCAATTTAGCAGTTGCTCAGGTACAGCCCTGGGGTGTCTCGGCGGATTAAAGAAAACTTTGCTGGAGACAAGCAAATATCTGAGTGCCAAAGGGCAGAAAGCTGGGAGTAGGACAGGGCTCTGCCAAGCGATGTTAAAATATGTTCCGTAGGGATGCTCGGGATTAATGCTATTATTTTTTTGCCTCGAATCCGTGATGTTTGGCCCGTGTTCACATGCTACCTTCTCTCCGCGTATTTTTCTTTAGCAGAAAATAGGATGCGACTGCAGAGAACTGAGTCAAAGGAGCGAGAGAAAGTTTGAACCGCACTTTAAATGATGCTGATTGCTGGGAGGGAGGAAAGGCATCTCAAGCTAGGAACCGAGGAGTAAAACTGATGTGAAAACAGCTTTTCACTTCTCCTCCAAGTGCTAATTTTGCTACTGTAAACAAACACTGAAGTTAGAAACAGCTGCAAATAGCCTGCCGGGCACCCAGGGCTCAGGGACCAGAGGGGGTTGACTTTTGTTCATCTCTCGGGCTGAATTTTCCCCCAGCTTTGCTTTTTTTTTTACCCCGAAATCAGGGGCTGGTGCTGATTTCAGTCGTGGAGAAGGGACGGAAAGTATAGGCATAGTAAGAGCATTTCGTGTGAGCCTATGGAGCGCAGGCAGCTCGGCTGGATCACTAATGCAACAGGAAACCTCGGGACAGACTCAGCCTAATTAACAGTTTTCCATAGCTGAAGCGATTTTTAAGAATCCCAGTGGATTAGCTCAATATGTTCAGGTGTGAGGCTACGAGGGCCTATAACTCCTTTCACTATAATCTTATAACCTCCTTACCTAATTCCTTAGATTGCAGATAGGAAGAGTCTGACCCTGGAGGTCGTAAAGAGCTGGGTTTCATTAACCCTTCCGTGCCCGGCGCCGCTCCAAGGTTAACTGCGCCGGGCTGTGTGCTCGGGGGAGCGAGGGAGGGCGGCCAGGAGAAAGGGATTTGCAAGAGGGGTCGATCCGACGGCAGGGCAAAGCTTAAAATGATTTCTGCTCCCTTCATTCCCTCCCCTGAGCCAAAGGAAAAATGGAAATAGGGAACTTTTCTCTTTCCCATGCATCCGGAGGTGCATAAATGTACGGATGTTTGTGAGGAAATTCATGCCCTTTACACCATTTCATTATTGTTTATAATTTTTAATTTTTTTTTTCCAAACGTGGAGGGAAATGAAATGTTCTAGTACCATCAGCAAAAAGCAAAGCAATCTCCATCTTTAGGACCAGCACCAATCTCTTGAGCTTCTTGTCCAGAGTAGAGCTGTAATCTTTAAAGAAAAAAAAAAAATCTAGAAAAGCTTCTCAGACTGTATTTGCCTGGGAACACACCTGGTTTATATTTTAATAGGTAGTTACATTGTATTGATTCAGGGTACATCATTGATGTTGAAAGTTAATAACTCTCAAATTATATCTATCTGCCTACATACATAATTGCATACACAGTATAACACTGGAGGAATTTGCATTTTGCAGCACATTCTTTGTTCTTAAATCTTTTAACACATTGAATTGTTCCTTTGAAGAAAATGTTATTGAACCACATGTTTAAGGAAAAGATGCTTCTAAACTATATGTTTAAGCAATGAAATTGTTGAGTGAAATACAGATTTCTTTGTATCTCACACAAACCTTGCCACACGCCAATCTTAACCTACACATCGAACTGCCTTTTTTTTTTTTTTTTTTTTTTTTTTTTCCCCCTTCCATTTAGAAGGCAGAAATATGTGAACTGCTGAGAGAGGTGGGTACTTTTTGGTAAGTATGTTTAGATATGATCTTCAGATACATTTATTGTACTTTCAAATTCTTGGGATACTAATTGAGCTAGCAAACAATATCCCAGCTGAATGTCTCAGCTTCTTCCCTATTTAACAGGCTTTAATGTAGAAGTATATTGTAGCCATCCTCCTACTAAACAATATAGCTGAGGAGTCAGCAAAAAACGAAAAAAACATGTTAAAACCAAATTATAATTGCTGCCTTATATCTGACTCTTCTTCCTTTCTGCAGTCCTAATGAACTCTTTAAAGTTTTATTTATTTATTTTTTTATTTCTGAGTGACAGATCAAAAATAATTAGCAGAATCAGAAGCAGCCGGGAAGCTTGAAATAATGTGTCTAAATATTTCATATTGCTACTTATAATACCAGCCCTTCAGTTGTAAAAAGGAACCATTCCCTATTTATTCTGTGGTGGTTTATAAATACAGAAGGATAGATTCTTTTTTTTTCCCAGGGCCTGCCTCAGCGATGCCATAAATAGAGATTGAGCTATCAGGAAGGAAAAAAAATAGAGAAAGAATAAAATAAAAGCAAAACCCTGTATAGGAATAGAGACAGACAGATAAATGTAAAACTGCATCTGAACAATGTTATGTAGCGCACTAGGAGTTGGTAAAAAAAAATTAAATCTATCGCATATTTATAACCTCATAATTAAAATACATTCTTATCTCTCTCCTCTGAAAGGTTGCAGCTTTCTTGGAAATATTTTGAGTGCATATTTTAAACTCCATGTCTTGAATTGAATTAAGATGAGCTGTTTTGCCCAAGAGTAAAACCCTTGTTTACAATTTAATGTTTAACTTTCAGCTGCCTACCCATCGCCATATCATTTTCTTTAGATTTTACCTCCTTACATTTGCAGACTTTATTTTAAATGATGTTAGCTTATATCAAATTCTGATTTCTTATCACAAGAAATTAGTCAATATAATCCAAAACAGTCCCCCTGGTCTGATCGAGGTAAATTGGACGAGAATCTTTCACATTCAAAGGGTTAAAGCTAAACCGAAAACTTTAAAGCAAAGAGATACCAACAAAGAGTGAAAAATGGTACATCTGCTCTCTCTTGACAAGCTTGCGTTATATCACATGTAAGGAAGCCCAAATTTTTGAATCTAAGACCAGTTTTAGTTTTTAATAGGAAATAATTACATGGAACTTTATTTCCAGAGAGAATGTCCCTTCCAGCTACAGTGTTTTGCTTTGATCTAAGTATTAACTGGTAATAAAATAACCATATTTTGGATCCTAAGCATATTGATGCTTAGAGGAATGTTATGCTTTCAATCAAATTTTAACTTTAGATTATCCAAAGGTATTCATCCTTCTTTTGTCAGAAACCAATTTGCTCTCTTACTCCTACAGCTACTGACATGTGGTTTAGTATACTTTGTTATTTTATAGTGGAATTTGCACTATCGAGGTGGAAAACTTTTAGATGGAATGAGATCATGTTCCAGTCTGGCAATTTGGGCTGTTTCTCATGCAAGTCCCCAGTGCAGCCCTTCTTTACACTTGCTGTGCACCACCACCATCGCTCACCTCTGAGGGTGACCACCGCATCAGGATTTTGTTTTAAATATTCAGATTTATTTATTTATTTAAAACCTGGAGAATCAATCATTTGGACCCATCCTGAACAATTAACCTCCCCTTTATATTCCAGCCCCAAGTGCAGTACTTCATAAAGACATGAAAAGGACATCCCAGTCAGCAGGACCCGAGCCCAGGCTTGTCACAGAGCATGAAAGAAGAGAGAAGGGGAGTTTTTATCTCTTTGCCCTGCCAATTCTTAATAGTTCTAAGTTTCAGTGTGACAATAAAACAGTTTTGATAACATAGCTCATGGGTTTCCCTGCCACATAAAGTTTTCTTAATAATAAAAAAGAAGAAACTTTATCCCTGCTAAATTAAAATAGGGCAGATGTTGGATATGGTTCATATTAGCCAGCCTTTCACCCCTTTGCCCCTGGCACTAAAGTTCTGACTTTTTCTTTCTACTATGTCTGTTTCTAACTGAAAGGTATTATTCCTGCCCTGGCTCTCTTCTTCTATTTATTTTTTCAGTGTCTAAAATTAAACCTATTCATTTAGTAATATACATTCTACTTCACATTGCTAAACCTGGCCAGAGAGGGGAAACGTTTTCCAAAAAAGTGATGCACCACTGACCTTAAAAGAAAACATGAAGCGGGGAAAGCTGTTCTTAAAAGGTTTATTTCCAGAGAATTTTGTAGCTCTGTTGACATTATAGGGATAATGGCTGTATTGCAATGGGCTTTCAAGGCCCAAGAGGTTTATGTTTTCTTCTGACCATAAGCCTAATAAAATTTTAAAGGTGCACAAAGTCTCATCACTTTAGATATTTAAAACTGGTTTGAAAAATCTCTTGGGAAACATACATTGTGGTGGATAGCCCCACTGAGAAAGCAGGGGATAGACAAAAAAAAAAATACTCTGAGTCCAAACCCAAATAACCCCCCCTTGGTTTTTTTCATGCTAGCTCTATGAAAATCCTGGCTATTAAACTCCCAAGGATAGTACAGCTCTTTTCTCCAGGGCTGCGAAGATAGAATTTATTGTCCATTTGGAACGATCAAGTTTAGGCTAATAAAAGGCCCTCTGTAAGCAGAAGTGCCCAAGTTGATGTTTGGCAGAGTTTTCAATGGTGGAGTTTGTACAGGACGGGGCTGTGCACTGTTTGCAACGAGTCCCATCCCAGCAGCCGAAGATGATCTGACACACACAAGAAATGTTAGCAGGCAGTGCCTGAAGGTTAATCAGCGCTGCTTTCTGAGCTGGGTGCTTGAAAGCAGGAAAAAGTGAAAGCTGCTCTCTCCAGCCTTTCCCTATGCTAAGATGCTGCTAACTTTTATGATTTTTTTCCCCCCTTCCTCTTTTACTATCTGTCTTTGTGCCTGAGGGCCAGTGAAAGAACACTGCAGATTCTAGATTGCTTTCAGAGTTTCCCTTTGCTGATGATGGATTACCATGTCAATTTAAACGGCATAGGATTAATTTGTTTCAATGATTTCTCTTTAGGCTGAATGCCAGTCTTTTTTTTTCTATCTCTCTCCTTGCTCTTCAGAAAAAATAATAACAATAATAATAATAAATCCTTAAACCCCCCAAACACTTTTGATAGCCCATGTTAAAAAGACAATAATAGAAATAGACAAGTTAGGTGTAATGTTGCAACACAGTTGTAGGTTTGAGTGTTTTTATCTCGTTCTGAGGGGCTGCAGCATACAGTCAGTCACATTAAAATGAAATTGGATCCAACGTTTATTCAATAAATACTTGTCTTGTAGGTAATCCAGAACAGAGTGCTTTTGACACATAAGGACTTAATTTGTCTTGGATAACAAGTTATTAATATGGCACATTTAAACTTGCCACCTACAATAAGGTCATTTAGATCCATAATACGACTCACGAGAGAACTTCATAAAGCCAGAAACAAAGTTTGAAACTGCCTCTGAGGCGCGGAGCAGATGCACAGCTCACGGTTTGCTCTTTTCAGAAGAAAGTTCAGAGCAAGTAGGAGCCACCCAAACCCAAATGGTGTGCATCTGCTCCTCTTTGAAAGGCAAACGTAAATGGAGTAAGGAGGGGAAAAAAAAAAAAAAAAGGAACCCAAACACACATTTTTGAATGAGTAAGCTTTAAAGCTGTGCTGCGTCTGCTCGCAAACTCATCGCAGCTTTGAAAGTGAAAAAACAACATTTGGTTCAGAGTGGAAATTCGCCTGCATTTGCACCCTACCTCTTCCATGTGCTTCACAATTTACTCACTTTTAATAATAAGTGAGGAAGTTGGAACCTAATCCACCCATAAATGTTATTGCTGTAATTTGGCCGCTCTGTGTTTGTTCATGCATTAGTTGTATATGTAGAGCAGAGCGGGGATGGCTGGTGGGGATCCCTGTGCAGCACGAATGAACAGAGGTGTTTTGGATTTCACCACCCAAACATCCTGCAGTCCTTTTCAATTTTGGGGTGTTTCATTTCAGACCCGTCCTAACCCAGTGCAAGAGGTGCATCCAGAGGAGGATATCGTGGGAATGCTGCTCAGGACCTGTTTGGTGACTGGCGATTCGGTCTCCACACTCTGTCCCTGAGCTTTATTATTCTGCTTTTACATGTTAAGCTCTTGGTTGCTTTTGCCCTGGCAGATTCTGTCTCTTTAAGTAACTAAATCTCATTTTTAAGCTATTCCTGGGAAAAGGATGTTACACATGAGTAGAAAAATGCAGGCAAGAAAGGCTAATTGAATGAAAAGAGAGAATTAGGTTAAAAATAGAGTACAATCTAGTATCACATTTTCACTAGTGTAACCTGAAATGAAGGTGTCTCCAAGTCCCCAGTGATGCCAGAGTGTTTAGATGTTGGGCACAGATGGAGACACCTATTGAAATGTGTCTGAAGAAGATTAATAGGACTTGTCAGTGTTGGGAAAGCACTGCTTTGCTGTAAATTTCTACTAGCACAAGATGAATTACCGATGAATGCTCAGTTATCAACCCCATCACTATCATTGGACACTAAATCAAATTGAGCAGTTATCTACAATCAGAAAATTTCTTTTAAAAATAGGCATACACCTTTAGGCTTAAACTCTTTAATAAGACAATATCCTCCATGGTATGTGTGTGTTCACGAAAGGATATGATTTAAAGTTTCCATACAAAAAGCTTCTGTTCAGAAATTAACTCCAAGTTCGGTGTGAAATCAGGGTTGTCAAACAATAGAAGATACTCAGAAAATACTGGTTATATAATACAGAGTTCTGCTGGGGGCCTGATCCAAAATGGATTTTCATGCATGTCATTAGATTTTGGATCCATCCCTATTTATGAGAGGTTTTTTAAATCTCTCCTCTCCCATTTTTTATGGTGATGATAACCCCCCCTTCTCTCTACCTTAAAGACTGAGCATCCAAATCATACATTAATGCAAAATAGCCATCATGACTCAGGATATATGTATAATAATAATACCACCCCCCAACATATTTCGGAAATTACAGCTTAATATAATGAGCTATGTGAGGAAAGAGTCAATGAATAATATTTTAACTGAGAATATTTCTTTCTCTCCTTTATAAAAGGGGAAACTGTCACAAGCAAAACTACCACAAGCATTTACCAGCCCACTGCTGAAGAATATTACCTGCATTTACCATCTTATGCTGCTGATGACAATGATATTTAATAAGCATTATATACTTTTAGTTTCTAGGATTTCTTTCCCTCTCACCCAGGCGCTGCATACTTTATCCAAGGAGATTTATCATGGCGTGTTTTCCAAAGTCAATTTTTCCCTTTTATTAGAGACAAGGGCAGTCATTTGTGTTTAGGGAGGGAGACAGGTACAGAGCCTTTATCTGATCTGCGTCCCCAGCCACCGCTCCCTTCCTAATCGACGGCAGATTCCCACTCTGGAGGATCTGGCCCTCTCTGGGTTACCCCTTACCCAAGGAATGTATCCTTCTCTTCATCTCCACATATCTCACCTGTGATGTATGCTGCTTTTTGAGAAGGGAATAATATGCTGTTTACCACATAACCCAGTTTCAAAGCCTTTGTGTGTTTTCTCATCTCCAGCCAAAGCTTATTATTTACCACCTTAAAAATTTACCGGGATAAGGGACAGCAGAAGTTATTTTCTTCATTTTTACACCTTAATTTTCATGCAGCAAATGCCCTGCATTAGGACCAGATTCTACTCAGATGGAAGTTATTAACTTTCAGCAGAATGGGGCCGATTTCAGCCAGGCACAGCCCGTGCCCTTCGAACACAGTCGCTTTACAGCATCCCTGTGTTTGTTTTTTTTCTTTGGAGGGCATGATTCTTTAAACATATTTGTTTTACACAGAGCAGCAGTTGAATCCTAACTTTTTTCCCCCCCCACAAACACGTAAAGAGAATATTAATAGGGAATATTAACAGAGGTGAGTGCAGCATGATATTAGTTAGGTTATAGTAGCTGAGAAATATGAACTAGTGAACATAATCCATAAACTCCATTTGGTTACTATAATACTCCAATCTGTATTTATTACAACCCCACTCTGATGCTTATACAACTGCAATTGCTAGATTTATACACTCTAATGGTTTCACAATGGGAAAAACCTGTGTCTTTATCTTTCTTTTCCTGTCCAAAATAACCCCTTCCACATACACTTCAGGCTTCTCCGGACCTTGTCTGGGTTTAATCACAGGCTTTGGGACAAAATGTGCATTATTAAGAAGTATAAATATTTTCAGAAGCAATCAAAGGGTTGAAAGATTGATTCGGCATGTAGATTGGATTTAATTCGAAGCAGCTTTGTTCTAATGAGGACTACTGGGATACAAAGACGGCAGCCGCTTATGGCCACCAGTTGGGAACTTCGACTCGCTGCAGCAACCTGTCAAGAATTCCAAGAAACTGCCAGGTATTGAGCGGGGAAGTGGTGGGGAAGACGGTGGTCTATTGTTTGCAGCCTCCTTCCGAGGCTGGATTAAGATTTCATAAGTCTGTATTTTACCAAAATGACAATTAAACTTCTTGCTGCCCACAGGACCAAATCCTGCAGTCCCTCCCTCGGGGGAAACCCCGGTGGACTTTGTGGGTGGCTTTGCCTTGAGGGAAAGGTGGCAAAGCTTGGCTGAGCCTCAATTCCAGCAAATTTGGGAGCCATGTAGTAATTTGTCCTGCTCCCAGACCCGGTTGCTTTCGCAGTGACTCTTTCCATTAAATTTTGCTATCTGCACTTCTAGATGTGATGCGATCTTTTTGCTTTGAGAGGTGTTTATTCCTAGGGAAAACGCAGCTCTGTGAGGGCTTGGAGGCTCATGTCCTTGTTGGGTGACCCAGCAGAACTGCTGGACCCATCCTCTTTCCTGCCTGCGACGTCCAACAAAACATTCCTGGGATGATGCTGAACCAAAGGGGACCCTTGGCTGCTTTCCCCTCAGACTTAAAAAACCCCAACAGTAAAATGTGAGTGTGGGCCGTGGGGGGGTGGCACGTCACAGGTACTTGGTTTCCTAAATGCTGAGTGTACAGTCGGAATCACAGGATATACAGGATCAAACACGGACCAGTTTCTCTCTCCCCTTGCCCCCCCGCCCCTTTCCTACTTTTGTCCATAAAAGCAATAGAAAGAGAGAAAGCTTGAATTTTCTGAACTGTTTCACCCATCCACAGCTGGAATTCCAAAGAGAAATGAAAATGCCTTTAAAATCAACCCTACATGGGAGCCTGAGAGAACAAGTTTTCCTTTGTTGTAGGGTATAGTATTATTTGCTGTAGGTTTTTGATATACATTCTAAATTAGGCCTGCAAAGGAATGCTTCATCTTTAATTCATCACTCTCAGCTGAAAGAGATTAGCAATGTCTAGCACGCACCCTTCGTATGGTGCTGACCTCATCAAGTATGGCCTGAAATTAATTAGCCTCATTCATTCCAAATGGAAAAGGATAATGGAGCTGCATTTTAGAGATGACCATCACAAATTGTATGCAGCATATTTAAAATCTCTCCCCCCTCACACCCCTCCCCATTAAAAAAAACTATGTAGATTAAAATTCTTTCCAGAACTTGCAATATGTCGGAGTTATCGAGGCATTAGGAGCAGAAACCATTCTGTTTTTATTTGTGGAACTGGGAGCCACGTTTTGTATGTGTGGCTGTAAAAGCAGCAAGCCTGTCTTAATGGCAGAACACCTGGAATTAATTTGATATTTCCAGGTGCTCTGGCAAACTGGGACATCAAGCACTTGATGTTTAAACATTCTTCCACTGGCTTGCTTAAATCAATATGAAAGTGGTGTCCCTTTGTCATTCATACATGCAAAGTGCTAGCACAAACTCCAGCTTGGCTTCAGAGTCCTACATCACTCATAATCTAATTAGAAATCAGAGCAGAGCTGAAGCAGCATTCTTTGTGGATTCTTGGGCAGCAAATAGGGATACTTGTCTTTTGTTTCCCTCCTCGATTGCATCGTTCACAAGCTTTCACACCACATCTCTAAAGGTGGTTAGGTGCCTCAAGATGTTGACAGGCATGAAGGACAAGATTATTTAGGTGCCTAACCCGGGTGATTTCAAATGGAATTAAGCAACTGGATGTTACTGGGCTGGGGGGGATGGTGGTGGTGTGGGTATGGGGAAGAAAAAAAAAAAGCGGCCAGTGCATATTAAAAGCTCTAATTTGTTGTCCTAAACTCTAGCAATGTGGGCGATGTTTTTTCAGGATAAAATTGCCTGCAGGGTACATTTCCTGAAGCCTGTTAATTTTTCCCGAGGTCAGCAGGTACCCACTGTTGGGCAGCACAGCCTTCCCTGCCCGGGCACGGTGGTCGTGTGTGCTCCGGCTGCTTCCCAAGGGACAGGGACAGCAGTGAAGAATGTGGGATTTCCCACAGCAATTCGGAAGATGCCCATGTCTAAGACAATGCTGAGGATTGGGCCAAAATCCAGATCCAGCCTTGATTCCTTCACCCAAGTAATCCTGTCCTGACCTGTGACTGCTGATGGATCGCAGCGATGTGGACCTTCCTCTGTCCTCACTGCCCTGCAGGACCTGAGAGTGCTGTGAGTAAGAGATAATTTTTTTTTTCCCTCACGCCAAATAATTCATTACAAATCTTCAGGTTTTGAAATTCCAAGGTCAAAATGGCTCGTATCTGCAATGCTAGGGCTTGGGGAACATTCCTGTAGTTCTAATACCCAGGGCTGGAAACACAGGGAAAACATTTCGTGATATGTGCTATAATCACCTCATACTCAGAAAAATGGAGAATTAATTATATCTCTTTTAACACAAACAAACATTTGTCTTCCAAAGACTCCATTCATTAAGAATTGCCATTGAATCCAAGATTGAACCCATTGTTATTAATCCTAAATGAATTCAAGTTTGTCTACCATGAACAAAGCTGCTCGCCATCTGATAATCCAAATTTGCTCAGGAAAAAAGAATGAGCAAATGTTAGAAGCAGCAGGTGAAATCATACCACAGTTATTAAGCCTCCTTTCAAGGGAAGCACAGGATAGATTAAATTGTTATGTTAGGCCATGTTGTGAGTCCACGTCAATTTTGTCTGAGATCTTATCTTAGCTCAGAACTGTTTCCTCCTAAATTAAACTAAACGTTGAAGACATGAGAAGCATATTGACCCAAAGATTCAAAACTTTGGATTCAGCAGACTTCTGATCTTTTGTCCACAGAGTATCAAGTTGTAAAGCTGTGGAATATTAAATAATCATGATTATCTTCAACTTGCCTAAGTTCATTTGTCATGCTGGGACACTGGCACAGAATTTCCTTGCAGGTTTTTTTTTTTTTTTTTTCAGAACCAGACATTGATTTTGCCTGCAAGCTGGTATCATTTGCCACTGACCTTACAGACCATGGTCCTATAATAATATTAAGTCTCATGCACCAACCATGGGCTGGAATTCTGTCTCTGGTGCTTTTAACCTCTCTTTTGAAAACACCATTGTCCAATAAAGCAGCAAACAAAAAACAACAGAATTATGCTGGTACTTCGATCAGCTGTTACCAGGCACAAGCAGTTCTTGAGATTCAGAAATGCAGTGTAATTCACCTGGGACAAGAAATTAAATTTAAAAATGAGCTGAGCAGACAATTTTAGCAATAAGTAAATTTCTAAATAAACCAGGTTTTTAATTCCACCTTCTCTATATTAGAACAAATCAATATTGTCTGCACTTGGAGATGAGTTTCAACTGTCATAATTAAATATCATCCTGCTTCTTGCAACACAGCCAAACAAGGACTTTTACTCCTGACACAAGAGTTTTCTCAAGTAGGGACAACTTACTAACTTATTACAGCAATGATTTAAGCTCTGCATGGTTCCATCATATTTTAGAAAACAAATCTCAACCAAAACACACCATTCATCCCTGGAGTCAGAGCACTGAAGAGATGGCGTAATAGAGGAAATAATATGGTTTAAATGCTTTTTAAACACAAACATAATGATGATACATTAAATAATGTAATCTACTCAGCCGGACTTCTAATTATCTACATGCAAACCTCGTGTTCATTCATCACTTCATTCTCTTAACTGTGGCGTTGGTTTGTGGTAGACACTAACACTGAGCCATAAGTTGGAATGGGAAGGAAAACAAGGACAGTGCAAGGCTGTATATTAGCTTAGACAAGTAGGATGTCACTGCCAGCCTGAATTTGTTGATTACACCAGGCATTAAGCAAGTAAATCTTCAGCCTCTGAAGCATGAGTTTGCTGACTTTAAGCAATGACATCCAGGAGGTGACGCAGTGGATTTACACCAGCGAGTGCCTGTGGACTAATGATGGCCACTTAGCCCTGACCACAAAATCACCAGTCAAAATGGAGATTCACCTTTCCCCTTAAAAAAAGATTTTGTTTTCCCTTATTCTAGTCTCATTTCATATGTTCAAGAACCTGTCTTTTTTGAGGATAGGGAAGGTCTTTTGTCTATGAGGAATCAAGCTCATGGAGTCACTCAGCCAGTTCCCATTCGCACCCAGCAAAGATCACGGAGATGTTCAGTGGTACAAAAAGGCATCAGCTCCCACTCTGGGGGCTGAGTGTGAGGCTGGGCCTTTCTGGGGGCTGTGGTTTGTTTCCATTTATACCAGACATTGGTGATCCATAGTGGTTTCACCTAAATCCCTGGACACTGCTGGTCCACATGCATGTGGTGACCTCACGTGCAGAAAACAGAAGTGTGTCCAGTAGCCATCAGAGTTCTTTGTCCCAGAAAAACTATTTGGCTCCCCTTCTGCAATGTTTTCTTTCCTTACATCCTAATTCCACCATCCCTTTCCCCTAATAACAACATAAATGAGTGCTCTACAGGTGCAATTATGGTAATAGTTCTTTTACTGCAAATACTAGGAGCCTGTAACCTGTAATTCACTTTTTCTGATAGTCTCCTATTCTAACACTAGACATGTTATTTTAAAATGGCTAGGACCTGAAAGCTAAATTTATAGTGATAGATAATAGCAATGGAAACCAAGCCTCATCCTCAGCTCAGGCTTTAGAGCTGTGTTGTATCTCTCGGCCAATTGTTGCCTTGTTCACCTAGAAATATCATACCCACCACTCCCATAATGATTCAAATATCAGAGTTAAACAGAATGAAGCAAAATGTGTCTCCATTTGTTTATGTTAAGGTCGGAATCCATGAAAACCCAAGACATACTGACATGCAGTGAATTATTCCATGGTAAATTCAGGGGCAATTATTGCTTCTCCACAGTGAATCTGCCATATTTCAGATAACATGAGTTGCCCTTCTTTTTAGGGATGAGCCCTTACAAGACCATGGTTGGAAAGGGTGGGGACCAAGAGATGCAGCTTGTTCCCTGGCCCTGGGCAGTGGCTCAGCTCTTGGTCATGGCACAAGCCACCAGAGGCCAGAGAAACATCCTGGGGATTGTTTCTGTCCTGGCTACTCCTCATCAGTGATTTGAGCTGCATGAAGCCCTGAGGACCAAGGCCACCTGAGTGCACCACCAGGGATTTGCTCCTCTCATGGTCTATACCCAAAGCACAGCACAAAGTTTCCCCCCTTTGCTTCTGCAGGTAGGAGCTCAATCTAATTTCCAGATTTAGTTTGAGTGAGAAGCGAGGCAATGATGCTAAAATAACTCATGCAAATGGTCACCCTCTTCTAGAACTGACATTTTTTTGTCTTTTTCTCTCCATTTTCTGGATGAAGCAGCCAGCGTGAGGAGGGCATGCTGGCACACACCCCACTTGATAGCTGAAAAGAACAAACTGACAAACATTTTTAATATTCTACAGCTTATCAACATCCCAGTAAATAAAGGGCGAATGAGATTTTCCACTGGTTATTCATAGGCCTACATGGATATGCTGATAAACTGTCATTTAGTCCAGAGACTGGACAGAAACAAATCGCCAGATAAAATACAATATTCCTAGTGAAATCCTTTACGGAATGTGCTCTTGCCCCAAACCCCTCCTGGAATAGGCACAGTAATGCTCCCTGAGACCTGGCAGCCCTTCCAAGGGAGCATATGGTCTGCTCAGCTCTCGCAGCTCTGGTGCACGGTGAGCAAACACGCTGCACTGGCAGAGCAAACAGGGGGCTCTTCAACAGAATGAGATTCTGTGCCTGCTTCAAACTCCATCAGCACTCCAGAAATGGATTTCCCTTCTCTGCTGGAGCCTGCACCCTTTGCAGGAGGGGCAGGAAAAAAGTGAGAGAGTCTCAGTCTCCTTGGATGGTGTCTGCAACCAACTCCCGTAAAGCTGTGGAAGGGTCTTGGCGTGTCAGAATTTGCATTTTCTGGTGATGCTACATCGCCTTCTCCGTTCTTTTGAGATGTCCCCTGATGCACTGTAACTTGCACAGTAATTGGAATAGAAAAAGGAACCTGAAGGTAAAAATCCCAACGTTAATCAAGGCTGGTAAAGGGCAGAACATTAGCTGCAGTAATTGTTTTTCTGAGGGAGTCAACAAAGCCGGGCTCGTCTGTGCTAGCAAACAGATCTGGTCCTGCCTCTGTGCTCCTCACACAGGCAGAACATTGCCCTGAAATCACTGGAGCAGGGATCGGGCCAGGAATGAGCAGCTAAGTTGCAAAGCAAATTAATTCCTGCCAAAAAAGTTCAGCTATGCTCAGAAGTATGTAAAGTGTCTGATTTGAGAAGTGTCAAGTAGCATTTGTGACCAATTATCCAAGATGAAGGGGGCAGAGCTATGTTTACACGTACTAATCTTCAGCCAAAGTTTGAAAACTCCAATTCATGGACACGCATCAAATTTCCTTTCCAGGCTTGGCATTTGCCTGTACGCACGCATGCACAATGCTCAGGGATGACAGGAAAACATGATTATGACTTGCAAATAATACAAATAAAAAAAAAAAAAAGGAAAAGTGAGAGGAGCTGCCATGCGGCAGCGGCATGGTAATTAAACCTATACTGTGATATGCAAAGAGAATCATGGACCACTGTATGAGTAAAATAGCTTTATCAGCTGTGCTGAAATATGATGTGTGGTGTGCCTGTATTGTTATTTTTCCACAACCTGTGAAGCCCTGGGAAATGATTTACACAAAAGAACAAGAAGTAAAAGCTGCCTCTGCCATCTTCTGTTTAATTAACATAGGTATACCAATTTAATGCAATTAATCAAGATAGGAGGGATTAAACAGTAACTCACAGCTGACAACGACACTGTTAGCATTGCTGTGGCATGAGAAGGGCTGCAAAATGAGAGTGGTGGCTGGGAACACTGTGAGGAAGGACAAGCTGGCTGCAGTTTTGGGAGGTTTATGCAGATGTACTGAAATTTAGGGGCAGCTGATTTTTCATGTGGCCAAGTGTTTATCTGCCCCTGCCCTTTCCTTTACCCTCTCAGACCTTCCAGGGTAATCCCCAGAGTGGCAACAACTTTTAAAGCGATTCCTCTTTCTTCTAACAGATTCCTGATGCTAAAGGTCTGACCTTAAAATGAGCAGTGCATAGGGCAAGAGTGGGTACTGCAGTGAGCTTCTGGCCTTCAACCCTTCCAAATACAGCTATTTTGGTAACCAGAACAGTATATTCACGATGGGTGAGGGAGCAGAGCCTTCCAGTGCAGGGTTTCTCAGCACATTAACTCTTTCACTGCTGGATGCTGGGTCCCTGTGTAAGCTGCCTGTGTCCATTTAAGACCATAAATGAGGATTTGCAGCATTCTGTAACTTCATGGTTGTGCTTTAGTGCCTGCTGCACCTAAAAACCGAACCAAATCCTGTGGATTTCCATGCAGATCTGGGAGGAACTGTGCTCACATGCCGCTGAGAGTAGTTCAGACTTGGATTTCTTGTTGGCAGGGGAGGCACAGCCTGGTTTGCTACAATGCAACTGTCCTCATTAATGTTCTTCAAGCCCTGATGTGCTGGGACCGCCATGGTTGGGTCAGAAGATGGCTGAGTTTTCCAGGCTCATTCCCTTGTCTTCAGAATGTTAAATTGGGTGATAATGAGTAGTAACTGTGTCCTTTTTTATGGTGAAGTTGACACTTGCCTTCTAGTAAACAGACACAGAGATGACCCTCCTCGTTTCGCACAGGTCACCAAACAGCCCCGGGATGGTAGGGGTTATTGGCCATTTACCAAACTCTGTTTGACTTGGGTTCATGGGTGAGAGATGAAAGGCTCTATATTGCATTACCCATCCCTGGGGCCAGCCAGTCTCCCTAAAGAAGCATTTCATTTAGCGAGGCCACTGCAGGCCTATGGGAATCGGAGACTTGGGAAAAAGAGGACACAGTTCCAATTGCAAATGTTTCCTTAGGGCAGATGTCTTAAAGCCACACAGAAACTCACTGCTTCAGTGTCACAATAGTTGCTCCAGGACACTTAATGACCAGCAGATTTTCCCCTTTAATTAATCTCCCCTTTTTTCCCAACAAAACATCCGTTAGGTTATTTGTGGTGTTTCTGCCTCTGCCCTGCTCTGTTTTGTTTCCTCTCCCTGGGGCAGATGCTCCATTCCTGGGGCAAGACCAGTGAAGCAGCTGTGAACTGTCACCTTTTCCAAGAGCTTCCAAATTGAAACAAGGAGCCCTGGTATCACACTTAGCGGTGCCGGACTCTTGGGAGGAGAAAAGAGCACTCCTGAAGTGCCCAAATATTTTCCTCACCCGAGTGCAAAGATGCTGACTGATTTTTTTGGCTGCAGTAGAGTGGTCATTGCTATTGGGATAATCCAATACTGCCCTTTTACAGATGATGGATGCAGTGCTTGATGCTACAATGGCCACAGGAAGAAGAATATCTGATTCAGACCAAGAATTGAGCTCAGACTTGTCCTGAATTTCTTATGATCTGAAAATCCACTGTTGTTCCAAAATCATTATCACTGATTAAAATCCTCTTTCAGTTTCCTCCCTTGCTGTTTGTGATGTGAGCTGTGAGACATTCAGAAGTTGCATTTGTTGTTTGATAGTTTTACATCATGGTTGTAATAGCGTATCTGCCAAGTCAGCAGGTTTTTTTCTGTGTTTGTTTATTTATTTACTACTCCATTTCCAGCAAGTTCTTGTTACCCAGTTCCCGCTGACAACCAGAGAAGAGGCACAAGTCAGCTCAGAAAATGAACGATGAGAAGGTAAGTGAAAAGAATAGTAAATGCAGGCCATTCATGCAACAGGATCCGATTCATTTTTATGCCGGGGAGATTTCTTAAAATGGGACTTCTCCCAGTGGAGAGCTCACAATGATCAAGGCCTGTTTCACTATAAAGACAATACATAATTATTCACAGCTTATTATTATTTTTTATCACTCCTTTTCCAGTTGCAGGGAGTGGGGGCAGAGAGGAGATCAGGACCCAATTTATTGCTGCACACTGTGCAGCACATGGGGCTGCAGGACCCTGTGGAGGCAGAGAAATGCACCCAGGCTGAAGGTTCAGGTGACAAGTCTGAGATGGGAGAACCCATCAACAGCAAAAATGGGGACTCAGCCTGAGACCCTCAGTCCTGGGATCCTGCTGCTTGATGCTTTCAGCATCTTTTCTTTTAATTTATTTTGAATCACCGAAATGATGAACTGAAAAAATGCCATGTCATTTGAAGCACTCTTCATTGTATTTATAGGAAACAGATTATCTGTTCTCTCAGGATAGTGGAAACTAAGTGTGATGAGCTCATCAGGAAAAAATGTAGGTTGGGTGTGACAGAGAAACTTGTGTTTTATGCCACAGTGACATCTTAATTTCTGGTTTTGGTATGACAGACTCAAATGCTGAACCATCCTGGTTCCTGCTTTCGGGCTGGGGTCACAAGCTGGACTTGGAAGAAGCGACTTCCATGCAGAGATGTGACTGCAGTGTGAATACTATGCCAGGGTAAGAGAAATTATGTTTAATTTGGGGTTTATAAAATGTATAAAGTTCATGCAAAGTTTGTCCATTCCACCCTAGTCAAACTGCATTCGACCACTCCTTGTTCAACCTGGTAAAGCATACCTGGGTACCAAAGCAACACCTGCTCTATTTATGTATTAGAATTATTTTACCAGGTCAGCCCTTTAGGACTTAGCATTTCATTCATAAAGGGTTCTATAACACATGCCCAGTTGTGCTCTCTCTGTACTTCCTAATGATTTGGGTGATTTTCCTAAGCCAATTTATATTTCAATTAGTTGTAACACTTCTTTATTTTCTTGTTTGAACAACTGAAACTTAAAGGAAAAAAAAGAGCTAAAAAATAACTCTGAAAGTCTGAATGGATACTCATTATAATTTTCTCTTCAGTATTTGCAGGTCCTGGGTTATCTTAGGCAACATTTTCATGTTGACTACGCTGTGTTAGTTCTGCTCAGGCTAAAGGTAGTGACAAAGGATAATGTGTAATAGGTTTCTTTACAGATGAAACCTACAGTGTCCTAAAATCCAGAAACTACTCAATTCCAGCAACTTCCACATCCCTCTGTGCTCCTACTATTGCTTTGAACCAATTTATTTAGTCATTTGGGCTTTAACTACTCATATGCATTCCTTCTCGCTGCAGCAGCAGGGGTACAGGAAGGGGTGTTTGAAACCACACAGTCATTTCCACCCTGGATTTCATGAGGAGTTATTCTTGTCTCAGAGATGACGCATTCGAATATCCTCCTATGGATTCCAGGTGAGTTAGTCACATTTAGATGCTTCCAAGTAATACACAGAAAGGTGCTGAGAAAATGATGGGGCTCTGCCTAGTCACAAAAAAAAAAAAAAAAAAAGCACAGAAAAAGTAGGTCTGAGCAAATTATGTGTACTAGCCCCCAAAATTTTTTAAGAAGACCTGGGGTCAAAGGGCTTTTACCTTAAAAACAGTAGGGATGCACAGTATTTACTTTACTGACTGACCCATCAGCTCCTCTCTGTCCCCAGAAACAGTTCAGGAAATAACTGGAAGTATCTGAAGACATAAAAAGGATAATTAAGTTTCATTGTGGAAATAAGAGGGTAATCTGTCCAGACAAATCTAGGACCTAGTACTGAAAGCTGTAGTATCTGAATATAAAAAATGAGTAATTTTGAGTAAAGATGTCTATCAGGACTGTAAATTCAGAGAGTAAAAAAGTAGCTTTGCTTAATAGACCACCTCTCTCTCCATCTCCCTCTAGCTCATTTTCTTATTCTCTTTCTTCCTTTTGTGTTATTGCAAAAAACTGCCTGCAAAATCTGATACTGAGAATGCTTTAGCTTCATTTCAATCTTCTATTCTCCAAATGTTTTGTTCCACTGGGAAGATTCCCCTCATGAGATAACCTCAGCCACGACTACACGAGCCTGGTAGGGTGACTTATTTCCAGAGGAACAGCTGTATTTTGAGGTGGCTCTGAGGCAGCCAGGTCCCCACTCTTCTGAGGCTCTTAAAGATGTTTGTGAGCTGGCATGAGAAATCACCTGGGACCCAGAGCAGACCACAAGTGCTTAGGACAGTGTTTTCTCTGCACCACTTTTTGCTGAGCAGAATTGCTGCACTATAAACGAATGTGAGTTTTGCTTCTTTCTTAGGTGCTGTGAGTTATGAAAGCCCACTCCAGATGTAATGAATGTATAGATCATTTTGACTGGATCATAATCTATTAGTAAATAATGCTCTCTGAAAATGTGTAGGTGAAATAAAGAACTTCTTGCTACTCTTGCTGCATTGGTATCAAGGATTAGTGAGAGGGCCAACATGATCCTGAAGCTTTCTGCTAGTGATATTTAAATAAAATGCAGAATTAATGACAGGGTTTGGTTAACAAATTCCTTTCTGGATTAGGATTTTCAGGATTTACATTGCTGGAAAAACAACCCAAAACTATACAGGGCTTACCTGTGCCATGGCTTATCACCAACTTCATCTCACCAACTTTATAGAATTTTTCCACTAGATTCCCCGGATTTTGGTGGTGGTATTAATTAGCAAATCGCACAATACTTTTCAGAATGAGTAGAATCTGACAGACCAGACTCCTGTAACACCTATGACTTTTCTTCACTATCCCTGGAAGAAGCCCAAGGACACCAGAATAAGACCTAAAGCCAATTGTCAGCACAGTCTATAGGCCATGGGAAGGTTAGGTTTAAAGAAGATGTCACTTTAGGGACATCTGTGTGACACATGCTGCAGTGTCCAGACATTGGAGGCTATGTTTTTGCTCTAAACCTAGAGAGGAAGTCACTAGGAAAAAAAAGGGAAAGAAGCACGGGGGAATAAAAGTACTTTTGAAAGAGAAGAAATCTACATTTCAATGAAAATCCTTTCAAGGCATTTCAAATAAGACTCTGAGAGAAATAATTACAAAGTTTGGAGAGAAAGAACGTTAGCTTTGATATCTTTTTCTTCTATGAAGCAATTAAAATAAGCAATTTTTCAAATACTAAGCAGAAAATTACTAATGGCTGAACCCAAAAGCTTTCATTTCCTTCTTGGGGCCTTTATTCTTCTAAAAAAAGACAAAAAAAAAAGTGAAGGTGGTTTTCCAGATAGATTAATGCATAAAGCAGTCGCTAGTTGGATGTCATAAAAACTACAGCAGCATAGAATAGCTGAGATTAAGAGCTAGATTTAAATCATGCAACAGTCCAGTTAATATCAATGTCTAATTAAGAAATGCATAAGAAGTCTGTAATGTTGATTTGATGGAGAAAAACTCTAATAGGGTTTCTTTTGGAATTTTCCATTTCAATTGCTGTGTAGACTTTTAATGGATGTCCTATCCAGCCTTTGGTATTAGCAGGAATCATCCTCAAATTAAAACCAAGGCCTAAAATGGAACACAGGTAGACAAATTAGCTGGTCTGGGAAGCAGCCTGAGTAGAATGACAATGTGAGCTGAAGCCGAAATTTTACTACAAATAAAAGAGAACAAAAGTCTCAAATCTGGCGTGGAAACCCTCTCTGCTTCTCGTTTGAAACAATCTAAAACCCTGTAATTTGAAACAATGCGATGTTAACCCATTTCCCCACCTCCCTAAGCCTGCAGAAATCCCTGACAATTCATACTTAGACACCTAGACCACTAAGCATTATTAATTAGTCTTTTTTATTTAAAAGACTTCCCATAGTTATGCATATTAGTCGTGTGTAGAGGTGGGTTCTTCTCTGTTTGAGATGGGATTTAGAGCACACAGGTCCTTGTCACCATCAACGAGCTCCACTAATCTCCCACTCCTCTCTGGGTAACTAAACCTCTTAAACCCTCGGAACAAAACTAAACCTGAGGCGTCTTCTGCATCCCATGGATCATCCAAGATCTCTGGATATGAACGGGGAACTGGTTTTGTGCATGTCACTAATGGCCTGAAGTTGCTAAAAGAGGAGCAGTGTAACTCTTAATATCCAAAAATCCACTTTGCAAAGAGGGGGAAAGCGCAGTGCTGGGTTAAAGCAGCGGTGTATTTGTCATCACCCCTTTGCTGTTGACCCAACAAATCCAGAGGGATTTATCTCAAGGATCCAGGAAGATGGCACGCTCGAAAGAACCCCTCTGACCCAGGCAGCAAGCACGCTGGGGAGTAATTTTAAAGTTCATTAGAAGACATTAAAATATAATACATTGGCCACGGTAAAGGAAGGCACATGATTCCATCTGTCAACTTGTCTCTTTCCAGTACTAAATCCATCCAGAGACCTTTCAGAATTATATCATTAAGTCTTGTCACTTCCACAGAGAGTGGAAAAGACTGGAGGTAAAAATCAGAGTAACAGTGAAATTTTGGCACTTTTATTTTTGGGTCATTGCCTGAAATGTCACGGTCCAAATTCATGCCTGACATTGCTCCATTGATCCATGAGGCACAGATATGTCTTATTAAAGAGTGATACCATGGCTCTGGGGGATGCCCCCAGGATTTTTTCCTTGAAAGAGATGGGAATGAGGATTACCTTCTCAATGGTACAGAAGGTCTAATGTGAGGACATTCAGGCCATCAGAGGAGTCTGGGTTTTTTTACCCTGCTCTTGACTGTACAAGTGAGAGGTGCCATGGGTTGGGATGTTGCTAGAGGATTGTTCAGGTGGAACTCTAACAGGGTGCTTTGTCTGCAACCTTTATTAGATTTATGCAATACTTAGGGAAAAAACAAGAGTATGAAGCAGGCTGTCTTTTGCAAACACATGAAACAGAAAAATAAACAAACCTTAACTTGCCCAACACACTTGAGAGCAACAAATTCTGTTACAGTTTTGCTAAATGAGAGGAATATTTCTCCTCTCCTCCATAAAACCATCCTTTTAGACATTACTGCAGTCATGACCTCACCACAGTTCCTGCATTCCTTTTGAAAAGATTAAAATGAACTAATACACCAATGATCTCATCACAGCGTAAAGGACATCTTCCACAGGGGAAAAAAAGTAATCAGGAGAACTTCAGTGCTGCATTTGTAGCTGCAGTAGAAAAAGCACTATAACACCACTGTGGAAAAACGAACTAAAAGTACAATGTTAGAGAGGCGTTTTTCAGTCTTATGAACCATTTGGATTTGTCCTACCTGATCCTGCCTGTCACACCTGTCATCCTTTTAGCTGTCTCCACATCTATCATCTTTTCTTTTTTCCTGCCTGTATCTGCAATTTCCCTTGTCTCTTCTGTGCCCTTCCTACCTGTTTTAATATTCCTGCTAACTTTGATTTGTATACACTACTATTCTCAACTACATCTAAAACACATTTTGCAGAGTACATACATAAAATTACCTTACACAAAAGTATTCACACATACTTCATCTGTGGTTTACATTACTCTGGATTAAAAACATTTTTATATGTTTTTATACAGTTTTCTGTCCAAGGGGTCATGGATGATGACAGCTCTCATCTACTTTGGAGCTGCGTATCTTCTAAGAGAAATCAGAAAGATGAGTAGGGAGAGATGCTTTGCTTTCTTTGCTAGGAGAACCTATAAATTAACAGTTATGTGAGAATCCCACCACATTTTTAATGTTGCATCACATTTTGAATAGCATATCTTGGAACTGGGTGATTAAGGTCTTTTTCAATTCTAGCCTTTCCATGATAGTGTGATCTGCAGGACATGAAGAATATAGCTTTAATAATGCAATCTTATCTCTCCTGCCCATAGGTGCACCTCAGCTCTGCCTTGAGGTGACACCGTTAAGCAAGAGGTGACAAACCGGTTTCCTTTCTCAAGCCCAATGTCATGCAACTGCCCAGGGGCCCATTTTGGTGGGGGTTGCACCCTGATTTTTCAAAGAGATGTGCTGCTGACCCATTCCCACCCTGTCCCCCTGGAAGGAGGAGATGGAACTGCTCATTTACAGCTGTGGGGAGGTGTCAGAGCAGCCACCTTTAGACACTGACAGAGAAACCTCCAAAACCCATCCAGTGGAGATGAGTTCTCAGGGTTAGACCATGCTGGTACAAAGGGTGATGGCACCTTTCCATCCACCCAACAAGATTTGTTACTAAATGGGCTAGCAAATACATCTAACCCCAAGTGCTCTGCAGCTGATAGACCTGATTCAGTGAAGAGAGCCCTGGCCAGTGGTGATGTTGCAGGATATGTGCTGCAACGTCAGGGAAGTCCAAAATGCCCAAGGAGCAGTGCAGAGCAGCTGCTGCCAACAAGAAAATAGCATGTGAAAAGCTGTTGGAATTCCCATCCTCAGCACGGAAGGCACAGAATTCCCAAGGCAGGGAGGACTTGGAGAGCTCAGGATCTTCAGTGAGATCTCTCCCCATCCCCTGCAGATTTACCAGGTCAGCTCAGTCCAGGCCAAAGTTGCCGGGAAAGGTCCTTGGCTGTGCTCCAAGTTCATTGCTCTATTGATTGCAAGAGGTATTTATTGTAGATCAGGATCCTGAGCCAAGACAGCTGAAGCTGCATGGACTAAATTGTCTATTCCCCACCTACAGATAAAACAAATGGCCAGTTTTAGCCTAATCATCACTTCTGCCAGAGGAAAGAGAAACTCTTTGAGGTAAGTTCCCTTGGATATAATTCTTCCTTTCTAGGTTAAAGAAGGGCTGCAGCTAATACATATCCTGAGTCATAATGTGGATTTGCACCTTTCCCATTAAATATAGCTGGTTTATGTCCAAAGGATCCCTTCTTTCCCTAATGCTCACTCATATTGTTACAACTTCTACATTAGTTGCAGGTGTGAAATGCCAACTGATCCACACTTCTGGTGCTGTCAGCAGGGGAGTAATGTGTGTCAAAGGCCTGGTTCTCAGAGGGGAGGTCACCCGGATCTCCATTTGCACATCTGCTTCGCTAAACATAAAACTTTGGAGGTTTGAAAAGCCCAATATGCACAAAATGGGATGTGATCACTGGGGGCCATACATGAGGAACTGCCTGGGCCTGTCATTTAGTAGGCAGGTCGGAGAATTTTCCCCTCTGCACAAAATATTTCCTGTATTGCAACAGGCAATGTTTTACTTGTAAGTTCTATATTAATAAGGAAAAAAAACTACACTTGTCTGTGTTCCACGAGAAGACAGGATACCAACAGGTTTAAAAAGAACCTCACATATTAAACAGTTTCAGAAAGGTGCTAATATTCAGCTTGTCCCTGCTTGGGGTGTGCTGTCATGAAGATCAGGAAAGTGTCTGATCAGAGCTCCTGGAGCCTGACTTGCACAGAAGTGTCCTGGTTTGGTTCTGAGGGCTTGCAGAGAAGCTTTCAAATGTTTATATTTCCTGATGTTAGTGGATTATTTTCATACCTTGGAATAAGTCGTCTGATGGTAATATGTTTGGAGTTGATGCCTAAATAACAGCTCTTGCTCAAGGGACCTCTAATACACAGTATTTTATGGTTTGTACATTTTATATGAGATTAAAGACTAGTCCTGTATATACATATATGCCCAAATATATACATATATGCCCAATTCTTTCTTGATTTCTGCTAGAATCTAGGATATCCCTCAGTATCTGCCATAAGGATGCCCACAAATAATCTCTACCAAGTATTTTTTGGTCTTTACGTATTTGTCCTTTTAATGCCCCGTGTTTATGACGTCATTATTCTGGTTATTCTGCACTTTCAGGACATTTTAAACACATGCATCCAAGCATCATCCACTACTATGCACTGTGTTTTTCCTCCCTCAGTTGACTATTTCCAAATTTTTTTGGTGAGAGTGAAACCAACATTGATCTTAATATCCAAAATGAGAAAACAGGGACTTGTTCTTCAGCTGTCTGCTTTGTTACACGGAATTTAGACCTTACATCCTCACAGGGACTTTGCTGGAATTAAAAAATAAAGGGATTTCAAAAGCCCAAAGCATACTGGGGAGAGCCATGAGCTGAACATATAGGTCAGAGCATGTTTCATGGACACCTGAAATTCCAACCCCACGAAAAGAAATGGAGAAAGGGATACTGATTTTCTCGGAATGAAATACAGAAAATTTGGGCTTGAAAAAACATTTGAATATAATATGCTGAAAGTTTAAAGAAACAATTTTAAAGAAACATTTTTCCAAGAGCATGCCTGTTAGTTTTATCTTCATTTTTGCCATGTATAATTATGAGAAACACAGACAACTCATAAGATTTTTAGTTTCTGTTGAGAATTGCCTTTTCCAAGATAATTCTGTACACTATTACTTTAGCCCACTGGGTATCATGTAGAGAAGGTGTAAGATTATGCACATGAATATTTCTGTCTCCCACTTATGCGTGCTGAGACAATATCAACTTATACTTTCTCCTGTCATTGGTCCTTATTCCATAGAGGATATTCTTAATTACCAGCAAGACAATTTGGTAATATCATGTAAAGTGTAACAGCATAATTTCTGTGATGATTTACACCTGCTGAGGATCTGAATACTGAATTTTAAAACATGTTTTAAGTTCAGAAGATGGAGAATTTTTTCTACAAGACGCGATTTCTATTTTTAATAGAAATATTCTCATTTATTTAATTTATTGGCACAGTTCTTCTAAATGAAATGGAGCTTTTGAACATGAAGACACCATTTTTACACATTTTCACTGCCCTGAAAAATTTAGAGCACACTCCTGTACTGGATTAAATCAACTAGAGTCTAAATGCCTAAACACTATTTTTGACAACTGTGCATGAGGGACATGCCTGTACAGGGATTCTAAAGAATAAAAAACCTAAAAATATCTCAGTTGCAAAGAAAATTCCCTGTATTCCTTCTTTCACTTTGTAATTGTGGTTATATATATACATATAAATATATATATATATATATATATATATATATATATATATATATTTTAACCCTCCCAGGTTTATTCCTAATTCTGTTGGATATGATTGAAATTATTCCATTGACTTTAACAAACTCTGCTTCTTACTGGATTAAAGGTGATATTTGTGCATCAGATTTGCTGGTGATGTCCCACTAATGAAACAGGTAATTTTATCGACATGTCAGGGAGGGTAAGTGCCCAGTAAAAGGATGTCAGATAGAGATCCACAAATTAGAATCTATTTGTAATGGAAATAAAACAAGCAATGCTTACTATGAGTCATGAATTTTTTCATAATTGCTTCCACATTTGGGGCAACTTTCTCAGAAGTTGTCTA
Source organism: Acanthiza pusilla (assembly GCA_036630365.1). NCBI lineage: Eukaryota > Metazoa > Chordata > Aves > Passeriformes > Acanthizidae > Acanthiza > Acanthiza pusilla. The sequence goes on along the minus strand of JAXCHO010000004.1, from coordinate 15,800,765 downwards.
CAGAAACCCTGCAACTCATGGGGCCTTTGATAGCAGTTATGATCACAAAAACACATCTCATTTCTGATAAAAATTACTTACTTTGGGAAGGATTGTTTTTTTCCTCAAATTGCTTTTCTGAGCCTTTGTTTCAATCTCCAACTATTTTCTTAGCCTCCTCCTCATTTTCTATTTCTAATATAAAAACAGGAGTCCTTATCAATTTAGAAGAGCAATAAAACTAAAGAAAATTTGGGCAGAACAGTAAAGCATGGTCTATTTTAAAGTTCCAACTCAGATAATAAGACTCAGGTTTGTGCTGCACCTCACTCATGGATTGAGTTTTCCATAGTGCATTCAGTGTTGTAATAATGCAAATCAAATACAATTTTAATAACTCCTTCTATTAATGTTTTAAGACTGCAACACTTATGAGCATGATTCTAATTGCATGATTTTGCTACAGGCAAGTTTTATAGATCTGCCTGATCTTTGGATATTTGCACCGTTTGGATTATTTTAAATAATTAATTTTTGGAAGCATTTCAGTCTTGGTAACAGCAGTTGGGTTTGATGGTGGTTGTCTTGTCAGTAATTGTATGTATCTGCTTCCATGCAAGGATAAACTAGATAAATTTAGAACTCTTTGGAAGGAGAAGGCTGAGGTTTATACCGTGGTAAATGTTATGAAGAACATTCTTAGGAGGGGAATATTTATAGACTATGTTAATACAAGGAGCAAAAGAGGTTTAAAGTGAATAAAATTGTCAAGCAGCACAATTAGTTAATTAAATTGCAGGACTTTCTGCCAAACGAATACGAAAAATACAATCAGCTTAAAATACTATTAAACATTCTTGTTTTATGCAACTTCTTTTGTCAGTCTCTAATGCACTGAATGATAGGGACAAGGAAAATACCTCATGAGAAGAGTTAGTTTGACTTCTGACATTTTTCTGTATGTCGGGTGGGGGTTTCTGCCACAGAGGCCATAGAACCATGGAATCATTAAGGTTGGTAAACACCTCTAAGATCATCAAGTTCAACCATTAACCCAACACTGCCAGATCCACCACTAAACCACGTGCCCAAACACCACATCCACACATTTTTGGAACACCCCCAGGGATAGTGACTGCACTGCTTCTCTGGGCAGCCTCTTCCAATGCTTGACCACCCTCTCAGGGATGAAATTTTCCCTAATATCCAGCATAAATCTCCCCTGGTGCAACTTGAGGCTGATTCCTCTTGTCCCATTGCTTGTTACGTGGGAGAAGAGACCGACCTGTACTTGGCTACAACCTCCTCTCAGGGTGTTGGAAAGAGTGACAAGGTCCTCCCTGAGCCTCCTTTTCTCCAGGCTGAACACCCCCAGTTCCCTCAGCTGCTCCTCAGAGATGGTGAGAGTCTTGCAGGACCTCTGATGAGACCCAGCCGCTGTTTTTCGGCAAAATAAGCATTTGTTTGAAAACTTCTCTCTCCAGAAACCTGTGCAAAACCTCAGGCTTTCCTGCCCTTGTGCAAAGTGGGATGAGGAAAATGACAGAAGAAGGTAAGTGGGGCAGCAAGAGTCACAAAGAAAGCATTTGCTGAGTGCCTGGTGAGGGCCCTTACCTTGACACTGTCCCCAGGGTTTCTCTCTAGTGGCAGGCTCTTGGCTCTCCTCCTTGTACGTGCTGTTCTTCCCCTCGAGCATCACTTGAGATCTACAGCAGAAGGTTCTCTCCTTCGAGATGAACAGAAACACCAGCACAATCTTGCCCACTCTTGATTCCACATTTCTTCTGCAGAGAATTTACTCCAAATTCCGCTCATGGCAAATGCCTGCACAAGGCTTGGACAAACAAGCATTAAAAGTAGCAGTGGGAATTTTCTTTTGGGGGTTAAAGAATAACTGTGAACCAAAAGTTGCTAACTGTATGCTCAGAGGTGATTTACTGCCTGTGAAAAATAGAAGGTTTTTCAGTGAATGTGGTTTTACCCACCCCAACAGTGCAGGTTTTCCTGTCTATTTGGTGAATTCTGTGTCTGGCATGACAGAAAAGGAGAACATTTAATCTGAAATATCAAGAGTGCATTTTCCCTTGCCGGATGAAGTTCTAACACTTGCTACAGGGTTTACACACAGACAAAGAAATAGTGCGCAAGTTGTGCAAAACTTATGAAAAATTTTTACTGCAAGAGAAACACTGTTAATCAATCCTCTTTGAGAGGAATGGAAGGAGCCATAGGCATATAGACCTTGAGAAATGTAAGCTTTCCATGAATGGATGTTGAAAAATATGGATAATTTCAGCAGTACTTTAGAATTTCAGTGCTGGATCAACTCAGCATGAAATTCTCAATTATTCTTCCCCAGAAGTCATCCCAAACAAGAACACCCTGATATACTGAATTGATAATAAAAGCAGATTATGTCTAGGGTTTTGCACGAAAACTTTGTGCTGGGAAATGCCAAACAAGCAAAAAGGTTTGGATTGAATAATGCAGTTTTCATGAAGCTTTTCAGCTGAAAAAATATGGTAAAGACTTTGAAATCATTGCAAGTGTCCTGATACATATTTTTCTAAGTGAACATATATTTGCTTTGAAATATATTTTGATTTTAATTTTTAATTCATAAGTGAACGTAAAAAAATGAAATATTTTGAAACTACTGAAGCAAATGGCTCAGTTAGATTTTTCACTTTTTAGCAGCTTATTGGTTAGCCACAGAATTAGCTGGAAAAAAAGAGAAATCTTGAAAACTCCCAAAGGACAGAAAAAAGCACTTCCCTGTCAGCTATAAAATGAGAGAAAATTATAATGACATTTTCATTTAGCACAGAGATTTACTAAAACACCCACATTTTTACAGAAGTTGCAAAGACTTGAACTCGGACACACTTTTGGTTTCTCCCCAGGTGTGATGCCTAATGTTTTTACTAGACCTCATCACCCACACGCTCAGATTAAGAACTGAAGGTATTCCAGCCTCTACAGGGGTAATAATCACAGGGAAATCTCACAATTTTAGTCCAAAATAATGTGCTTAAGCAGAAAATTATAATTAAATAATTGAGAAGTGAGCTGTCCTAGGACACAGAGCCCCAGATGCCCGGAAGGGTTAAGCTTTGTAGGGCAGAGAGGGAAGGCCTGTGTAGCTTCACTGCACTAATGGTGTGGGGAAAGAACGTTCTGAGATGCCTGCTCAATTTGTCAGGATTTTATCTTCTGAACTATTACCTCCAGCCTTCTCCAGAACACCCTCCTCAGCCCTTTTATCTGCAGGCTACATCCGAGTTAACTGCCTGCCTATTGCCTTGGCTGAACCACACTAATAGTCAGCTAATTACACATGAACACCCTAATTTGCTTTGTCTTTCTCAAAAAACCCACGCGTGTGCAGACACGTTTTTGCTCCTGCCATGGAGTTTGCACCACCTGAACCAGGATAAAATTTGTTGCCTTTTCTGCCCCCCTCTGATGCTTCCCCCCACCAGGCCACCACCAACGCTTGTCATTCCTGATTTGCAGCATCACCTGTTGCTCCAACACCAGGCTCCCGTAGAGCAGAAACTGGAGCAAAGAAGAGAAATACGTGTTTGTCATTGAACTGAGCTGAGAAGAAGGAAGAGGAGAATGATAAGATCATAGCCTGCAGCACTTTGTTTATGAGAACATCCTTCCAGTGATATATGTCTGCACCAGGTGAAAGTATTGTGTCACCCCTAACATATTTTAAATGCCAGGGCTGTCATGCAAGAAGACAATGATGAACAAGTTTAAACAGAATATGGTTTTGTAGCCATGTACAGAGTTACCCTTTGAAGGTTTGCACTGGTAGTGCTTCTTAACAAAATGTTTCCAAGCTCTATTATATTCCCCTACAGAACATCTCTCACACAGAATTTAAACTAAATGGAGACGTTTCTATTGCAGACAAACTCATGGGGTTATACATAAAGCAGTGAGTTTCCTCAGGGAGGGTTTTCAGGCCATTTCACATCCTCCCTGCCATACTATCCATGTTTCTCATAACTCCTTGGATAGGAACCCTGCTCCACTCAGCAAATAGGCAAATAAATGTCCATCCACTCTGTGCTCTGAGGAGCAGGAACTGGCCCCAGGTCACTGCATGACAGAGGTTTACTCACACTAGCCCCAGCATGCTCCCGTGAACTGAATTCCCATTAACTGCCTGGCCTGGTGGGACGGGGTAAGCAGGGTCATTTGGAGGATTCACTTCAAAAGTGCACTCCTGGGCCAAAGAGAAAGACTAACGCAGAAGCAGCTTTCCTCACCAGGCAGATATGCCCAGAGCTATCATCACATGGCAGTTTTCTCCCCAGATATTTATCTGGAGCCGAACCGCACGAACGCCGTCCCCGTGTTTTAACGCTGTTGCACAACACTGCTCATTTGCTCAGAGTGACAGCTCAAATTGAGCCTTGGAAAGCCAACATCCAACACATGATATTGAATATGGGCATGACCATATCCACCTCGGATTCAGGTGAAAGAGCTTCAGCCATGTGTGTCACATGGGAATGAAGGCAACGGTGACACCGCAGAGCTGTACGTCTTTGAGGAAGACTGAGGTCAGAGCCACTCCATGACAGCATTAATAAAACTTTCCAAGGGAGAGGAAAGGGAGCTTCTGATTGCCTGAAAAAACCTTCAAGGAGGTAGGATTTCTCAAGCACTTATTAAGGTCCTGTGTGGGCTTGCGCAATGCGTTCAGCATCTCCCCTTCAGTTTTCCTTTCCGTAAAATGGAAAAACCTTGTTTTTCTCACAAGGTTATTAAGAGGATTTTCCAATTAAGGTTCATCATGAATGACGGTGTCTTGCAAAGAGTAATCGCCTGGATAAAAATGGTCTCCAACTTCTTCGGGCAGAATGTTAGTTTTTAGAGGGACTAGTCACAGTGTCCAGCTGAACATAAGGCTATGGGATCACACGCTGCATCTTTAAGACAGAGTTTACTTCTGAATCAGTAAATGTACTAGACAAAGCAGCCATTATTTATGCATTCCTGCATACATGGCAAGGTGAAAATAATAGAATAAACATCATATACTTCATTATGATATCGGTTTACACTTCCAGGGTACACAAAAAGAGGCCATTTCATCAAGCTAATTGCCTGAAAGTAAAAGAGAGAGAACTTTAGCTATTAGTCTATTATGGGGCTTTTTTCTTAATCACAAATAGGGGCCGTGTGTCCCCAGGGGGATGTGTATTCTAATTTACAATTGAACTACAGATCAGAGCAATCAATCTTGTGCAGCACTTTTACAGTGTAATTGCTGCAACATAACAAATAAAAAAAAAAAAAAAAAAAAAAGCAGCCTAAGTCGAGTTTCAGCTTGAGGTGGAGATATTTACCAGGCATTGGTTCGGGGTGGGAGGGAGGCAGAGAGAGGAGAGAGGCGCCAAAGCCATGAATATGCAATGAGGGCTCATTAGTGCCCCAGTGTTGCCATGACGAATGGCATTATCCCCAGACTGGTGCAGCCTAAACATGAATTTTATAACGACCCATTTATCATGACTTGTCATGGGTTTCTTTACTGTACTTTCTACTGACTCTCACACCTTCCACCATTAGCACCTCAGAATCCCTTCCTTTTGTTCTTTTATCTTATTCCATCTTAGTTTTTGGCTACGATTCTCAGGTGATAAGGAGATGAGGGCTGCAAATACTGGTGTTCAAGAGTTTAGAGCTTCCCAAGCTAAAGACCCACCGCCAAAAAATGTGTTGGTGGTCTTCAGTCCACTTACGAGTGGGTAAGTGTCCTCATTGTCACAAGTATCTGCAATCTTGTCAGTTGACTCAGCAGAAAGGTCTTGGATTGACCGAGCATCCAGACAACTATCTTTCCACTCTGGCAGATGTGATGGATGAATCTGTTTTGTTGACCTAGGCCTGTCTAAAAGTGCTCTTCCTCAGCCCACTCCAGCTATGTGCACGGTGTAACAATCCACCCCTCCTCTTCACATGGAAAAAGGGACAAAATCAGATAAATAAACAAAAACTGCTTTCTCCCCGGTTTCACTTCAACTAAAAAAAATATACTATGTGTAAAACCTAAGTGATAGGGAAAGCATTTACCTTCCAGGAGCAAGCAATATCAGTCAACTCTACAGGAAAACAAAATTACTGTGAAGTAATTAGTGTCTGGCTTTAGCTCATTTTTGGTCGCCGCACGTTGTCTCTGTTTTACTGCTGTCCCTTTGGCCTACCCGATCCCACATTTAATATACCACTGCTTATAAAGAAATCCCTGTGGCTCAGAAGGCTGAATTGCCACTGCTGGGCTAGGGCCTGCTCTCTAGTATATAGAGGCTTTCATTTCCCAAGTTATGAATCTGACATCTCACGGCCAAATCCATGCCAGTTTATTTCTGAGAAGCCTGTCCTCATTATTTACCCCAAATAGTTTCACTGTCAGTCTCCTCTTTTTTTTTTTTTCTTTCCACTGTGAAGTGGCTGGAGTATCTGAAAGTATCAAGCCCCTCTTTGTTGGATTTTACACTTTTGCTATTACAAGAATTTGTCTTTAGGGATAGAAAAATCAAGCAACTGATTTCCAGCTATTACTTGGACAGGACTTCATGTTCTTAAACAAGTTGTGAGCTCCCATGATCTCTGAAAACAACTCTCCCGAGGTCTTACATCAGGGTAGTCCTACAGTTCTTTCATTACTCTACTGGATGTTTGAAAATATTAAAAGGCATCTAACATCCCAGGCCAGCAATTTATAGACTCAAAGTCTGGCGCCGTAGCCCTCAAAACCTCTATTTCTTCCACAAAATCCGCACTTTGCTATTATTGTCGCCAAGACAGGCACGTGTTTCACTCGGAGTAGTTTGTCAAAGCAACAGTCCATTATCCAAAGATTCATCCCAGGTTCCCACTCTGGTACACGGTGGAAGAGAGGCTGGATGTCAGGGAGGAAGGAGAAAGGAAAGTTTCCTCTCAAAAAGATGCATTTGGGAAATGACACACCTTGATTAATCAGGGCATAGCTGATTACACCAGCAAATGCTTGTCATTTTTTTTTTTTCTTTTTCAAACCCATCTGTGTTCCTTTGGAGAATATAGGTATATAAAAATATATATACGTGCAGTTTTGTAAAACCCCAGACAGTATTTTGCACAAATCCCTGACCTTTGATGGAGAACTCCAGCTCCCACTACAATACAAAAGATGTGTTAATTACCAGGAGACAAAAGAAGAATAGAAATCACTCTTAAAGAAGCAAACCAGAAATGACTTCTAATATTGCAGAAAATGTTCACTGCCTTCACAAGGACTCAGGACACAGCAAATATTATCATTATTCCTGAGAATAAATGTTTGCCCTATGACCCAGGTGATCTGATCACCTATTGAGTGGAGAGAACGGAGAGCTGTCACAAACAATGTGGTTTAATTAAATTATTTTAATTTAGCTCCTATTACGAGTACTAAAACCGGCTGTACTCAGTCTATAATGTCAGATTGAAATATCTGATTGCCAGACTGTAGTTTATGTGATGGAATAATCAGATTCCTCTTTGAGTTGGTTGCAGTAACTCCCAGGTCCTAACAATGGAGCTTTTTCCATTATTTTACACCAATACTTGCAGCTCCCTTTGGGAAACAGGCTCATCCTTCCTCCACTCACCTCATCCAGCAGAAAACGAGAAATATTATTCAAAACAAGGAATAAAAAATAAAATAAAATAAAACAAGGAATAGTAAGGGTTGGCCAATGCTGATGACACCGAGCCCTGTGTCACTTTAGCACCCAGAACCTCTGGAATCACAGAATCATGTCAGGGTTTTCTAGCTTGAGATCAACAACCATATGGAGGGCAGCTGCCCAGGGAAGGAAAACGTTCACTATCCCTCAGTCAACCCACAAATGGCAACCATTAAAATAAAATAATTGCAATCTTTAAAATATTAAGTCCTTGGTTCTAAGCTGACAGGACTCTAATGATAGGAAACACACAAATTTCAGGAGGATAAAGGCAACTTTCGTTGTCATATGAATCCAGCTTCCAAGAAAAATACCAGATTTGAGATTGTTTCACAGAGAAATTAAGAAATATAAGAAATATTTTCAAGTGGAACAAGAATCTATAATGTGGGACTAGCTGTTTATCCTGAATTTAGAGGAATTTTCATGACCGGGTGCTGTAGGAACAGAAATAGGCTGTCCATAGACTCACATGAAAATTCTGCTTTAAATATATATATTTGAATGTAATAAAATTCTGACTATATAGAAAAAAATCTGCAAAATTATATATGCAGTAGTTTTCTACATTTACAGATAGAATTCAAAAGCTTATGATTAAAAAAAACTGAAAAAAACTTCAGGTGTGATTATTATTTAATGCTCTTCAGTGTCCTTTCAACTGACATATAGACAAGAAAATTTAAAAAAAATCATAAAACCAGATGCTATTTTTCTGTGTAAAGTGACACACTTTTAAAGACATCATAAAATGCCCACCCTGAACACAAAACTCCTTCTGAGTGAATATCAAAGTGTTTGAACACCTAGGCAGTGCCAGGGACATATTCTTATATGCTTGGAAGGGATGCTGATTGTGTTAAATAAACCTGACCAGCCTTTTTTTGTTATTTTTGTGGAGAAATTAATCCCTCACTCTTTAGTTCTGTTTCAAATATGACCTAATATTTTTTCTCTGTTCAAAGCTTGGTTTTAGTCATCCTAACGAACTAATGATCTTTTCCTCTCAATACTGTTCAGCTTTGTCTTTAAGACTCCTCACCCTTCTCCAAGAGGAGCCAATGGCTTGCTGCTCCCCACTTTTAAACAAACAAACAAAATGTCCTTCTTCCCCCCTCTTCCCCACTTTCTTTAATGACATCTTCAGTCATTAATGAGTTAATAAAAATCTCAAAGTCATCTGGGAATAGATAAGGGGGAAGAAAGAAGAGTATTGTACACATAATGACAGGCTCCCTGCTGGCCCTAAGATGTCATGGGTCAGCCATGTCAAGAATGTGTGTGCCCAATCATCTGCTGATTTTTATCAGCAAGGCCTGAAGCAGAATCTGACACGGCCAGTTTGGGAGTTACAATGAATAAACAATGACTTCTTGGATTGTTGGCGGCTGTATGATAGAGTGAGAGGGTTTATATATACTAAAACATGATGACATTAGCAATCAATATACCAATTACTGGACAAGTTATTGGACGAAGAATGCACATGTCCTAAGCTTTGTGCACTTTGAACATGCTACCAGAAAAGGAGACCACAGAAATAATGTTAATTAACCCATTCCAAGCTTGTTATGCTGATACCTGATGATGCCTTGGAGTTTGTGAGAGCATGAGGTAAAAAAAAAAAACAAACTGATCTGATATAGCACATTAAACATTTTAAATATAAGACATCAGCTTGACAAATTTATTTTTCATTAGGACTTGAGGAAGAAAGGAATAGATTTTTTCAAGTGAGCAGTTGAGCGTTGAAGCAATGGATTCTAACAGACTTAAATTGTTCTCTATAAAATTTCACCCAAACACCCTCAGCATGCTACACAAATTTCATCCCTGAGAAGTTAGAACATATCTCTTACAGGTTGGTTAAGGAAATATCCTAACAGCTCTCACCTGCCTACTCTTCAGTAGAGAAACGAAGATAAAACTCGAACATGCTTTTTTATTTCTGTATGACTGGAAATGCATTTCTGCATTGGATCAGTCTCTTACATTCTTTAGCATGCTCAAAATATTCAGTGTTTATGAGTTTGTCTTCTCTTATTCTGGAAGCGATTGTGAAGATAAAATGACTGTTTTAATTGAAGCCAGAACAGAATGGGATTATATAAATCACCTAATTCCAAGTACAATATAGAAGAAAACTAAAGTGGAGATCAATGTTGCAGGCAGACCTAGATTGGAGTTAAATGGTGTCAGCTCTCCATTAAGATGGACAAGTCCATGATCTAATGGAAAGCTCATGGGTTTCGCCCTGAGATGCGTTGTTAAAATGATGTGGGGAAAGGCAGGTTTTATGATGGTTCTCTGTCCTTTTCTGTGTAGTCTCTGAATGACAATTTTACTGCCATCTGGGAAGCAGCAATGCCACAGACCCTTTGACTTTTGCTCAGGTGGGAGCAAACAAGGCAGGGCGTAAATATAAAATTTAACTCTGACTGCCAGGGCATCAACCAAAGCAGTAGAAATTGTGCAGAAATAGGGAGGAGAAGAGTTCAGACATCAGAGTGGCCCTGTGTACTTGCTGTGTGTCAGGGGCTGAAAAAAATCTGAAGATACATCTCATAAAGATCACTTTTGTGATGTTATCTTAAATTACAATCAAATCTGCTCGTGCTCCTCAGAGCACCAAGCACTTCTCAGAGTTGTGTTGAATGGTGATGGCCGAGGGACCAGCCTCAGAGGAAGGGGAAAAAGAGGTGAGGCTGCCTCTGGTTTTAACTGCAGTAGTTATGAAGTGTTCAGCTGGATCCCTCCAAATGCCTCTTCCCTTCCCATTGAGGAAGTTCTCAAAAAGTTTAAAAGTGAATTTGTCCAGCATGTGTGATATGAATAACAAAATGCTTTTAAATGTAAATGTTTCATAAAATAGCAGCATTACCATACATTGCAGTGAATACAGTTAAAAAAAACCAACTCAATAATCCCTCCCTTGTAATTTACAATTAACTTTTTGCCTCAAGGTAACAGCTACATTCACAAAAATAATGGTAATAGATTGACCTTGTTATGAATGGATAACAAGCTGGAAACAATATAGTTTGTCACAGAGCATTAACTGTTACTGTTGAAATTGTAAATAATGTGTATAGAACTTACAATGTAAATGGCTCCCCTTAAAAATATTAATTATGTCAATTAAACACTTGATGCATAATGGATTATTCTGAAACCTATTTAAGTCCATGTCAGACTGAGTATAACATTTTCTAAGATCCCATTCCCAGACTACTGGAAAATCTATGGCTGTGCTTTGACTGCTCAAGGTGGACAAAGGAATATGGCCTTAAATTAAAGATACATGGCTGCTTCTTTTGTTTGCATTGCTCACATGCTTTTTTCACTGAACACAGCATCAGAAGATGAGATTGCCTACAGACAAGGCTTTTCTGAGATAGATCAGCTCTTACACCTGGCTGGTTTTTCACATCAAAGTGATCTAACTCAGCATTCCCAAGCTGGTTAAAGCTGAGGATGGTGCTGCTCAGTTGATCTCTTTGTGTGTCTTTTGGAGTCCGGGCTGTGCTCACCCAGGAGAAGGGGTTGCTATCACATGGCTTTAGGGAGTGACCCAGCTCTGGTACATAACACATGGCACAGAAAAAATTAGTTTTCTCCCAGTGTCTGATGACCACTGATTCATGAACAAGACACTGAAATGTATTTTTTTGTGCTTCCCAACCACAACTCCTCAACTGTAGCTCAAGACTGGACTTCACAGCACAATACTTCAGTGTTCTGGCCAATTACCACGTATAGACTGTTGCCTTATAAAGGAGGGATTCCCACTAGATTATCCACATAGAGAAAGTGATACTAAAATGACAAGCCACCAAGAGGTCAAATAACCAGTTGCCAGAAGTTAAAATAACTAGACTGTGGAGCAGCAATATCTGAGGAGCTGGCATGTGTCCCAGGACTGGTTGTCACACAAATGAAAGAAAAGACAGCTGGAATCTTTTTGGATTGACTGTTATTTTCTGTGAATATAATGTAAATCTACCACTCTGGTTTTTCAACCAGATGCCTGAACTGGGAGTTGAGAAACTGATTCAGTAAAATATAAGGTCTCTTTATATCTCATTTTTCCATGTGTGAGTTTCATCTACTTTGTTTAGTTTTATCCTTTGGGATCAAGGACTGTTCAGACTGTCTGAGCATAAAGAGTCTGATTACAGTTTGGGCTCTCCAGTAATCCAAGCAAATACATTATATCCTCTCTTGCCAAAAGGTGTGTTCTCCCATCTGGGCAGAAACAAAGTCTCCACAAATGTGTAACTGAGCAGGCACCTCTACCCACCATGGGTCAAACCCCCAGCCAGGCTGGGTAAGGAACAGTCGGATTTCCCTCCGCCCCATGATTTTCCCTGGGCAGCTCTTGTTTCACCATCAGTTAAAGTTTAGCTCTTTCCTATACATTCAGTGCCATCTCTTTAAAGATGTACATCTGAATGGGCAAGAAAGTTAGGGATTAGCAATGGGCAGAGGTCAAGTCTGTCAAGACTTTAAGCATGTTGTTGGTTGTAAAAAAGATTATGTTACTGGCAGTCCTTTGCCAGATCAGTACTTCGATGCCAAATGTTAATCCTTGCTGGGGACAAGATGGCTTGTAAATGTTATGGGAGAACATAGCTTTTCCTGTAGAAAACAGGCATTTATGGTTAAAACATGGATTGTTTTCTCATGCTTATGTTTGCATTTCATGCCAATTCACTCTTGCTTGCTATGAGCTTTGCTTCAGTACTTACATTTAATCACTTATGGTCTTTTTTGTATAGCTAAGGAGAGAATGGTTGAGTTCTTGAAGCACTGGGGAGCAGAAGAGCCAGAGCTCAGCCTCAAGGTTTGCCAAAGGACTTGCACTGTGAAACTGGGCAGAGGCAACGTGCCTGCTGACCTTTAGATTTCTCATCTGTAAAATGAAGCTCCATGTAAAAATGATCCTGTAAAATTTTATTTGTGACTGCCGACTGTCTGAAATACAGTGTTCATTGGACTTATAAAGCAATCTACCTATTTTAGTGTGGACAACTACATATCTGTAACTTTCTAAGTAATATCCTTTCCTACAGTCATAGAATCACTGAATAATTTGGGTTGAAACCTTCAGGATCATCTTGTTCCAACTCTCCTTCTGTGGCAGGGAGCTTCCCACTAGACCAGGTTTCTCCAAGCTTGGTCTAACCTGACACTGGGCACTGCCAGGGATGGGCCATTCACTGTTAGACCCTTCAGGAGAGCTTAGGTTTCCAGGTCAGATGCTTACACAAGGGCAGCCAAGGCATAAGCCAACACGAGATTTTAAAATAACAGAAGACTCAGGTGCCCCAAAATTTATTCTGCTGCGGACTGAGAGCATAACTGGGTTTGAGCAGCAGCTGCTGTCAAATGTGTAAAATGTGCTGTGAGCACAGCCAGGAAATTAATGTTGTACCAGTAGATCTCGTCAGCTCACAGAGCTGCAGCAGTGCCCAAACTCTAGGAAGTCCCATGGCTGTCTCATGTGAAAGGGAAACATGCAGATCTGGGTGCAAACTACACTCACACCTGTTTTTGGCATCTAGAGATCCTCAGTGTCTCTGTGGTTCAGTTTTTCACCCTATTTTGGGAGGTAATGAAACTCTATGCTAAGGCAAAAATCAATAAAATTTCACTTTAAAGGGTTTGATGAGGTCAAGAAAACACCAGTGCCTGATGCACATGAGTTCAAGAGTAGAGGGGACCATGTAAGTTCCCAGGTAGATTTGATAACACAGTTCATAAAATAAGAAAAGCAAATTCAATCTGTGGAAACCTGAGCTTCTAGGTTTCATGCCATTCATGTACATTTAGTAGCTATAAAATTAGAATACTCTGGTAGAAGGGGATCCAACTTTTTTTTTTTTTTTCTGGCAAGAAGTAAAAAATTATATGCAGCATCCTAAGTATTAAATTGTTAGTTCAGTTTTGTTATGCAGATGGATTTTTTTCCCTTTTCCTCTACTCTTTAAAATGTTTTGAATTAAAATAGCTTACTCAAGGTCACCGAAGGCATATGGTCCTGCTCAAAACTTTAAACAAAACATTAGTTTTTACAACCTTTTGTAATTTGGTATTGTATACAACATGGTTATAGACGGAGTTTCTGTAATCTTTGCAGTGGGTGACAGAAATATGAGAGCCAAATTTATAAGCCATTTAGTGAAGCATTTAATCAATTTCATGCATAGGAAATAACTCCGATTGCTTTGCTTTATCAATCTTGCTTTCTCAGAGACCTGCAGTCACCCCAACCTCGAAACACTTCAGTGCGTGTGGGGGGAGCCATATGCAAAAATCCAATGCTGTACACAGTGTCAGGGACTTCTGAGGGCTGTTTAAACTTGCCAGCATCAATAATCCCTCTTGAGGCTGTTAATATATTTCAGAGAGAAGGCAGAAAGCCTAATATTTACAGGAAGTTGCAAGGCCTCTTTTTACAGAGATTTTCCTTAAACATCCTTTGTCTCGAATGAGTCTTTGACACTGAGCGGAGTTATGCAGATTGAGCTTGCCTCTAATACTAAAGTGTTTGTAAATGTTGCCTTTAATCAGTTACAAACATTAAACACCCGCCCTGCATCATGTCCCTGTTTCCATAAACTGTGACTGGCACATCATTTGCCAAATTCAAACACATTGCTTGAGATGGCACTGCTCCTTAAGGCCATTGCAAGAAAGACAACAAAAGGTCTGGACTGTCTTGCAGCCCATGCAAGAGGTTAAAAGTGAGTGGGACTGGGGGATCTATGGGGGACTGAGCTGAAGGATTACAAAAGTTCCTCTTCTGGTGTTCAACCCATGGCTGCGGATGGAGCAGCTGACCCTGGGCACTGGGCAGGAGCTCTGAGCAAAACTCCTCACCCCTTCTGTTGCTCTGATTTTCTGATATTCGTGGAGATTCGCGGAAGCTCGCAGGGAAGTCAGGCAGGCAGCTCACAAGATGGCAAAAAGAGAAACTTTATTTACAAGAACTTCTTTATATATTCACTAATGATCTAATAATTATTGGTCGATAGTTTTTCCACCCCCTATAACGATTGGTTACAACGCTAGAGCATCCAGTACCAAAACAAAGAGATTAGAAAGCACAAGAATGCAATTTATCTCTATTCTCCATGAGAAAGAAGAGAAAGATTTTAAAACAGTGAAACTACACCCCTTCCACAGGACAGCTGGTGAACTGGGAGTTCCTGAGCTCCGTTCTGGATCCAGTTTCACCTGGAATTGGGAAAGATCTGTTCCATTGGTACGTGACAGCACGAGGTACTGCTCTTTCTGCAGAAGGGAAAGGAAAACCTTGACCAAACCAACCTCATCCCCTTCTCTTGTATCTAAAATCCTTTCCTGGAGTAAGAGATAAGGCTTAAAAGACTATTTCAGAGCACACTTTCTTCTCATGTACTACAACAGCTTGTACAATACCCCAAGCAGAGTACTGTGGAGCGATTTTTTTCCTGAGTGAAAAATTCCTGAAGGAGCGAAAAGCCAATCTCTCTGATAATCATCAGCTGCTCAACTATATTAAATTTAGACAAGGCTACAATAGTGCCAGAGTTGTCCCCTGCCCTCTAAAATTAGAACTGAAAGAATGGTGGGCATAGTGCTAAATATATAACTCATTTAAAAATAATGTGCTCTCAGGCTTTCCTAATGCTTGAAAAACTGATCATCATAAATCCCTAAAGATCTGTTTGCACAGCCAGCCTGCATCTATCAGCCCCAAACATGTTCCAGTAGGGTCTCTCCTTTCCTGAACATCCACTTTTTCTCACAGTATGTAGGAAAAAAAAGCAGGAAAAGTTTGCTGCTGTTAAACGATAGTTAAACAATAAACTTCCTAGTTATCTATCAGGACAGAAGCTTCATCTGGCCTCTGCTTTTTGTTTAGAAACAAAAAAAGGAAAGAAAAAAGAGTTAATATTTACTATCTCTCGTAAGCAATAGTCCTGGAAGAGTTGATATGGACAATCCATTTGAAATGATCACAAGTGTGAGGTTTAGCTTTTCAAGCCATAGGAAAACCATTATACAGAATAGAAAAAAAGATCCAAGCAAGAAACCTAATTTTTCTCCTGTTTCTCAGCTCTGGAAAAACCCAGTGCTAACAATTTCAGAATCAATAAAATCAGCAGGATGGATTAAGAGCAGTTTTGCATAGAAACAGGAGCATGGAAAACCTGCATCTTTCCTTCCCTCAAGGTCACAAAAACTTCTACCTAGAAGCAAACCTCTCCTTTCCTACCCAGCTCCCTTCTAGCAATGCACAGGACTCCCCAAGGGAAGAAGTTCCATTAAGGGAATTTTAAGAGAGTTGGGGCCTGGATGTGAATTAGACCAAAGGAATTCCAGGGCCTTGCAGGCCTCAGAAATCTCCATCACGAGACAAGGGCTGTCTTGGAAAAATTTAGGCTTTTATTTGCCAACTATTTCCCTTTTTCTGTTATTTTGACTATCAGAGAATCTACAACAGACATTTGTGAGGAGAGTGAAGTGAGGGGAGGGGAAATATTTGTTTGGGAGGGTTTTATGGAAGTACTGAGAAAAAGCTCCACTATCAGGTGCGGCTCTTCCTTGCAGTGAGGGAACAAATCTGGGCTCTATAAGAACCCAAAAACCCTCTTAGCTGGAAAAATTAGAGACTGTGTGAAGTTTGGTTAAAAGAAATAATGCTGCTTCACTGCAAAATTTGGTTAAAAAGGAGCGGTGTGGGGGTTTTCCTCCTACTTCAGCTGCTCTCCCCCCAGCTGTGTTTGTGGAAATTGTAAATAATATGTATAGAACTTAAAATGTAAATGGCTCCCCTTAAAAATATTAATTATGTCAATTAAACACTTGATGCATAATGGATTATTCTGTGTTTGTGGGATGCTGCAGAGGGCTCAGGTCTGTGCTCACAATCTCCTGAAGGGCTCAGAGAGGAGCCTGTGCCACGAGAAGTGGGTCTGGACTTGATCTGCTGCAAATAGAAATGCTTGTTAGGGAAGCAAACAGGTCACATTACACTATTCTTGAACCTTAAATAAATCAAGAAAGGTGTAAATGTGCTAGTCGTGAACTTATTTCTCCCTTGGGCTACTTCCATGAGATGTTTCTTTCTCTTCCTTCCCCCCCTCCTCTTTCTACCTTTGGTCTTTTGGATGCCATCAGCTCATTGGAGGGGTTTGCTGAAAATAGGAATATTAAGAAGGCATGTTTTCTCCTTGCTCATCTGGAACATTCTGGGGAGGATTAACTCTTTGAATTCTTCACCGCATAAATGTGGGGTTTCCCCCCCAGTTTTGCCTTGCAGAAATACTAAGGCAATAGAAGGAAAAAACGGAAAAGTTTTTTTGTCTGCATAGATATACTTTTGCAACCTTAATCACCAGGTGATGTCCTTTTCTTCTTTCCTTTTAAATAGGAGAAAAAATTCCATGCTTTTCTGCTGGAGGAAGTCAGGTGCTCTGTAAAAAAGTTTATCAAAATATAAATGTAGGTGTTAGGGAGGGAGAAAATAGTATTGGAACTCATGGTTAATTTTTTATTTTTATTTTTTAAAGGGATATAGTGATATAGCATGTGTCAATGGGCTGCTTCTGGTGAAACTGGGATTTTTAATGACCTTACTCTGAAAATGATCACTTTGCCACCCCTAGGAGCTGTTTGTTACTCTGCAAAATTCTCTGGACTTGGTCTAGAGCTGCTCAATTTTTACTAATGAAAGAAAATGAGAATTAAAAAAAATGCTACTACCTGCTCACTTGCCAAAGGTGGTTTTCTTGATGCAGAAGAGATCCAATTTGAAAACCTCAATCAAGTTTTTTACTGTTTAAAAAACACAGTATTTTATGGATGTAATTTATAAGCAGAAAAGAAGAGGGCTATTCCCAATATTATCTTTATCTTCTAGACATAAATAACAAACAACTCCAGTAATCAAAATTTACTGCAATTGTAATAGGTTTTGGCATCGTTTATGTATCGCTGGGAATGTTAACATAATGTTGACTTTCAGGACTGAGGCCAATTTTTAAAAATTTTTTTTTTTGGCTGGATTCATTTTTTATATATATATATAAATAAATATATATATATATAAATATATAAACATATATATATAAAAAACCTCCCTTCCCCCAGTATATTTGTGACTTTTATGGCATTGAAGAGATTAATTCTCATAAATAACACTGTTTATATCTCCTAATCAGAAAGTTGAAATTATCTGTGACAATGTGAACACTAAAAAGTTGTATACTATGAAAATATTTCAATAATTAATGCATGCACTATCTAGAGCAATTGACAGTGAGGTCATAAACATAATGGGCCATCTGTGTTTGATTTGTATCTGAAAATGCTTAAAGGGAAAGGCAGGTAATTCAGGCTTCTCTTACAAATGTAAACAGGCAAGATTTTTCACCTTCTCAGAAGGTTGTTGAACCATTTCATTACTTTAAAGAAGAAGGGGAAAAAAAAGGTTTTTCCAGGCTAGAGCCTTTTAACACGCTTGCATTTTGCTCCTGTATTCTCTGACAAGCAGCACACACCACTGGGGCTTTTAGTCTTCTTTTAGAATACACAGAGGGTTGTCATTCTCCTTTATTTACTTTATATTGTTTGCTCTATAAAAAAATGCCACTTCAGGCTCCTGAGCAATCCCTCCAGCTCACTTTGCATTCTGGGACCTGGGCTTAAATAGTTTCCCTTGGACCTTTCCAAGTTCAGATCTGCGCCGAGCTGTTGAAAGACAGCAAAAGGTTTATGCAGGGATCTGGCTCGTTGCGCCTTTATGACCCTTCTCTGGATTTGTCCCAACTTGTCTCCTGAACCTTTTCTCCCTTGTGAAAGTCGAGATTCAGGTTACCTGCCTATCTGGGGTTGGATTTAGTTTAGCACTGGATTTCTGCGCTGCCATGGGGAGAAATGGATTGTCCTGCTATCGTTAGGAATAACTCTTTATCTCTGAACTTATATGCATTGGCATAAAGCCAATATCAAGCTGGAATGACTCAATAAATAAACAACCAAATACCCCTCTTGTTTTCACTGGCTGATCCGATGACAGTCGGGCTCCTGCTCTTGGCACCGACCGAGGCTCTACTGAAGGAAATGCCATTATCTTTCCAGTGCCAGGCAGAGATTAATACATTCTTAGAAATTGAATCCAGACAGGACTTCTAAATGATTTCATGTGACCTCCTGTATATCAGGGCTATTAAATACTACAAATTACCTATGATAAGACCAGAGATTGCAACCTATTTAAAACTCTGTACATTTTTTTACCCCCCTCTGCTCTGCCCTTTCTTGTTCCTCAAATATTAAGTGTAGGCACAGAATGGGTCATAACAAGGTAACACTAAAGTCCAGAGAAACTGGCTGAAACATATCTGGATATTCCTGCACAGTAAGAATTCCCTTACTGTCCCCGATGATCTGATCTGGGCTAATTTCCATTCTGTATCTGAAACTGGTGAACAGTGTAATCCTGAACATGACAAGAACAGACACCAGGTACCACTTGTGAGACTTCTTCATTGCCCCCCCCAGATTCTGATCACCTCTTCAACATTTCAGATCTAGCATTGCAAAATCCTGGATGTAGCTGAAGGAAAAAAATACTAGAATAAAGCAAAACCAGAAGCTGAGTTATACACCAAGGTGTGAGAATTATTCTTGACATTGCAAGTACTTGTGTAATGCTTGGGACTCCAAAGCATAAATATTTTCCTAGTGTTGGACAACACGGTTAATAAAAGGGGACAAGGCAAAGTCCCAGATTCACAGAGTGGTAAGAGAAAGGCTCCGCTTTATGGATGTTGAGCATATGCATTTCTCTCACTTGCATAAACATCCTCCTCCTTTCCCCATATCCTCTCAAATAGGATGATGTATAAATTGCTGGGTGTTCCAAGCCAGATGATGAAGAAGATAAATTCTATGTTGTCCAAGCCCTATAGTCTCGAAGTTTAGCAGTTTGCAGTACTTGGAAACTGCATCTCACTTCAAAGCTGAGTTTCTGTAATTCCTGTTTCCATTTTTGCATCTTGTCATGTTGTTGGCAGCAAGGTCAAATGCCCCGTGTTATCCAATATTCTCCCTGCGTACAGGTCCCACTGCTTAGGAATCAAGTCCTCTTCCTCCCTTTTTGTTCAGCTGAGGAATTTGAGTTTTTATGTTGCAGAGAAGTGCTTGTTTCTAGTACCCAGATTATTTTATTCTCCTATGGTCTTACTTTAGTATATGTCCCTTTTGAAAGTAAAGTCACACCCAGCTGAATAATGATTTGTGTTACCAGCTGTTTTTGTCAGAACAAGATAATTTCCTTGTCTCTACTTGAATGTCTTTTTTTTTTTTTTTTTCATTCTAGCTCTGGACTCCAGAGAGTTTTGGCCTCGTTATGCTGAGTAGAGGTGGAGATTAAATACTTCAGGTCCAAATGTTTTGAGAGAGTTTCCCACTCTATAAAAGTTGCCCTGTTTGTTCCCTGATTTTTGCTCTGTGTAGCTACATTGCAGTAAATACAGCATGACAGACCTCCCTGAATCAGAGCCTCATCCTCTCCCATCACTTGCTAAAATAATAATTCTTCCTGTCATCTACAGATTTTATTAGCACAATTTTATGTACTATGTGAAAATTTCATAATAAAGTTCATGATACTATAAACCGCAAGTTGTGTCAAACCAAAGTAAAACCTGACCCAGCCATAGCCTGTGACAGATTAGGGAAAGATTATTGGAAAGAGAACTCTGTACCTTCCTGATTTCAAAATCAGCAGTTAAAAGACATCCAAACCTGATGTTTAATATTACTCAATGAGGTTTCATGGTTTTTAAAATCCATATATACTTTTGTTCTCTCCAACATCTTTGAAAATGAGTTCCATCATTGAATTCACGCTGAGGAGAAAAATACTTTCTTGTAGCAGGTGCCCTATATTGTATTATGAAAAAGAGTGGATAATCATTCCCTACTTACCTTGTCTATTCCAGATTTTATAGGCCAGATATTGTGTTCCCTTTTTCTTTTTCAGATATTCTTTACTTAAAAGAAGAAGGAAGATGTTATAATTTTCTGCATCTATTTTGAGTCAGAATGACCAGAACAACTATGGATTTATATGTGGCATGAGGATATTTCCTGCATTTTCACTCTCTACTCATATTCTTGTATCTTATTTTCCCTTTTGTGGGGCACTGAATTGATGCTTTACAGTGAATTATTCACAATCACTGAGATCTTTCTGGCACAGATGCATCTACAGCCTCTGTGTGTGTCTGTATTGCACTTTTATTACTCTCCACCCAGTGACACTCAATTTCTCCTGTTTTTCTAATACTCTGGAACCTAGTACAGAGAGATATTTTAGCTTGGATAGTGTTGGCTAATTCTCTATCATTTATCCATATATGATCAGCATAGTTGGTGGCAGACTCCTGGGGGATCCTGCCCCCACTCCGAAAACTGAGTATTTATTCTTGTAACCACCTCATGACAGCTCAGTTTAAAGCACTTTGCTGTGAAACCTTCTCAAAGTCTTTCTAAAAATCTGTGTGCCCTTGCTGGAGATGCACGTGAAATTACTGATTCCTTTGGCAGAATTAAAACGACTTTGTACAGAGCAAGGAATGGCTCTGAATACCACTTGGTATAAAAAACCATGGTGGTTTTGCTTGGTTAAATTTAAAATAATTTCAAAAGGAGACTGTGTTTTTCTACTTAAGACTGGGATCTGGCATTTGGGATATACAGGTTGTACTCTTTCTCTGCCAAAAATCTGTCTTACCGAGCAAGTTGTTTCATCTTCCTGCAGTGCAGTTGCTCAGAGGTGCAATCATTACTTATTTCTTCCTTCTCCTCTCTTTAGCTTCTAAGTTTGCCAGGACAGGGGCAGCATTTTTATGTCTGATTTTCCTTTAAACCATTTTGTTTGGTAATTCTGGATGATGTCACAATCCGAGGTGATAATGCATTTGTTAAGGTCAAATAATCTGATAAGGGCATTAAGTCACTATTTTTAATCAAGCTCCATTTCACTCTATCAGTTAATATGTATTTTTTAAAAATTTTGGTGATACATTATCTCAGTGAGAATATTTGTTTTGGCTACTAAATCAACCAGCATGCCCAAATAAAAATTTCTGTGTTATTTCAAGTGAAATTAATTTGCTTTTATTCTGCTGCTTTAAAGAAACCAGTTGGACTCTAGCAGTAATAATATCAGTAAAGAAAAAGCCAAGGGCCTTTTTCATGAGATTTCATTAAGGTGTGATAATTAAGAAATGGGAAGAGGACAAAAAAAAAAAAATCACAGTGCCTCTGCAATGAAGATGTTGTGCCTTCAGAGTCTGAGTAAAAACTGTTGGGTCAGTGACTATAAACCAGTCCTACAAATGCAGAATATAAAATCTGAACGGGGGCATTTCCTCACAGTGATTATGCAGCAGCTAATGGTCACATCCAGTGGGTCACCCATCCTTCCTCCCTCCCCATTTAAAGTGACACAATCCCTGTTTTCACTCTGCATCTGTCATAAAGACACATTGATTTCCTTTCGGAGGAAAACACATATTTCTTCCCTCCTGCTAAGAAGATAAATCTGACAGATTTTAATCAAATGTAGTTGTTCACAACTATAGAAATGTTTCCAGCGGCACAGATGAAAATCTTCTTCTTTTTTTTCTTTTTCAATTTATTAAAAAAAAGGGGAAAAAAAAAGAAAGAGGGGGTTTTTGGAAGTCAAGTTTATTTGGAGAGTGCACCTGTGCTAAAAATTTTACTGTATGCACCAGCAGTTAACATTTGGGAATGCCCTATGGGCAGGTTTAACTTTACTGCCCTCCAACATAATGCCTGTCTTGTAGTGGCAACCATGAATACTGCCATAGTTAAGGGTCTGTCAGTGGTTCTGTCATAAACTCCCCTGTTTCCAGGGTTTTTATAACTCAGCTATAAAAACTCTCTCCAAGCTAAAGCTTAGCTTACCGAGGCAGACCTGATTCTGATCTTGGAAAGGCAGATGATACATATCCCTCTGTCTCTTCTGAAATTAGCTATGATCCCCCAGGAGGGGCTCTCACAAACCATGGGTGCCGTACATGTCCAGCAATATATGATAGATGAAGGGGGAATAGTGTCTTAGAAAGGCTTTCATCCTCTTCAAATGGCAAATAAATTGGCCTTTTTACTTTGAAGCAAGAGAAGTCAAACAACACAGTTCTTTCCAATTTAAATTGCATTTTTACTTTAGTCTTTTATTTCTTAAAGTAACTTTAGGAGTTCATTACTGCTTAGCCTGGGCCATAGGAAAATATCTGATAGCGTTTAGAAATGTGGAAAATCATTCACCATTTAAGTATTACTCTGGACTTAAATCTGTGGGAATGAATGTGGAAATGGAAATCCTGAAAAAAAGATCACTCAAAGCTGAGTACAGCCAATGTTCAGCAACACAGAAACCATGGCTATTTTGACCTTGAAAGAAAAGGAGTGGTGTTAAAAATGTAAAATTGCAATTTAATTTTCTGCTAATTTGCCTGTAGTCGTAACCCAGCTTGTAGACAAGGCTGGATGCAATGAGCTCCAGAAGTAGAGCAAATACTGGTGCATAATAACAACAACAACAACAACAACAACAACAACAACAACAACAACAACAACAACAACAACAATAATAATAATAATAATAATAATAATAATAATAATAAATATTATTCTATAATGGCTGCTAGTATAGATTTGGAAATAGGTTACAGATTCCTCAATAAAATTAGAATGTGATAGAGAGATGCTAGCTGCACCATGGTTCTGATACTGTGTTAATGCCCACTAATTAGAAAAATAAAACAAATTTTGGGTACTGGGTATATTTACATGGTGGAAGATTTTTTTGGGAGCAGGAGAATTGTTCAACTTCACCAGGATATCCACGGGCTTTCCATTTTACACTGAATTCTATGCTTTCCATTATCTCCTGATGGTTGAGGTGCTCCAGTCCTCCGCATTCCATTCCTGAGTGCCCTAAAGCTGAACACTCACCAAATATTTTTAATTTGAACCTGCGGGTACATCTGAACAACGGTGAAGAGAAAATAAAGGAAATACCTTGAATGTGCAGCAAGAGCTGGCACCTTCACATGTTTATTCCTAGTGCTGGCTTTTATCTCCAGTATTTGGCATTTTTGCAATATTAAAGTTTGGGCTCGAAGGAGCGGGAAGACAGTGACTCAAATTGTCGCCTCTCCTACGATGGTTTTATTTCTGGGTGCCATATGAGGCGTGTGGTGTCTGGGAAGGAGGGAAGATTTAGATCAGATATTAGGAAGAAATTCTTCCCTGTGAGGGTGGTGAGGCACCGGTGCAGGTTGCCCAGAGAGGTTGTGGATGCCCCATCCCTGGAAGTGTCCAAGCCCAGGTGGGACGGGGCTTGGAGCAACCTGGTGGAAGGTGTGCCTGCCCGTTGCAATTCATAAAGCTGTGAAAAACTGTGGAAAATAAAAACAAATTAAATAGGAAGGAAAAAAGCACCTTTTATTTGCTCTTTCCACACTGATAATGGAACATTAATTTAAACTGGGATCCTTTTTGGAAATGAGTCAGAAGTAAGCCTTGGCCAAAGCCGTTCTTACTTTTAAACACTATTTCTGCTTGTGTGTTATGGGGAACTTTCATGGTTTGTGCCCTAAATCAGATAATTCAGGCCTTATTCAGATTATTTAGACCTTGGCTAACATGATGATCTTTCGTGACCAAGGTTTCTTCTAACATTTGTGGCTTTATGAATCTCCTCTCTTTAAGGTATCAAGTAAGTTTCTCCTTTTAAGGAGCCTGGTCTCCCAGTAATCTTGGGGTGGATTTGCACATTTAAGTCCCATCAAATCCCAACAGGAATTCCTTGGTCAAATCCTCCTCCCTGTCCCTCTTCATGCCTCACTGGGAGAAAAGATCCATTAGTGTGTTTAAAAGTAAATTTCAAGGTTTCCTTTTTGTGTGTTCCAATGGCTGAGGTTTATTCCCCTTGTCCTTTTTATTTTATTGTGAGGCACCTTGAGTTATTTGCATGATAAGACACCCTGTAAATGGATTATATTGTAATGCATTGTGTAGGTTTAATGCTGACAACAGCTTGGTTTGGAAGTAAGATAGCAACTTAGATTTTTAGTTTCTGATGTGCCGTGCAGAGAAATGCCTTTTGAGAAGCATGAGGCGAAGCAGGAGGGATGAGGAGGAGGCAGCCAGAGTTAAGTTGTATGAATAATGTGAGGGAAGGCTGGCGTTCAAGATGAGCTGAATGCATTAACTTCTCAGCCCCCAAACTGGAGAGAACCAACAGCACAAATGCCAGTGGCTCCCCCTTCTCTGCTCCAACACTTAATGTGTTTTTCCCCTTCATTTTTTTCCAAGGATAGCAAAGGGGTGGCAGTGTTTTTCGGTAACAGCCTTTCACATGGGATGGGTGTACCTTTGCAGGCACTGTGCCTAGAATATTATGTCATTATATACTACCTACTTAGAAGCTGGAGTTGGTCCCCTGGAGAAGCCCTATATTTCAGAAAAAATGGTGAAATGAGCAAAAGGTCTGTTTTTGGGGGAGAAGTAGATTGCCCTTAACTCTCACTGGACCATGTAATGAGTGCTGGTGCAGGACGTTTGGCAGTCTGAGCATGGAAAACATAACTTCCCAAGAACAGTGTGTTTAAATCCTGGCAGAAAGAGCTTGGCTTTTCCTCCCAAGGTAAGTATGGAGTTTGCATCGAGTGGGTATTTCAGATAATGCCATAAAAACATAAACTTGCTGTGGAGACTAAAGTGCTTTTCATCTCTGCTGAAGTCCTGCACAAGGCTGCATTTCATGTTACATGCTTGAGATACTCTGTGCAAGTGGCAGAAATATTCCTCTTTCTCCCTTTCAGACACAATAATAAAGCTCTCCAGTTTTTAAAACTTTGCTCCATATAACTCAAAGCTTGAATAAAATGGTAGCAATTAAATCAAAGGTGATGACTCTGTTTCACTTTTTATCTTGTTGCATTAATTCTTCAGTGTACCCAGCACCCCTCTGCTGCTTTAAACTTCTTGGGTATTTTAAAGTTCTTGGGTATCTCTTCAGCTTTTGCCATGTACATGGAATCATTTCACAATAATAGAACTATTCACATATCCCACATATTTTAAATAACTCTTTATTATCTATAGTGGTTGAATGGCGGAAGCTGAGCAGTCCTGCAAAATTTATGCATCACTTAAATTAAAATGAAATGCTGCTTGGAATCACTTTAGGTTTCATTTTTTAGCTCAAAGTAGCCATGAATAGCATTTTGAAAAGCACTTTGATCATTGCACTGTTAAAAAAAACAACAGAGGAGAGAGGGGAGTATCTTTTGGGGAGAAGCCTTTGAAATCATAAAGTGTAACTAAACTTAGTCAGCATACTGTGACCTGTCAGGAAAGAGCTGATCCTATTTAAGCTCCACTGCATGCGGCCAAAATACTTTAAAGAGAATTCTGTAGATTTCTGTGTTTCCTGACGTCAGTGTGGCACAAGAGGAAGATTGGCTGGTTTTTTTCTTTTTTTTTTTTTTTTTTTTTTTTTTTTTTTAACGAGAAAAAGAAATGCTTAGAAGTGCCACCAAAGCAATCCTGACTTAGGCCATTGTGCTGGTGACGCTGCAGTTTCTAGGACATATTGTCACTTGATCCAGCTCTGAATCTGCGACTGAAAAAGGGAGATTTTAGTTTACCAATCCATTCTCTTCAATTAAAATATATAGAGCATCCTGTCTTCGCTGCAGCTGGGATCAACTCCATGGTTATGAGGAAAGAATTAGGCACTAACCATCCCTTACGGATGAGTGGCGTGTAAATCTGGATTAATTCTTGCAATCTGAGGGAAGCAATATGGGGATCTGTCTCACTCCAGTGCGTGGTCTTTATGCCATTGAATTCCTACACTGATAAAGAGATGCTGTACGGTTGTACATCCAACACCAGACCCAGGGCAAGAAACTTTTTAATAATAGTTTAAATTAAAACAACTGGCGCTTTTAAGGAGAGGAAGAGGTTCTTTGTGAAGTACAAATAAATTCTCCATCTCTCTCTGTGAAGACGTCACTAACAACTCATTTAAACTCTTCTCGTAAAAAGAGTGTTTGTGTTCTAACAAGAAGTTTTGCAATCTGGAACAAAATGTTACTGATTGGGGAATTTGGATCTCAGCTGCTCCTGAATGACTCCAGATTGAATTCCATTCATGTTGCTGCTATTATTCCCGACTTGTAAAAGGGCAATAGACCGTACATTAGGGAAATCAGTGTTACTGAGTTATTATTTGATTAAAAAAAAAGAAAGAACCTTCAGTTGTCCCTAGAAGCAGCACTTTGATGGCTTTTTGCTGTTGAAAATGTCTGAAGTGGTTGAAAACAAAGCTGTGCAAATGGTAGTGCTTTCCATGAAAATATCTGTCATGGAGAGCATCCTTTCCTTTTGTGGGAACACCTGTTTGTGTGGCTTCTGCACTATGTGGGGTGAGAACATCGGATCCAAGACACCCCAGGATGCAGTAAAATATTGCAAATTGAATCAGCCTGCCTTTGAAATCTGAAAGAAATTTTGCTTTGTATACAGGGACGCAAAGTCTGACACAGCACTACTGTTATCGGAAAGAAAAACAGAGTGATCAAAATTGGTAATAATTCTTCCATTAAGTGGCAGATAAAACTTTAATTAAGACAGCCTACTCAAAGCTCGGGATGCTTCAAGTGTGACTAATTCTGACTGGCAAAAATATTAATTTTAACAAACATTAATTAGCGAGTTTTTGTCCGTGCCTGAGGAGACAGTTGTTGCATGCAAGTGTCCGTGCAGGGGTGAGCGTGGCAGTGCACGCTGGAGCGTGTGACCCATGGTGAGACAGCAGAAGGGGGACATGTGTCCCCCAGAATTTATCACCAGGTGGTTTGGTGTCTGAGCAATGCGTCTAAGGATATGGACACGGGAATTTCTCCCTGTGATGAACACAGCACCAAAAAGCCAGAGGCCAACACTGGCTGTTCGTACACGAGGCTCCCTCAGCACCTTCCAGGCTTTCACCAGGTGGGCACTGGTTTGGGATTTCTGCATCCCCCCATGCCTAAGCTGAGACAAACAGGGTGACCTCTTGTGAGACTCCTTTTCATCCAGCTCTGACAGTCCTAGGGTAAGGAAAATGTGGAGCTGTTGGAGTGAGTCCAGAGGAGGCCATGAAGAAGATCCAAGAGGTGGAACACCTCTGCTCTGGAGACAGGTTGAGAGAGCTGGGGCTGTTCAGGCTGGAGAGGAGAAGGCTCTGGGGAGATCTCACAGCACCTTTCAGTGCCTAAAGGGCTTTCAAGAGAGCTGAGAGGGACTTTTGACAAGAGCATGGAGTGACAGGACAAGGGGGAATGGCTTTAAAATGAAAGAGGGCAGGATTAGATTAGATATATGGAAGAAATTCTTTACTGTGAGGGTGGAACAGGTCCCTGAAAGTGCTCAAGGCCAGGTTGGATGGGGCTTTGAGCAGTCTGGTCTCATGGCAGGTGTCCCTGCCCACGCCAGGGCAGGGAACAAGATGATCTTTAAGGTCCCTTCCATTGCAAACCATCCTGTGATTTTCTGAAAACCCAGCTCCACTACTTCAGGCTCCTGGCAGCTGCAGGGAAAGGCTATAGCTCTGACTTTCCCCTTCAGCTGAGGCATCTGGGGCTGTTTTCCTCTTCCAGAGCCCTGGAGTTTCCCCATGGCTCGTAGCCTCAAGGGACTGCACAGCTGCTTGTCCTAGAGCCAGATCAGACTCAGGTCAATGGCATAACTCGCCCTTCAATTTTTGGGGACTAAGGTTACACTGCTGATGTTACAGGAGAAGTGCTAAATGGCAGAATCAGCTGGATGGAGTGGCTACTTTAGAGTATTTTAGCCTTGTGGCTTGAGCATTTGGGTTATATTTTAGCAAGCGAGATGACCATTCTTTACAGATATTAAGAATGCAGAGCCTTGTGAATAGCGGAAAATCTAACATTTCATGGATATCACAACTCACGCTCTTTTTTCCGTAATACTAGTGTGTTGTAATTCTTTTTTGCCCTCTATTATCCTTTTACACTGCCACAGAATGTACTTTCATCTTTTGGAAATGACCCCTTAATACAGTGGCTAAAATTTAATTTAGGATCTTTTGTTTTAAAAAGTATGTGCTTTGTTGCACAGGAATAACAATGGGGCTTCCATGGTTTTTATTGTGACTGTTAGAGCAAAAATGCATATTTTAAAGAAATTTATGAGATTTTTTTTCCTGACTGCTCAATCTGCAAACTCTGCTCAACCTTGGAGACCAGGCTGTGTTCCTCCTGAGGTGTGAGCTCTTGTTACCAACACAAATTCTTCCAGTGATGCCTTTGTTGCCTCCATGCTAAAACAAGCATAAAGTAATTAAAACTTAATTTTCTTTGCAAGACAGGGAAAGAAACATGATTTTAAAGCACCTTGGAAAATCCTTTCGAGAACCAAACTGCTCTTTTGAAAAGAATTGTTTCTTATTCCCCAGTGTAAAACAGAACTTTGAATTTTGAATGAATTTTGAATCTCAATTACCATGCTGTGTGGGCCCTAACATGAAAGTTGTTACCACTCTCAACTTTTAGAAGCTTTCAAACCATGTTTAACTGGAACTGAATCAGAGACAGTCCCTTTAGCTGGTCAGAATAATTTCAGTTCCAAACATCTTCATGAAGAAATGCAAGAGCAGATGTTTGTATCTTTTTATTGTCTCAGTGCCTAATTTACTCAACTACAGTAGCTACAGAGGACTCTTCCTCCATTATTGTAACTTTAAAAAATTTTTCTGTGTGGTTATCAAAGTTTTCTGCCATTCTAGCTACTGACTTTATTGCCTAATGCTGGCAATACTCCATTATCTTTATCTCATCTCGATCTATGCTTTTTATTTGAGTTGCAAAAGACCACAGCCACAATTCAGCCTAAGAAGATAAACTAAAGTAATTCAAGCCCAGTGAATGGTTTTATTCTCTTGTGTTTGTACTTTCATAACTTACTACTTGTCTGATCCATTTTCAGCTGTAATGTACATATAATCAACCTTTTCAGACTCCTCACAAGAAAAGCTTTTGTTCACTGGGCAGTAATCAGTATTAAAGGCCTTTAAAATGGTGAAAGTCAATGACACTGGTGCATTGTCCAGATACATTGTTGTGGATGAAGAGAACTGATATTACTGTGAAAGACCAATTTCATCTCAAAGTTTCTTTATCTGCCGCGATCACAACGTTTTTCACATATTGTTCTTAACAATCACGTGAGTTGGTGTCCACCTCTGATATTTCATTCCAGCTGGGGTAATTTTTTTCCCCCAGAATAACTACAGAATGATTTGATGGCTTGGAATAAAGCATTGAATGGTCTCAGTCCATTAATGGAGCCTCTACAGACACCATTATATATGAGCTATATATATTACAGCATTTGAATCAGTGAAGAAAAAAATCTTACAGCAAGAAGGCACTTGATCACAAATATAGTTGTGTCACTTGTAGATCTTAAATGTGGAAAAGCATCACTTTGAAAGAGAATAAGAGCAGTGAAACCATCAAATTTTTTTCTAGGAGAGCACTGTACTACAAGCCTAATTATAAACCTGAGACTGGTTCCAGAGATTTCAAATCCTTTACCATTCATCTTGTGATGAGATGCTTTGATGTTTGCCATTGATGGAGAGATAATCACATACTCTTTTCCCAATTTTCAAATGTCCATTTCTGGCCCATTACAAACCAGATTTCTCTGTGAGGTGTCAGGTAGAAACACAGTCCTTTAAGTTTTACAGTCCCCAGTTAAATGAGCAGCTTGCCGTGGTCTCCACTGCTTTACAGACTCTTAATTCTTGTGACATTTGGGTCCTGCACAAA
Organism: Acanthiza pusilla; assembly: GCA_036630365.1. Classification (NCBI taxonomy): domain Eukaryota; kingdom Metazoa; phylum Chordata; class Aves; order Passeriformes; family Acanthizidae; genus Acanthiza; species Acanthiza pusilla. Next base: position 15,770,110 of record JAXCHO010000004.1, on the reverse strand, counting down.
GGTGGGGAACACCCTCACGTCACCCAAAGCTGTCCCACAGAAGAAGAAAACACTAACTGGAGTTTCTGGCTCTGATTGCTTTCTGTTTTCCCTCAGGGTGTCCAGCTGCTGACGTAAAAGCTTTCATTAGTTTTACAACTCCATGAAGTGGATTTGAAAATGGTTGATTTTGGGACACCCTGACTGAGGTACCAAGTGGAAGTCCTTGCAAGACCTGGCCTTCAAAATTAATTGCATCAGACACAGATTTATCCCTTGATACTGTCCTAAATCATATTTAGACACAAATATTTCACTTTTTAAACTAAGTCAAAGGCTGTTAGGTGCAATGGCTTTGGTTAGATCCCATAGTAAAGCTGGAAAAGCAACTATCAGTCATTGGAAGCCTTCATTATGTCTGAAACACGGCAGCAGACTTGGCTAAATACAGCTGAAAATAGTTGCCACATGTTCACTGTATGAGTCAGTTACACAGTTGCTGACAGGGAAATGGTTGGCATCCACAAGAAAAGACTAAAACAAAAGCTTCTTTTCAGATTTTCCTATTTTTTTTGTTTGAGACAAATATTAAACACCTATTTCTCAATTTTTCCCTTTTTTTTTTTTTTTTTTTGCACCTAAGAGAATAAGTAGTAGTTTGTATTTTTTCCTTTATTTTTCTTTCCCCTCCTTTTGCACTTCTCATCCTTCTTCTTCTTATTTTTCCTATTTTCAGACTAATTCTTACAAATTGTTAATTCTGGAGAAGTTACAGAGGAGAACAAAGGAAAACTGAAACTCTCTAAAGTGGTTAAACTAGTTTCATTTTTCTTTCTGCTGTTATAACTTTTCCAAACCAAACTGAAATTTTGGATATTCACTTATTCAACTAAAGCAACAAAAAGGAAAAATGAAAGGAAATGGACAGGGAACAAAAACAATTCCTGTGCTTACAAAAATACCATGTAAACAGTAGGAAAAAAATTGTTATATTTTGTACCTTTTCGAGGGGAAAACAATGGAGTTTTGAATTTTTTAATGAAAAGGTTCTTCCATTTTTCAGCTGTTCTGAGAAATCCAAAGACCTCAGCTGTTTTCATCACTAGTGTTACCTCATTTCTACTTGTCTTGGATCTTGCTTTTACAAGATGCTATCACAGCCACGCTGTGTCTCTTCTGAATTAACTGAGCTTTTCAGCTGCATATTTTAAGTCTACATGAGTCAAACGTTCATCGGACTCATCAGTCATCAGCCCCATATATCACCAATGCCAACTTTGATACCAAGATGACTCACGCCCTAATTATTTTCAATAACAAGTGTGCTCTTGTGGTAGAACAATATGATTTTGCTTGCTACAAAATGGATCAGCAGAAAGTCGCCACATAATTCAGGTTAGCAAAGCGATCATGAAAATGCATGTGGGTACAAAATTGTTCATTCTACGTTATTTTCACAAGGATGATTTTTTTTTTCCCCACTAATGAGTCCATTAAGCAATTTCTGGCTTTGTAGGTAACAGGTAGTAGAAAGTTTAAACTGGCAATAAAGTATAGTATTTTAAGTTACTTTTATTCTATAAAATTATTTCACCTGTAGAGTACTATGAAAAACACTGAGGTACCACCAGAGAGGCTGTGGCTATGTTATTTTTTGGTGATTACACTTTACTTTTTGATTGTTCAACATCTGTAGTTCAGCAGAACATAGACAGTACTACTTTGTGTGGCTGCTGAGCTGTGCTGGGCTGTAGGTCACAGTGCCTTCAGAGGTGGCACACCCTGCTCAAAGTGTGGCATAGGCCAATGAGTGGAATGAAATTTTTGGACTCTAACTGCCTTTCCTGTCCCAGATTAATGCAACACCTCAATGGCTCAACACCCCAAGAATTTGCCAAGAAAGAGCTGGTGTTGACATTTGGAATAGTCTCATAGCAATACCTGAGCAAGCTGCTTTAGAGCCTCTCCGTGCTGCTCTTTGGCTCACTGAAGACCTTATCTTTACTTACATCAAACACAGCAAACCATCTCTTATTTGCAATCTTTAGATGTTATCAAAGTGGTTGCTATGTTATAACGTCTTTCAGATTCATGTGACCAGGAAGGCCATTGTGTGGTTGTCCCCACCTCCGTATCCTGTAGCTGCATGTTAATGTGTGGAATTATTCAGCAGTTTTACAGCTGCTTTTACCATCAATTATATTACTATTTCAGCGAGCAAAGTTTCACTTCCTTAGCGTCTTTGGAAGTTTTTCTTTCCTTCTTTGAGATGTGAAGTTGTCCAGACTTTGTTGTAGGCTGGAAACAGCAAAATGCTTGGCAAAGTTTTGTCTCAAATCCCCATCAGATGAAAAGAAATTTTTTCTAAGATGAAGTTGCCTCTTTCAGCTCAGATGGAAAACTGGAGGAGGTAAAACATAGAGGAGCATGTGGACCACACAAAATGTAAACAGCCAGCTGATCTTTGGCCTGATCCAAACAAATGCTGTTGAAATAATTGAAAAGATGCCAATTGACTTCTGTGGGATTTGCAGCAGGTTCTAAGCTGGCAACTTCCCCTTCTAGCAAACAAATCTTGTCTACTTTTACATCTCAGGCTTATAGTTAATCAAGTTACTGAGACAGAAATGTCTTTGGCATGAACATGTTTCTCTGTTTCTCTTCCCTGCAACTAATAATGTTTCTCCAGGAATCGCTTCCAAAAAACTCAAAGGCCAGTATTTAGATAAGCAATATCAAAATGCTTCAGCATTAAGCTGTGGTAAGTATTTCCTCCTGTTTGTTGTAAGAAAGAAGGTTTTACACAAGCCATGTAGTCTTAACTTTCACCAAGTTAAATAAAGGTTTAGTAAAAGGATTTTGTGCCCTTTTAACCCCCAATAACCAAAGTGCATCCTGTGTGACCATTCATTACATATGAAATGGCTGTAATTTATACCAAATGGGGTAGGTGAATTCAAACAGAAAGATACTATCGATGATAAAAAGATAACACTTCTCTGTAACAGATGCTTCATTTTATGATGGAAATGGGGAAGCTGAATGCTGCAGGTGCTGGGCTGACACTAGGCCTGTGGAGAATCATTAGAGCCTCCTCAGAGATCTAGGTTTACTCTGTGTTTAATCAGCCACAGTCAGAAGAAATGGCTTCATTTCAGCTTGATGAGAGCCAGATTACAAAAGGAAGATAGATGGCCAATAAGGTTCATCACTATAAGCATATTGTCTTAATTTGAAGAAACAAGCTGGCATTCTGTGCTGAGGAAAAGTGAAGTGCAATATGGCTAGTATCAAACCCGAGTTATTTCAAGTCTCTGTGCTCCCCACAATGAAAGTATTCTGGCTGCTCTTCCTTTGACTAAAATATTGAAAAAAAATACTGCAAACAATGCAAATGACCACATTTACTCATGAGATACAACTGCTTTGGGTTTCAAAATGCTGAAACCTCTTGAAGTAGTTTTGCTCATCCTAACAACTCTCCAGCCACTTATTTACACATACATATATCATAAACATAAATGTATTTGTGTGCCTCCACAAGTGAAAAGGTTCAAAATGACTATTGATCAAAAAGAGGTCTCTGAACATAACATGAAAACTCACCTCCTAAAAGGGTCGGGGTGCAGCCATCTATCATGACTTCCCACGACAGCCATGGGGACAATGAGGCTGTCAGCTGGGGCCCGATGGGGGATGGGATTTTCAGAAAAGATAGGCACCCAGACCAGGGAACTTGTCCACACAAAAGATAAACAGAACTAGATCTCTCTGCTTCTCGAGTGAAACGTGTGATTCATTGCTATTGCTTAGCTCAGCCTTGGTGCTGGGGTTTTTCCCCTTGTGCACAGACAGATTTTTTGTATAACCTATTTCTTCAGTGCTCTCCAGGAGAAAGAGAGAGCCTGGGAGCTCTCAGGATAAGAGGATGGGAGCCTAACATTATGATGGGAACAGTACAGCTTTTACTGTACATTTTACAGTAGAATCCAGATTGTTTTATTAAAATCAGAACCTTATAGAATCATGAAATCTACAAATATCTAAACTGTGATTTTTCAACTAATTTTGAAGTGTGAATCCATAGGATTTTTGTCTTCTAAGGCAGATTTAAACTCTAACAAACAGATTTACCTGTATAAGTTGCCTCCCACAGATCTCTATAAGGATATTCTCTGCCTCAAGACTAAACAGATAATTTATGCAGAGCTTGAGGTGCAAAACTGCCCAGTCTTATAACTAAGGTAAACAGGCAATGGTAGTAAATAAAACCCTGCCCAAAGAGGAATTGTTAATTTGCGGAGTTTGAGAAATTTTGAGACAACTGCTTGGGGGAGAAATGTACAGTCAGGTTTGATTTTCTGGGGACAAAAAGAGCTGAGAAGAGTGTTATTGGGGATTTAACTTGTAAATATCTTAGAATAAAACAAGAATTTTGTGCCTTAATGTAGTGGATGAAGAGGAGGCACTGATGGAAAATATGAAGCAAAGGCATGATAAAGTGAGAAGAATTTGGCCTGAAGTTGGTCTTAAATAGTATTTTAACCAAGTCCCAGAAGATATTACGCTTTGTGTGAGGCATGCACAGCCCAGAAGGGTCACCACAGCAGAGGAAATGGAAAAAATATGAGCATAGGACTTCTCAGAAGTCAGGACCTGAATAAGTATTATGAGATAAATGTTATGCAGAATAGTAGTTTTCTTTTGCCTTTGTCCTTACACAGAGAACATTGTTGTTTCTTTTTGTCTTCCTTAAACTCACTTTATCAAAAACAGCTTATTTATTTTTTTCCACCTTCCTTTGTTCTAACTTCACTCCTCTTTGCAAGTTGAGATGAAAGTGAAGCAACTCCCACTGACTTTACAGGTCTGAAGGGAATTAGGAATTTGACTCAACAAAATAATCTCTCCTCCCACGCTTTCCCCCCACCGAAACACTGAAGGAATACACTCCTTTGTCCCTCACACGTTTTCCTAATGCCTATTTGGACCCAAAGCAGAGGGCTCACAAGCAGGCAGCCACTTTGGGAGAGCTCAGCCCCAGCACATCTGTGTTTCTGCAGGACCTGCTCTGCTGCCAGCCTGAGACAGCTTGAACGGCCGCCTCGTTTTATGGCTGCACTGACACAATCCTGCAGTGAACCATGCGACCCCTGAAGTGTTTAGAAAGGTGCATTTGTGTAAGGGAGACTTTTTTTCCTCTGGAGTAAATCAGAGCCTCCGAGATAATCCGCACAAACACGTTATTGACTCGTCCCTTTCCCTAGGCAAGGAGAGCTGCGTTTTTCGGAAACCGATCCCCTGAAGCATTCACCAAGTGGAGACTTAGGAAGCTTAACAATTGGTAGAAATATTATCATCAACTATCAGGGTAACATTATCCAGCCATTCCCACCCACAGATACACACACACGCTGGATTTGGGCTCAGAAAGCCCTGCAAATACCGCACTGTAGGTGTGTGGTCCTCAAAGTGTTTAAATGTTTGAAGATGAAGTGAGCAGGAACATCTTGTGTGCACCAGCTGAAAGAGGGTTGGGAGGAGTGGGGGGTGGATTTCTCTGGACAGATGATAATTCTCCATCCTTCTATGTGCTGCCAAACTACCTCAACTGGTGGGGGTTTATAAACTTTTTTTCTGGTCTCTGAAGAGCAGCTTCTCTAGTGTTTTTTGGAACACATCAAATGCAGTACAATTAAACACGAGAAAAAAAATATTCCCAGGGCCGTTCATTCCCTTCCTTTCCCCTGTCAAGATATTACTTAATTTAAATGCTGCCAAAGTTAATAATGAAAGACGACATCCTCTGGTGTGTCAGAACTCAGTGCCCAAGAAGAAAAACAGAGTGCCTTTCTGCACTCCTATCTTTGCTAAATTCAACCTGGAAAAAAACTAGAGCAGATTCAGGGATACTGTAATTAGCAGGATTTAAAATGATCTCTGAGGGTCACTTTTCTTGGCCCAGAATTGCCCAAGAACGTGACACCTGAACTGAATATCTGAGGTGCCTGTGCCATCACACGGTGCCTGCAGTGTAAGGTTGGAGGTGCCACCAAGGCAGCTAACCTGGGAACGTGCCACCCACAGGTGCTCCAGAAAAACAAACTGCCTTGGAACAACAGCTTTCCCTCACAAAAAATGATGGAAAGTGGGCAGAGCACAGTTCAAAGATTCATACCAGGGTTTTGTGAGTAAAACCACAGGGCTTTTTGAGGGGGAGGAAGGAAGGGAGTTGGTGCTTGTTGAGGAGCTGGGAGGTTTTGGGGTGAGGGAGGTGACAGGAGGGAAGGGACTCTTAACATTTTCTCCCTCCTCCACCTTCCCACAAACCTAAAACACTTCTGAGGCACTGAACAGAGAAGATTAGCAGTGCCAGACCTTGCTTCATTTTTCTGGAAAAAAAAAAAAACAATCCCGAAACCTTTTTCCCTTTTCTAAAAATAATTTGTATGTGAATCAAAGGGGGAAAAGAAAGGTAATGTACAAAGATACAGAGCAGCTTATTAATTAGTGTGAGGTGCTCTCAGTGCTCCTGTATATATGGAAGGGCTAAAAACGTAAAATACTGAGGTGACGTTTTTGCTGCTGCTGGGCCCGTGGAGCCAGGATGTGCAGAGTCCCTTGCTTGGGTAACTCCCTCTTGGTGTCATCCCAGCTGGGCTCTTACAAAAACAAATGAAGGTTGCACAAAAAGCGTTGAGGTTTTGGCACTGAGGTCAGGGATTGGGATTTGTGCTAGATTTATGCAAGAAGGAGTATTTTCCCACAACATATCCATTGTGTGCACGTGAGATTTGGTGGGTTTGCATTGCCCTGTCCTCAGCAAAACCCTGTGATAAAGGTTCTTGCAGGGAGTGCTCCATGTCCTCCGTGCTCTCCATGCTCTCCAGCTCAGCCACCTTTGGTGGTTTGCTGGCACAAAATGAATGTCCTTTCCAGGGAGAACCTCCCCAAGGTGGCTCTGGCTCTCTCTGGTTTCTGACAAGGGTATCACAGTCCCTACTCCAGAGAGTGCAGGAGGAGTGCTGCAAACCATGTATTCACCTGCTAAAGGTCAAGGTCAGAGCCTGCCTGGCTGCAGCCCAGCACACCTTAATCGCAGCAGCCTAATGGCCTCGTTCTGCAGCTGATGGAGCAGAACATCATGTGATGTCTACCCCTGACTTCCTGGTACCACCTACAGCTCAGCCCTGGCTTTAAAGCAAAGCTTGTGCTCCTCTCTCTGGGCCTGCAGGAAGGTGTACCCACCTTGACCTTGGGCCTCTGACACCGAAACCTGGAGCAAGGGGAGCCCCTGGTAGCCTAAATTGCAAGGAGGTGGGAACCCACTTAAGCAACCCCAAAAGGGAGCTCCAAGAGTGTTTTAATCCAGTGACTGTTCTGCACGAGGTACTGCTTGTGGCAGAGGCTGTTCCTCTCTCCTACAATCTTCCCTTCTTTCACCTTTAGCTATGTGAGCTTGCAGGCTAAACGAAAGGAGCAGAATAATAACCTAATGCCTCAGTTGTTAATGAAATCAACAGGGGAGAACCTCATATGTGATGGAACAAAAAAGTCGCATTTGTCTTGCACAGCAAGTACCAAGAACAGGTTAAACTTTTCAATGACATCATACTGAGGATAGTTCAGCTTCTATCTCTCTGTGACTATTCTTCCCTAAATAACTGCTATCAGCTACAAGTTTTAAGGAGTTTGTGGCTCATTCGTTTGATGAGACAACATGACCTGTATGATACCTAAAGACACCAAAACAAAGTTATTACCAGTTTTGAATGATTTTTGAAACTAATTAGTTGCTTAAACATGATCAAATTGTGCAAAGCTTCTAGGAAACAGTGAAAGGCCATGCCTGGATCCCTCACCCAGCTGCCATGTACCTCTTTTCCTGCTGCATGCCCCCTCGCTTCCCTGCTAGGTAGTGGGTAGAAAAAAGGCTGGTAATTTATGACTCCTGTTAATACTGTAGGCTGGATGTGTTGACAATATATCAATAATTATTTCTGGTGAGACCTGAACAGTGTAGTATAGGTCTCTGTAGGATGACTCATTTTACCAGAAGATAGATATGCGTGACCTGAGTTTTATGACAGATGTCAAATATATCGAAATGTGGTGTGAGGAAGATCAGCTTATTGGCAAAGTAATGAGAAGCCAGTGGGAAGATTAATGTTAAAACTGAATTGTGGGGTGCCTCCTTCACTCTGTGTTTTTGATAAGCAATGTTGGGGCAGAAGGGAAAGGGTTATCCTCAGCCTTGTGTGGGCCAAAAGTGGGAAAAGTCTGGAGGAACAACAATGTGATAACTTTCATGAGAAGACCAAAAAATCAAGCAACTTTTTGAAAGGGAAGGAATTGTTGGGGGGTTGATAAATGTGGCAGAGTGAGGGGAGCAACCAACAACCAGACAGTGTGGCCTAAATCTTTCAAGGTGACTGCTGTCTTGACAACTTGCATGGGTCTTATTTTCAGCGAGTGTTAAGCCTCCCACCTTCTGAAAATCAAGCCCTCGTGTTTCGCACTGGCTGCCGCTGAGCGGAGATCAGCTGCCGCCTTGGGAAGCGTAGGCTCGGGAAGCCTCTCCTCCTGCAAAGCCAGCACAGGGAGGGTTCCTGTGCAGAGCTGGGCTCTTTGCTGCTGGGACGCTGTTCTCTGTCTCAGGCTCCCCCATCTCTGCACCTCCCTGACATCTTTGGAGGCCTGGGGTGGGCCAGCACAGTCTCCAGGTGCCATCAGAGCAGTGGATGGAAAGCAGCCACCATCACACCACACCAGCACACTGTTCTGCTGGTGAGTCCTCCCTCCACAGCCCAGGCTCCTGCTGAGCCTCAGGATGAAGCAGTTCCACTGTCAGATGAGAGCTCTGGGTGCCAGCCTTGCTCTGGGCACAAGCCCTCTTTGGCTGCTGCAAAGACCACCTCTTTATGAAGAGAAATCCAAAGGATTAATTACCATAAAATCGTCAAGTCAAAGAATTGTTTGGGTTGGAAGGGACACAGAGATCATCTTTTTCCACCCGCTGCCATGGGCAGAGATGCCACCCACTCTCCCAGGCTGCTCCAAGCACTGTCCAACCTGGCTTTGGACACTTCCAGGGATGGGGCAGCCACAGCTTCTCTGGGCACCCTGTGCCAGGGCCTCACCACCCTCACAGAAAGGAATTTCTTCCTAATATCCAATCTAAATCTACCCTTCTTCAATTTAAAATCATTGCCCCTTCTCCTGTCAAATTATTATCCCTCCATCTTTGCTCCTGATGGAAAGAAATTGAGGATTTGCCTCCTCTAGCAGTAAGGAAGAAAGTCTAATTTGTGGAGACAGGAAAAGAGGCCCGCTCTGTGGCTTGATCATTATTTGGTTGTGCAAAAGCACTGCTAAAACGCCATGGGGAGGGAATTGTCTGTTACCCAAAATTTAACATTATCCACAGAGCAAAACTCTGGGGAAAGCCTACAGTGTTATCCAGGGAGCAAAGTTTTGGGAAAAGCCCTCATTGTAATGCTCAGATATTTTTTTCTTGTTTGTGCAAGAAGGGCACTTTTTGAGTGACTCAGGTGCTTCAATGTAATAACAAGGTCAAGCTTGAAAAAAAATTATATACTTTGAATAATTGAGCTGTATTTTTAGCCCTCATTTTGTGATCTGTGTCACATATATATATGTGTGTGTGGCTCATTTCCCTGCTCACCAGAGACACTTTTGCCATATTCAGGTTTGCTACCTAGAGAAGAGGCACATGGGCACTTGGTGAGCTAAAGGCACCTTTTGACTTTTTTCAGCACAAAAGGATTTGCTGGATTTTTCTTGCTTTCTCTTTTTCTTGGAAAGGTCATGATTATAATTTCACCACAAATAGGACAATTTTCTTTCATTCAGCTCTAATAGTGGCACAAATTTAACTATATTGTGCTAGCAGGCACTGATATATTAATTAAAATATAGACTAATTATTTACCCTAGTTAGTTCATACAAATCTCAGTAGTGTAATCAGTGGACTCCCTTAAGGATTTTTGTCATATTCAGCAATTGAAATGGTTTCTCTTTTTCACTCTATTCAGGATCAGAGTTAGTTTGGGGTTTTTACTTTCAGGTCTGTGCTTCAGTGGCCTCCACAACCCTGGTCCATGCAGAGGGATTGTGCAGCCACAGCCACACTGACTGGTGCTAACAGGTGAATAAAACCTATAAAAAAGTTATCCTAGCAACTGTGGCATTGTGGTGAAGTGACTCTTCCCAGCCTCAACTGAGCAAATTCCTGACCTCGTGCTGGTTCCTCTGCGGTACATTTGGTCACACATAGCCAGGGTGGTTTCTGGGAAGTGGTGCTCTGATGTCCTTCAGCGCGAACAGATGTGGAACAATGTTTACATGGGGAAAATGTTCAGCCTGTTTCGTAAGGAAGGGAAAGGAATGCCTCCTGGCAGAACAGAGGCAGAGCACTGAGACGATGTGGATCCGAGCCTTTATTAAAAGGACAAGCGAATCTGATGGCCGGAGCTACAACACAGCTTGGGATGCCCAACTTGTGTATACTTAGGGCTTATTTGATGCCAGGTGTTTAGTTTAAACACAGGTGGTATGAAAGCTGCAGATGGCCTCACTGGAAGGGAAGAAAAAAACATTCAAAGCAAAGAGGTGAAGGAGAGGAAGGATGAGGTGAGGTTGAGGAGGACTGAGACTGACCCAACCTGCAACTTGCAACCCTAACAACATCATAAACACCTTTTGTTCCTCCAGCATTCAGCCATCAGCCCTCAAACCCAGTCTCCAGAGCATGGAAAATTGAAAAGAGCAGGTCAAGATTTCCTAGTTTTTCTCCCTTTGTGCTTTTTTTCCTGTGCCAATCCCTACTTTCTCATCTTCCCTCCAATTTTCTTCTCATCAAGAAGATCGAGTTGCATTGAAGAGAAGAAGGAGCATCATCTAAATGCTGGAAGAGACAGTGAGGAAGTTCTGTACAGCCCTTCATATGTATGTTGTAATTAAAAATTGTGTCTTTGCCCCTACTGAAGAGAGGGACTTGACCAAAATAATTTGGGGTACGGAATACCAAACCCAAGCTGATTGTTGTTGGTATCACTAGTGTGGGTGACACCTGTGAACCAAGTTCTCTATAACCACCCGAGTTACAGCCTTCTTTAAATATATACTTCCTGCAAACAATCACTGAAAAGATCAAACAGAATTTAACACACAGGCTGAGAATGAGTCTTCCCCCGTGAGACAGCGCAAGACTATTTAAAAACCTGCCCTAAACAGCAGAGTCATCAGCGTTCCTGGTAGTGCAGCTGTGTATCTTTGAAAATCAGACACCCTTTAAGCACATTTTCATCATAATATAACCAATATACATTTTATTATATTTCCTTTCTCTGTTCTACTTCTGGTTTAACCATGTGTGAACCAAGTTAACATGATTAGACACCTTGTTTTTCACCAGTCATTTCTGTTTGCAGTCTTCCATAAAGTGCTTCAAGTGAATTTTAATATGTTGATGGTACTTACTGGAGAGATTAATATTCATAATAAATACCCCTTTGAAATAATCTTCAGCAAATCCTTTTGACAGAGGAGTCAGGGCTGCTAACGACAATAACTACTACAAAATGCAATTTGGTCAATTACTTTAATTAAATTTCACTCTGTAATGTCTTCTCATTTATATAGTAAACTAATAGGGAAAAAGTACATCATCCTTATTTACCTTCACTTAAATGCCCAAAACTGCTTCTTTATGTTTTGCTTTTCCACTTGCAGCTCTCTCAGCTTCTCGGAACATTTGAGATAATTACGGGTTTTACAAATAAAACTTATTCTTCACCAAGAAAGGTTGAGACTTTCTTTTGAGCACGCTTTCCTAGAATAAAAACTTTGACTACACAGATCCTAATCTGGTATTTACAGACTGGCTGATTTTGGATGGTGCCAGCATTCCAGTGTAAATGGTAAAAGTGTCTACATTTCATCAAATGCTTTTTTAATTATATTGTTTGAAATTGGAGTAAAAAGGAACACAGCTGTCTGGAGATTTTGATAGCATACAGGTTATAATGAACTCATGAGAAATAACATAGCAGTCTCTTTAATGCACTTTACTACATTGAACAAGGAATTTTACACTGTGGGCTACATTCTCAGCTGGGGTAAATTGCCATATCTCTGATTTCCTCATTGTACAACAGCCATGTTCTGAGCCCCTGGCTCAAAAAAAAAATGCAACTTTCATTTTCAACCGTTCATAACAGGAGAGGATTTGGCCTGGGTTTATTATGGTGCAATTGTGTGTAAATATTAAGGTCATCTGTTATCTGGAAAAATGCATGAATTAAGTTAAAATCAGTAACTCTGAGCCCACTGTATCAGTAAAATCAATAAAGCTATTTCCATGAGCACTGTGAATATTCATGTCAACAGTCATAATAAGACATACGGGAATGCGAAGCATGCACGTATGACAACTTAGCAATAATTTTAGGGCCAACATTATTTTGGGGAGCTGGTGCTGTAATTCCTCTGCTACAGCACTAGCAGCAAGTAAAGCTTCAAGAGGGAGAAACAATTCATTTTTATTACAGGGTGAACTGGGGGGGGCTGCAGGAGAGGGAACCCTTCTTAGACACTGAAGTAGAAACCACAATTTTTTCCCCCGTGGTTTCACAGAACTCCTGTAAACTGCAGCAGCTTCTTCAGCGGGCTCCCAATTTCTCTGCCAATGCTATAAATTTTGTTGGGAAGATGAAGTCCTACAGTGCAATTAACTCCAAAAGTGGTACAAAGCAACGGCGCACAGATACCGGGCTGCAGTACTTAGCACTTAACTCTGAAATTCTGATAAGCCCTATCAACTCAGGGTTGTGTTTAATGTTCACTCCTGCTTATATACTGAAGATACAACCTAGCGGTCACAGTGTTAACACTCCCCAATATCTATTACAATTAGTTTTTGATTAAGAAGCCTAGCATGGCTTTTGAAGCCTTTTATGTTGTGTCAAATGGCTAGTGATGGAGTGAGATGCACAGACACCTCCCAGTAACAAAGCATCTTGTAAAAGGTTTCAAGTGAACTATTTTATCATCCTAATGGAAACCAGATGACTCTAACTCCCCCTTTAATTTCAACTATTTACTGAAGAGTCCTTGTTTTGAATTACTTAAAGATTTATTCCAAACCACTATCTCATGCATTAAGAATCACTAATAACAAAGCCATTCTGAGCAGAGCAAAGCTTTTAAAGAATGTGACTATGCCATTGCATTTATTCTTAAGTTTAAACCACGTTTTTAATGGCTTTCACATTTTTATTTCTCAGTTTATTTTCTTGGTTTAAAAAAAAAATTATTTATTTATTTAAAAAAATTATTTTTGTTTTTGTTTTTTTCCCCTTGAAATCCCAAACACTTTTTTCTACAGCCATTTCCAGCTCACACTGCAGTTTCCTGCCTTGCTGACGGGGACCGCAGGCTGGGGCTTGGATGGTGGAACAGAACCTGTGCATGTGCTCCTTCCTCCCATCCTCCAGACAGCCTCTATTTTGGATCTCCTCCGTGGGTTTCGCACAGGAAGGGCTGCCAAATTAGGGCCTTGGGGGGAAATTGTGTCCACCATGCACAGCTTCGTTATTTCCGCTGAGCAGTAAAATTTTCAGGGGACGAAAGTGTCGCTTCGTGTTAGCTGCTGTGGCCTGATGGCTGGAGACACCCCGGCTTGCCCTCTCTCCCTTGGAAAAACGGGACAACCAGGGGGAATCTGCTGCTTTGCCCTTGCCCACCATCTCTTTCAGGCTCATCCCTTCCTCCCAGGCACATCTCTCCCTGCACTGCTGCAGAGGGAACCCTGAAATCACCGGGATTAAGTGGATTAGCGGTGCAAGGCGAGTCTCCTCTCTCTGCTGCTGCAGTATCTGCTGCCCGGGGTGCAGACCTCCCCATTTCCGTGCAGCTTTGCAGAGACACAGAAATTGCTTGTAACGAGCACAACCATGAACTGGTTTTCATCCCAAAATGTGACACTGTTATTTACATCTGTCAGTATTTTACCGAGCTCTCCTGCTCCCTGTGGACGCTATCTTCTAAGATGTTTCAGGCAACGCAGCTGCAATATTCTTTTGCCAAAATGCCCTTTTGACTCAGACTGTAAAGTTCTTCAGTATGCATTTTAGTTGCATGAAAAGGATTTAAAAAATGGCTTAGTTAATTATGGATAGTTTTTTTAATGTAAATTTATGAGAAAAAGATACATGTAAAGGAAGAAGAAGGTGGATAAATATGGCTGTCCAAGAATAAGAATAAGATCTATATTAAAGTGTAGACATTAAATGTCTTGAGAACCTTAGCTGTATTGAGTAAGGAATCTGAACAAATAAAAGATAGTCTATTTCTAAAAACATTAAACAGAATTTTGTGGCAATGAACATCAATAACTATTGACCTTTTGCTATCATGAGTCTCCTGAGCCACAGAAACAAGAAGTTAACAGATCAGACACCCACACCAAACAGAGAGCTCTGCATCTTTCTCACAGATTTCTACTGTGTGAAGATGCATTTTCAAATCTAGATCAAATCTAGAGGTCTTTAGTAACTCTAAGACTTGTGCTGGTCTTTGGACAGAATGGGAGTTCATGGGAGGAGCAGAGGGAGGGAGTGAAGTACTTTAGGTGGAATTGAACCTCAGGTCATATAAGGGCATACAGCAATAGGACAAAGGGGAATGGCTTTAAACTCAAAGAGCTCTGGCTTAGATTAGATATTAGGAAGAAACTCTTCATTGTGGAGGTAGTGAGGCACTGGCACAGGCTGCCCAGAGGTGAACAAGATGATCTTTGTGGTCCCTTCCAAACCAAACCAGTCTACGATTCTATGATGGCAAACAGGACGCCAAAAGGCGAAACATCTTAAAAGCATCAAGGGTGAAAACATCTACAGCTGCCCTCCTCTTACTCTGCTGTAAAAAAATATATTAAAAAATATTTTTAGTATTTTATTTTGTTTGGTGGGTAAAACAGGGATTAATTAATGGCTCTCTATCATTAACTAGTTTTCAGAATCATGAAGTAGATTTCATTTGACAAACAAGGAACAGGAACCACAAAATAAAATGGTCACGTGTTCATGAGATGATAGAAATGTTCTTAATTCTCAGTTCTTTAGCCAAGTTATTAGTCTGAGTTGCATTTTTAGCCCGAGACTGCCTATAAACTATATAAAAACATAAATACTTCTGCATTTGCAAAATCCACATGCTGGCACACAGAGAGCATGACTTCTGCATATCATTAAGAAAACTTTAATAAACTACATTTTGATAGAAGTCAGGGAGAAAAGCTCTTCTGCCAGTGTGGCATGAATGTGTGTCACATCTGCAGGTCCACAGCAGACTCTTGGTTCTCCAAGTCCATAATCAGAAACCCTTTCAGCTGCATCACAAAATTATTCCATATGCTTTTCTTTTGGCATGCCTAAAATGCCCTCTGTTTTCCGACTGTACGTTTTAGATGCTTTGGCAATTTTACTCAGTGTTCAGATAGCACTGATTTACTTAATATTCAAAACCAGCATTTTTTTTAAACACCAGAAGAGTGTAATATTTATCCACAGAGATATTCTTCTACATTTTCCCATGTTCTGAGTGCTGTGATGATTATTGTTGAAAAACTAGAAATTCCACTCCTCTCCAACATAAAGTTCTATACGGTTAGTATAATTCTTAGTTAAAATAATAATTAAAGGTAAAAGCCAACTGATTTGTGTCCACTGAAGTCTGCATGATGAAAACATGGCAGGAGAGATGCAATTAGTCTCAGATCTGGCTGCCTTTATTTCCCAGCCTGAACAACCAGGGACCTATTTAGAGCCAAGTCAACTAGGACTAATTGTGGACCTAAGAACGAGGCCTGGCTTCATGGGGAGTTTGATATTCATCTGGAATAAACAGATAGGACTGCACAGGAAAAACTGCTGCTGAGCTGACAAGCCAAGAGGAATTGGGGAAAAAAAAATCTCAGTTTTTAGGATGTGGGGGAGGAATGCTGAGAATTTATACTTTACGAAAAAAAAGGTGTTGGTAAAACTTTTACTATTGGCAATTTAAAGTATATTTAGAATATATTTAGAATTAATAAGCTGCGCTAGTGACTGCTGATGGAATGTTAAATCCAAATATTCATATATTTTAATATCTTTCCTGTAATGAACAAAGGGACTAGCAATATGTTTGGGGATGAAACCAATTCTTTAAATATTTTATATTCTGCAGGGTTGTCAACAGGACAGCATCAGTCTGAGAATCAATTGCAGAATGAACAGCTGTGCAGTATTTTTTTCAGTGATTCAAATAAATTTACTCTCCATGAATTAAAAAATAATTTGTTCATAAGATGAGAGAGAGTGGAAACAATAAGAAATGAATGTCTTAAAATTCAGGCTCCTCTAGGTTTGATTTTCTGATGCTTTTAAAATATTGGTCCTTGCCCTTTCCAAAGTTATTTCTATTAGCTATTTTCCTAAGCTTGCTATAAACTGCCGGTTTTCCTCTCTGTTAATTATTAATATGACCTGTTTATGTACCAGTTATCCAGCTAACCATTAATGTCTGTTTACTCATTGATGACCTTTGCAACTACATGCCAGGCACTTGGCCAGTAAATGCCCACATTTTTTAATAACCTAAAAAATACTCTTCATAGCTTATCTACCTAATTTTTTTTTTTTTATGTGAGAAACAAGATTTAAACACTACTTATAATTCACATACATCTGTATAAGAGTTTTTCAGTCAAATGGCACAGTGAAAGTAAAAGAAAAATAAAATCTTTACTTAAATTCCTTACTTATGGTTTTGTTTTAAAATATATTACAACAGGAAAAAGTGTAGGTCCAGCATACAGGCATAATAAAATGTTCCACAATAAGAATTATTGTAGGTAAATCTTCATTATTTTTTCCCTCGTAATTTCAGTATTAACCTGAACACAAGTACGGTGTCTCTTCCATGTGTTCTACTAATAGCTAAAGGCCACATGAGGGACACAATTGGAATAAAACTGAAAGTGGTGACACTACTTTTTATCCATTATAAGAAACTCTATGTATATTTTTGCTCACTAAATGTGCCTGATTTAAAAAGACAAGCAGTAGCCCAGGATGAAAAAAATACGAGGGCTCCTCCTACCCAAACTGATGTAGGTGCAGGACGGCCTCGTCCAAGCTGCTACAGGCATAAGAGGAACAGGCAGGTTTCTTTTTCCTTGGTCCACTAACATCCTTTCCTAAGAAAAGCCTTGAAATATTGTCTTTGTTATTACAATTTGCAGGTTCAAAATTGGCTTCCTATTGAAATATTTTCAAATATTAGCATCATCCCAGCCATAAGTAATGGCGATGGCATTTACAGAGATTGCAGCTTTGATATATACATAGGTATATGTTCACATTTTCTCGTTCATTGGAGTTCTAACTTCAGTAAAAATTAGGTTTCTTTTTTTTTTTTTTTTAGTTACAGCCTTGAACACTTGCTGTGACTGTCACTTTATGTTGAATTTATTGTACAGCATGTGAGTTGTAAGGCTGAGGAGCAATCTGTCATAAGCCATTGTATCAATAATCTCTGAAAGGGTTTGTTTTGGTCCTGGCTGGGAGGTAAGCTTTCTAGATTTGTACCCTCAGTTACAGAGAAAATTTGGGCTCAATATTATTGTTTCAAAGGGGTTTGTGTGTGCTGTAACACATTTACTTAAGCCCTGTGCTTCTGTACAGGGTGGTTATACAGTACTTCAAGCATATAAATGCCTTTCAGGTTTTCTGTACTGAATGATAACTCACCTTGTCTTTCTCAGTGAGGTAGGTAATAAATAGAAATCTGGACTGTAACTGAGACATTCTGACTTAGTTAGATCTTCTGGTGTCCTGAAAAAGACAAGTAGACTCAATTACCATGCCAGCAACTAGATAAAGATTGTCAAATTAAATCCAAAAACCTATGTTTAAATAACGGTATGACAAAACTTGAAAAAAGGCAAGAATATCAAGCTCTTCTGACATTTTGACCTGGAGTTACAGCACTGTGGAAACAAAGAAAAATATTCTTTAAAACGTGCATTATTAGCGTGAAGGACTGAGGTGCAGGACTTGGTCAAATCCATCTTATCCTGGAGATATGGACAAGTGGTGCTGCAGCCATTAATCCATGTTGTGGTCCTGCTTTTTGTTGTGATAACCACACAGTTTATTTGTTAAACACGTAAAACATACGACTAAAAGGGGAAAAAACCACAACAGGATACACTTTCTCGAGACTGTTTTTATCCAGCACCTTAATTAAGTCACCAAGAGCCCTGTGAGTCGGATGAGTGTTCCACGGAATTAGCGTCACCCACCACTGATCGGGAGCTACCCCAAGGTTCAAGCATAACAGCTGTCTAATGGTGTACAGTGACACTGCACTCCAGGGTAGAACATGGGGAGGCATTCCACATCCGATTGGAACTGCGGGGAGACCCGAGCGGGAATTTAATTGTTTCTGCTGGAACTTCCTCAGAACATTGGCTTTGGCACCCCAGCCTCGCGAGGCGCGCCGTGGAAACTTTAATGAGCTGCGGTTGTGGAGGGGAGGATTTTGTTTTAGGAATTGCTTCAAGACAACAACTCAGCACACCTCAACATCGTCGAGCTTGGAAAGGAATCTGGCGCTGGCTCAGAGGACAGGGCATGAGCTGGAATTGTCAGCGCCATTCCTGCCACTGCCAGGCCTTCCTTGGATGTGTCTCAGCTAAGGCTGACCTAACTCGACACATCTGAGCTTGTGAGACAAGGGACAAGGCTCAAATGGAATATTATTGTGGGAAGGGGCATTCTCTGCTTATCTCCTTTTATGCGCAAAGCAATGACATATTTAATGAGGATTTCCACTCCCCCCCCCATGTTTATTAGTTATAGGGAGCTGTTTAGATTTTCCAGATAAATATGTATTTGGAGTATTTCCAAACCATATAATGTGCTCTATAGATCAGAGCAACTCCATTTAAAATTGTTTTTTAAAAACACAAGGTATAATTTGATAGACGGGAAGAGCTCCATTGGTTTCATAGATAGCTGGGCATTTATTTTCCACTATAAAGATCATAATATTTACCCAATGGACCAGAACAGCTCCTTCTTAGCCTTTACTCCCTCTATTATGCCACAATTATTTAAATACAGATTCTGCTTGCATTACTTATTTTGTACCCAAGTGGATGGGGATCACCTGGGTGAGTGAGTGGAAGGGGCAAGGGTTGTCTCATACAGCCCAACATCGTCTGAAACTCTGGTTGTAGATCTAGAGATAATAGGAAGAGATTAAAAACTGACTGCTTCCATGACTATTTTTATTTATAACGTATCGCTCATTTCTCCCTCCAGTGCGGTGCGAGAGCAGGTTATTCAGCCATGTGTTCTGTGCAGTGCAGGTGGGAGATATTTTAAATGCCTGGATGCTGACAAGGTGAGTGGTTGGGGCATGATTTTGTTATATACATGTATAAATATGTGTGTATATAAGAAAGCATGAGAATAATTTCCATGTGATTATTGCTTTCCTACTTTATTTTTGTGTGACCTCAGAAGGCAGGAGCATAAATCCCTGCTGCAGGGATAGGCACTGTTTTGTTATTTATTTTTGGAGAGCCAGCAGAGTGCTTGATACCATCAGGACTGCAGCAGACGAGATACATGTTCAGAAGCACTTACTAATGGTATAATTAGAAGTACTTCCTAGTGGTATAAAGGAGATATTACTGCTGCAGTGGTTTCCTCGTGTGTGGGCAATGCTGCCTTAGACTTTCAAAAACCTCGGGACTGATTCACCCAGCAAGGAAAATTAGCAACTACAACTACCAGAGTCAACAGTGGGCATTGGCTTGGGACTCTCTGATGCTAAATCATGGCATTTACATAAATTTTACATGTCCTTTTATATCTCTTAATTCCTATCCTTAATGCCCATATTTAAAAGAAATATTTTATCTGCGTCATATCCCTTTATTTTTGATCAGGCCTTACTTTTCCTTTCTTTTAATAATTTTGTTTTATAATGAATTAATACAGAGAGTCAAACATAGTCACCACAGAACTAAGAGCAAAACATATCCAAACCATTTTCCCTTGTGCTGAAAGATATGATCCATCAGGGAACACCCTTCTCTAACTTATTTTTCCAGACTTTGTGTCTCCCTTAGCCAGTATTTCAAAATGCAGCCATACAGAGGTAGACACCAGATTTGCTGTACATTATTTTCATCCTTTCAGAGGTTAACCAAAGATGTTGCATGGTGTGATTGTATTTTTCACCTACACATGATGATGGCTGAACTGCAGGATGACTAAACTGTTGAATTTCTTTTTTTTCACATTGTGCATTTCATCCGGCTCTGTGACTCCTTTCTCTCACAGCCTCTTTCTTCAAAGAAACTGCCCTGTCAGCAAGTTCTCAGTCCTCTGTCATGTTCTGCTCATGCCTCCCCATCGTCAGCTGGTTCAGTTCCAGCTCCACTACAGGCCTCTAAAAACACAAAATATTTTCTTTCTTCCAGAACCCTAATTCTGATTTATATCCCAGATGAGCAATTCAAAAAGCATTTGAACAGTGAAACATAGTTTGGGTTTTGAAGTTATACTGAGTTACAAGAACTGAAATCTCCTGAAGTTCTGGAACTGTCTAGTGTGGGGTTTGAGCCAAAGGTATTCTCTGAACAAAACTACTTAAAGAAAATTTTTTCTTGATTGAAAACCAAAATGAATACCAAATATTTAAGCTGCAGAGGTGTGCAGATAGTTACAGGAGTGGTTACATGGGCAATTTAGCCACAGGTTGCTGATAGAAGGCAGTTCTGGATTTAGCTACACACTCTTGCAATTTAATTCACATCTACACCTGATATCTGGCCAAGCTAACCCGACTGAGAGGGTTCTTTTTGACCCCTCAATAAGGTCGGTTTTCAGAATGTTCAATGGCCTGACCTGGCTGGGTGTGCACTCACACAACTGCCATAACATGGGCACTTCGGAGATGTGCAGCCCACAGTGAAGATGAAGACAAAGATGATGAAGATGAAGATGAGATTGGCAGCAGCTTGGGCACCAGCAAAGAGCCTCTCTCAGGGCTGTTTTGACCAGGACAGCACTACAGACATGGAAGTTAGGCCTATCCATTAATGTCTGTCTAAACAGGGTCATTGCAGGGTCTGTTGGAGGGATCTAATTAGAGGTCTGTTTTTTCTTTAAAAGTCCTTGCCTAGTATTTCCCTTACTTTTCCAAACACCCTAAAGTAGACAATACATCACAATGAGGTCAAAGCAGAGGAAAGAGAAAAAAAAAATGATTCCCAGCAGCCTCAGAACAATGACAGTTTTCATTTATTATCTAGAAGTCATGTGAGTTTTAAAGTCACCAATCATCATCAAGAGAAGAATGGAGATACATGCTTGACAAGGAAGATGTTTTCTGTGGCAGCATAATATTCAATTTACTGCCAAGGCTACTGACTTCTGGAGCAATAGGAGAATAAGTGAAATAATTGATTTCTTACCTCAAAGGTAATATGGCATAAGAATTACACCAGCTATGCTCATTGTCTCTTTTTAAGCAATTTTCTGGGTTCTATATTAGTCCTTTGTAAAAGTAGAAGTTCTTAAGGCTGTCTTGAAGCCATACCATGAAAAAACCCTCTTTCTAAGTATGCTAGGGGTGCAAAGAAAAACCTGAAATATATGCCTACCAAAAACTAGGTTATTTTGCCTGCCTGAGATTGCAAACAGTCTGCAACAAAATCCCAACTGCCCCTTTGCCATTCATTGTATTCGGCCCTGGAAACAACGTTCTTGTTGGAGCTTTGGGTGGAGGTCCTTGCAGAGTGAGCAGAGGGCATCGGATTTCCTTAACATGACCCTGCCCCATTCCTATGCCTATATATTGTCTATTTAGGGAAACATTCCAGTGTCCTTGCTCATGCCGAGCAGCCCTGTAGATATAAATCATCCTGCTGTGGGAGCAGGCACAATTCAGCGTGACTAACGGACCCTTCTGTGCTGATGAACATTAATGGATGTGGCACCGTACATCCTCGTGGAGTTGAAAGCAGTGGCACTGCTCATGGAGTAAAGTGCGAGTAAATGCAGCAACACGTCAGCTATGGATAAGTAAACTACGTGGGGTAAGAATCTGCCAAATTATGGAAAAGCACTTTACTGAGCTGGATGGTTTAATTAAGTCTTAACTTATATGTTTATATCAATAATTACACTTCACAGTTGGAAGGAGCTGTAAGAATGATAAGCCACCAAAATACACAGGGGCGGTAGTATGGTCTTAGAGCGTGGGACTGACTCTCCTGAAATAGTTGTCAAACTTGTTCAGTAAGGGGTAGTTTTTAATGCTCAGCAAGGGGTTAAATTCGACAAACTTAAATATTTTCCAAAACAATTTATATTTATTAATGGCTACTACAAAATCCATTTGCCCATAATCAAGTGAAACTTGAAGGTGCTGCCTTTCTTAAGTGCCGACAGTCAACAATATTAAAGTAAATAGTGGAGGACATTCCAAGATAGTATTAACACAATTGATTTATTGATGATTGCACAATGGGAGGTTATCTTTTGTTAATTGACTCTGTAAATAAGCTCATAGGCGTCTCAAGCAAAGGAAAAAAATCTATTGCTACTAGAAAGTCAACAGGGTGAGCTGGCTATGCCACTCCATAAAGTGTCTGCCCTGCTGTAAAACTTATGGGGCTGGGTAATGGCTGAGGGGCATTTCTAGCAATAAAACTAATGCATACATGGGGAAATGACACTCCAAATGTTGTTAGCTTGGACCATCCTGCATGAAAAAAGCAGGAACTGTCTCTGGAACTCTCAGATACATTTAGGTGGAGTCCATACAGCAGCCAGATCTGATCTTGTACTATTTGATCTACCCAGGTGGTATATGGAAAGCTTTTTCTTTGCTGTGACCCACCTTTATCCCCTCAGACCTGAGGCTAAAGCATTGCTGGTTCATCCAGGCTTTGCTGGGAGGTACCTCCTCATGAAATGCTTTACACATGTTCAGATCTTATTATTGCTTCCCTTTGGAGCTCCTTGGCTCCACCCTGTTCTCTTCTGGTTTGAGCAGGGCATTGCCCAAGATGTGTAACACTTTTACCATGTCCTTTTCTTTTTATTGTTTGCATCAGGACATTTATGGTGACTGGCAGGGACATTGCTTACCCAACAGCTATGGACTATCTTGTTCAATAGGTCTGGTCTTCTTGCCTCAGCAACCCAGTGGAGACTTTTGGTAGAGACTTGGTAGCCCAGATTTTCCAATTTTGGTTCCCATTTCTCTTCCAACACTATTTCTTTCTCTCCTTTCAATCCCTCTCTGTTCTTGTTCCCTCTGGTAATCTCATTCTCATCCCACCCTGACCCTGCCTTGACATTTGGAAAGAGCTATAATCAGTCTAAATGTCCTACTTCACTTGGCGTAAAATCCAAGAGGAAAAGTCCTTTTCTCCTAATTTAACAGCCCTGAAATGTGAGCAAACACGATTTGTACTTTTGGCAGACAACAGCAGATAGATGGGTGGAACAGGAGCTCTATGGCCACAGAGCTGCTGTGCAGTCACAACCCAGGAGAACATTTTTATTTTTGATCTGTGAAATGTCATGAGCTTCCAAAGAAGCTGGCTTCCACTCTGTGATCCTTATGAATCACCTGCACTGAGTCACGTTCCTTTCCACGTCCTATCAACAACCTCAATATACAAAAACCAAACAACCTCTGCCACTTCTCCAGGAGAGCACTCAGATTGTTGCAACAAAGGCCCTGCTGTTTCCTAATCTCAAAAACAATTAAGACATCAGATTAATAAAATCTTTAAATGCTTTGGCGGATGCAGGTGGAATGCTCTCTGTTTGCAGGACTATAAAACCTAGCAGTTCCCTTGGCATTAAAGGGCACAGGGGAACATAAAATATCAGGATTGCTAACAAGACCAAGCATGAAGTCTTGCACTTAAGAAAGAGAGATTTAAAAAATAGCATGTGTCAGTTGTTGTATGTCTTTCTTCTGGAGCTTCTAGACGTCTCCAAAGCCCAAAATTTACCTCTGAGAGGAAAGGGAATTCCCTTCCCTTGTGAGATGTAGTTTCCTTTTTTATCTCCTTCCCCTTGTTCCTCAACACAAAATTGCACTCAGCGCTTCACTTAATGACTGTAATGCCCTTGGTTAATAGGATTTCACTGCAATTCCTATCCTTTAGCTTGACACGGGAGCCCGGTGTGCATCTAGTGTTAGCTGGGTATTTTAAAGTGCTGTCTGCCTGGAAACAGCATGACAGTCGATTCTCCCAATATTCTGAGTAGTAATCCTTGGAATTACCCTGGATCAGGCAGAAGTGAAGATTTCATCTAGAGGACTCAGATTTCTCTGCTGGGATCACAGCTCATGCAAAGATTAAAGGCCATATCCACAAAGATATTTAGGCACTTCAGTAGGAGTGAGGTGCCTCAATACCTCTTGTGGGACTGGCCTTAGCCCCATTTAGCTCACCTGCCTGACAGCCAGGAGTCAGAGCTCTGACCTTCAAAACCGAAGGGAAATGCCCACTGATTCCTGTTAAAACAGCTGCAGGATTTTTTGTGGGGATTCTAATATTCTGGAAAGAAGCCCTGACTAAAGGGAAGCCCTTTTGGATCCTTCAGTTGAGAGAGAGAGTGGTGAACTTTCTTTTTCCCCCCACTTTTTTACAGTTCAGGAGAAGGTGAATTTCATATTTTCCTTTTCAATCATTTGATCTGTCGTGACCCCTCCTGTGCACTTTGTGACACCAAAGTGCTTTTCCATTCTTCGTTGCATTGCTTTGAGATCTATAAAAAGAGCGACAGTGTTGAGGGATTTCTGTTTCATTCCTGCCACTGTCCCGGGAGGATTAGAGTTGTGGAAGCTTAGAGTTAGGCTCATACTTCCCTCTATCCAAATGACTAGCTCAGAGATAATGGCCTTTGTTTAGGAGGCCTCAATATTCCTGATGAAGTACTCAACACGATGTGTTTTGCCATTTCCTCTCTCCCTCATGTTTGGTACGCCCGTCCTCGTATGGATTCAGTAATCCAAGCCATCCTCTGGAAGCACCAGTGCCTCCCATTTACGTCTTTGCCACCTTTTCTGAGAATGTGTTCATTTCATTGATCCCATGTTTCAACGCAGCAGTTGTCCCTGCCATTATCCTTGACCTAATCATAGCATTTCGGGATCCGCGTGTCCCGTGGTCACGGATGAGCACATGGACAGAAACTGCCGTGCAGCCCTGCCCGTATAGCTCGCTTTAGATCCATGGGAATGGCGTGCGAAATTCCTGCTAGGTCCAGTTTCTTCTGAGCAGCGAGGGCCAAGATAGCCGTACTTCATAATCTGCTGGAATGCTTCTTAGCTGGCTCGGCATGGCCGGTCCCGCAGAGCGGAGAGGGGGGAGAGGATGTGCTCCAGCCCTAAGATCAGATGTCGGGCACAGGTGCTGGCAGCGGAGCAGCGCCACAGCTCCGGAATGAAATCGCAAGCTGGACCTTCTGAAAGCAGCCCAAGATTGTGTATCATGAGTTATGAGGGCAATATAAAACGGAAAGCTTGACTGCATCTGTTAGTTAAAAATTGCTGTGAGAGCTTGGGAGGCTGAGAGCTCAGGGTATGAGTGAAATCTCAAACAGGGTGGCTGTACTTTACCTTCTTCATTAAACTCCCTCTTAGTTTTTGTTGCCCAGGTTAATTTTTATTTTTCCTTTCTCTCACTGATACAGATTAGCACCACTGATGGAGACATCTATTCACCATGTAAACTCTGAATTGGGATTTGTATCTTGCTCTCTCCCTCAACTGTTGTAATGTCCTTTGACATGGAGCTGCCTTTTGCTGTCCCAGGGGTCACATGTCTGGGGAAGAAAAGAGATCTCCTCTCACAGTGAGCAAAGTTTTAGTTGACTGGAGACATATGTTGAAGGAAAGTGGGTGTTTTATTCTCAAATGAGCCAAGAACCTACATAAATATGGGCCCTGCACACCCAATTTTGCACTTTGCAAATGAAGTTTTGCACACAGATAACACATTCAATCTTTTGCACTTTCATTTTGATAGATGCATATTTTTTTTCCCCTCAGGGTCTGTCTGGTCACAGAGGTTCTGCTGTGTGTTATTTTCTCATCTTGTATCACAAGTGAAGTATCTGGTCCTGTTCCCAAGCAAATGAATGTTAGACATCTCCTTGTCTTTCAAAGGGCAATGTCAAACCTAAATGAGGGAGAGGTAGGATGGTGCTGGGATGAGGCACTCCTAAAAGCCTCTTGAGTGACCCAGGAAGGAGCATTTCTAAGTGCTCCTCTTCCCTCTAAGACACTAATGAGTCAGTCCTTAATCACAAACTGCCTATGCAGAGCACTGCCCTCCTGACACAAGGACAAGCTTCACCTCTGCAGACCTTTAAAATGAGCCCTCTAGGCTTTCCTCCTTTTACAGGAGATAGCTGACCCCTCTGACCTTGCTCCTCTCCAAATCATGAGCTCATCCTATAGATGTGAGGGTATATAGCATTCCTTCCACTTCCTGTCTTAAACCCTGGCCTCAGCCTTAGCACAGGCTGTCCGGGAGATGGCCATGTGTCCCACCCCTCTTCCAGCATGGCCACTGCTCCTCTCATGGCTGGAATGATAATTTACATAGGCTGCACATAAATTTTTTTGGGTGTGTGGAGCACTATGGGTCATTTTGAGATAAAGAGGACTATATAAATAGAAGTCCTTATTATTAAATCAATAAATAATATCAGAGTTGGCTGCTTGCTGTCAGACATGCTAATTTTCACCGTGGTTGCCACATGCACAGCATGGCCTGATTTTTCCATTTCCGTTATGTTCTTGATGGCTGAACACACTATCAAAAATGATTCTTACAATTTTTATGTTGGACAAATATTTTCAGCACAAGAGGGACCTTGCAGAGTTGAAAAGGGAAACTTGCCTTCCTAATATCTCATGCCTGTTGTGGCTACTATGCAAATCTCTTTATCCAATCAATCAGACATGAAATAAAATACACTGACCTGATGCTTGGCTAGCATGTAAACTCCAAGTCACATGAGGCTTGGGAAGTTACAGTGCAGAAGAAGGAGTTTTCATTCCCCATTTGATGATATCATTGTAAGATGATATCTGCCGGGCTCATTAAACGAAAATATTTGGGGCCTATGTCTTGCAAGGTAAACTTGCTCTATTGTGCAGAAGAACATTCACTGAAATAGCTAACATGGATCATCTGATGACATTAGCTTTGTAAGTAATTTCCATGATGTCAAGGGTACACTGGAGATTAAAGGGGGATTAAGGCCTACTTGCACAGTCAAAGCATCACAGTAAATTGACTTGACTTGGCAGGCAGCACCTAAAGTTGGCAAGTTTTCACTGACTAATCATATAAAATCCAGGTTTGTGGTGTTAGTTGGACTACACTTTCACAGAGGCCAGGAAACGTTAAGCTTTCAAGGTGGGAGGTTTTAGGAGGAAAAGGGAGGGGAGACTGACGAGGAGACTTTTGCAATGTCAAGGTGCCAAAGTAAAATAACGACCCAGTTTTACTGGAGAAGGCTCTGCCTTCCAAGAGCAAGCTGGTTGGATTTCTACCCAAAGGGCTTTTCCTCCAGCAAAGTTTATTTTTTTCCCTCCCACTTGCTGTCACAAAATGCAATCTCCTCTTAAAGGATCAGACCCAGCACAGGAACTTCACTGAATAAAGATGAGTTTATATTTTAAAAAGGAAACAGCTGGATTGCAAAAGCAAGGGAGGTAGGCAGCTCTAGTTTCATTAGCTAAGGGAAACTCAGGGCCCCAGAGGAGAACAACTGGGAGAGCAGCCATGACAGAGGAAAAAAAAAAAAAAAAGGAAACAGAAGATCATAAAGAACTAATAATGAAAAATGGAAAGTGAGAATGAGCCAAGAAAAACATGCAATAAATAGATTAAAAAAAAAAATTGTGGAGGGAACAGAAATGTAAAGCAATGAAGCAGGAAAAGATCAGGGCAGAGAGTATGGATTTTCTGGAAATAAAAGAAATAATTCTGAGAACTCTCAAGAATCTGATGAAAAATTGGAAGTGTCTCATGGCTGATCTTTGATCTCCAAATTGGTGGCCCTTTCAATATGAAAAAAAAAGGAGGAGCACCATGTATAATTACCCAGCAATTTGTTTGCTGCTTCCGCTGGGAAAAACAGAGTGAATTTGGCTGGGCAAGAGAGTCCAGGCTCCATCCATGCTGATGAATTAGGGTCCTCTAAGAGCAGCTTATAAAAAAAACCTATCTCATGATTGTTTAGAAGGATCCAGTCAACTGTTTATCTGCGCAGTAATCACTGGATGATGAGTTGGAGGTAACCTGGGTGTGGGACTGTGCAGAGCAGGAGTCTCTGAATGGTTTCAGATGAAGAAAGAGTAGAGCTTGAAGGAAGAGGGGGCTAGGAAGAAAAACAGATACTAGTCTGTCCTTCGTCTTGAAATCTGTTCATTGTGATAAAATATATAAACACGGTCAGGACTTCGTAGTCCAAGAGAGAACAGATTTTTTTCGGCTGCCCTTCAATTAGATCCATAATAATCCTGCAGCTTTATATGGTTTGCAGACGACACTTTGCCCAACAGAAATGGTGCTATTCTTTAAATTGTGCTGTGCTCATTAGGTTTTAATAGGAGCAGTTGTTTAAGGGGTGGGTGGGGGCGGGAGGGGGAATGCACTTGGTGATGCATAGTGGAATGTACATTAATCTTGTTAATGACAACACAGTTAATGGCTGGCAAAACATTACTTTTGAATTAACCTTTCTCTTGTGCAGGCTCTACTTGAGAAACAGAGCCAGGACACTGAAGATACAAGGAAAGTGCATGAAGACAGGGATACAGGATTTCCTATGATTTTATGTTGTTCTTAATTAGGAAGCATATTGGCAGCAAATGCTAACATGTGTTGGGATGTTTAGCTGTAGCCAAATAAATGTTTTCTATTACAACTCTGAATACTTTGCCTAGCCAGAGCCCATGCTGTTCTGTTCATGTCTTACAAAATCCCTTTATAAGTCATTTTGGGGGCCAATTTTCTGTTGGCTTATGCAGCAGAGTTACTTTGAACATATGTATACTCAGACTCCAGAAGGGTCGTTGTCCTCACTTTTTTTTTTTTTTTTTAAATTCTAATTTTTTTTTAAGTGATAAATGGGGAAGCCCTTCTTATGAAATGCTTCTGTAATCCAACTAAACAATAGCCTATACCGAGCATGCTCATTTAAAGCAAAAATCCAGGGAATGGATATAACTGGTTTTCTCTGGTCACATGTTCACACATAGGCTGAATGAAAAATCCATAATGAATCGTTTATCTGATATTTAATCTCTTTCTCCTGTTTATGAACGGTCTGCAAATAATTTGCTGCTTTTTTTTTTTTTTTCCTGTTTATCATTTTAAATTATTAGTAAAGTGATTTCTGATCTGGCTTGCAGGTTATTTGAGAACACTCTTCTTTGAGTAGTCACAGTTTATAACTCCTGTTACTTCACTGATGTAAACAGAGGACTAGAGTCTGACTTGAGTAGTGCAAGTCATTTTTGTGCAAGTGGAAATTTAGGGTTTTGTCTTTCCAAATGTACTGCTACTTTTACTATAATTATTATTAATTTTTCTTGATGATCTAGCCACCTCTAGGTAGGAAATCTGATTCATGCCTCCCTCCCACCTCTGAATTTGAGTCTTGTCTGATTAAGTAATTCTAGTTGTGGTAGAAAAATCCTGAAACCCCTTTCTGCTAGAGGGAGAAAGAAGGTACTCAGGGGCTGCCCATAAACTGGCGTGTGTGAGAGACAATGAACAATGGAGCTAAAAATATCTCCCAACCTTATACCTATAGCAGTCATTCCAGGCTGCTGCAAATACCAATTTATGGTGAAAAAGAAGGAAGACAAGTTGCAGTATTTAATTACTTGTGAATACAATTAGCTGCTTGAAAGCTTAAGGACTATATCATATCAAAATCCCATAGCACAAAAAACCCCTTGCTCTTAAATTTCTTCTCAAACTGAACCCCATTAATCACTGTAAAAGTTTCAAAACCACTTGGCTGAAGAACTGGGATAACAGGAGGTTTTCAGGAGGTCATGCTCTCTGATTGGCATCCTTGACCCTCTGCTGTCTCAGTTTCTCATCTTCTGCCTTCCCTCTGGCTGTGGTAACCTGGCTGTCTCTGGGCTGGGCTGTGGTTACCGGTGTGAAATCCATAAAAAAATCCTCCCTGAGCTCACGTTCCTGGGGACTGGGCTGGTCAGGAAAGCACAGAAGGGACAGAAGTGGCACCAGTGGCTCAGCCCTGCCTTAGAGCTCAGCTTCAAAGAAAGGTAGGGCTGCAGTGAGGTGGTTGTGAACCAGCAGAGATTATAACTAGACCTTTGGAGTCCAGGCTGACATTTAAAGGCTTGAGGCCTGATGTAGAGCAAAGAAATGTCAATCTTTAAAAGAGCGGACTGGGCTGGTTAGTAGGAAGGAATGTCAAAAGACAGTTTATAGGGATCTCTTAAAGTTGAAGCAAATGTATTTAATTCCTTTGATATGAGCACGTTTCTTCTTGATTTACCTGTGAATGAATGTCACAAGAGCTCGAGCTGGCTAACAGATGCTTGAAAGGACATGGGGGAAGCACAGAGATGGGGGGACTGGTTAACATTTGACTGAGGGCACAAAACGTGTAAGCCTGCCTTATATTGGAACTAAATCATGCCCTCTGATGTGCTGGGAGCTGGATCTCCACACTTATTCCTGTGGCTCAGAGAACCATTGAGTGGTTATTCACACCTAACCCTTTTTAGGATCACCCATTACTCTTATTAACAACAGTGAGCACTACCAAGGAGAAGGAAAAAAATAATATTCTTTCCACAAAAAGGTAAAAACATAATAGTGAATTAAAGTTCTAAATGATAGGACTGTTAACATAATGCCTTTTGTCTAGAATGAACTATAAAACACACATATATACAATGAAGAAAACCCTGTAAATGTGTAATGGACAAAAAAATATATATATAATAAAACTGTTGAAAGAATGCATTTTCTCAGCACCAAGGCTATCCATAAAATTTTTACAGTTTTCCACTATATAACATTATCCTTCATAAAAAATGATATTTTAAAGCAAAAAGGTTGGCAAAAGAAACAATTGGTAGTTAACGGAAGGACGGGATTACAGCGCTGTGCCTTTGCTGTGAATGGTGGAATAGAAAATGAAAAACATTTGGGGCATTATATGAAGCCCAGCAGTCATGCTCCATATGGTTTGAAGAGTTGAGCAATGCTTGACAAAGATTTTATGACTTCATTTTCTTAACATTGAATATTATTCTTCAATCTAGTCCTCCCACCCCATTCCTTGTCTTAAATTTCTCCTGTTTTTCAGACAAAGAAATCTGTTTTATTAGTATGTATCATTTATATTGAGCTTAATCACATCTGGTTGAATACACTGTTTTGTTTCCAAACAGGCCTTTCAGAGGAACGCTCTGTAACATGGTATTGGGGCAAAATTGAGATAATCTGGTCCCCAGGCCCCGTAACACAACTTCCTGCGTGACTTGGTTTTAGGATAAATAGCCAGAGCCATCAGTATAAGAGGACAGGTCAATATTTGTGGATAATTGGATTTGGAGAACAGAACATCCTGCCTCCCAAATCTGTGCTCAGACAGATCAGGTTAAAGTGTTACTTCTCTTAGCCCACATCACGACTTTCAAAAGCCAACACTGCTCCCCTCTGTCATAAAATACATTCAAAAATTAGTCATTCTTCAGTCTACAGTCTATTGCCATGTGTGCTGCCAGCAGTGGAAGTCCACAACCTTCCCCAGAAATGCCTTTGGATTATCCTTATTTTGATTTGACATTTAAATCTTTTAGGCACAGCTGGGGATTGGGCCAAGTTGTACATTTGTAATCATAAAATGAGAATTCCTGCTGCAAAATGCACACCGTAAAAAAGGATATTTGTGTCTTCCCTTCAAAAACACTTATGAGGTTCATGGAGGTCTCAACATTGTCCCAATCTTCTATACAAGAGACAAACAGCATGTTTGGTGCTACTACAGGTGACCTAAACTGAAAAATTCAAACCAAAACCAAACTTTTTGGAAGTCTGAGCATTTGGATCTGCAGTCTTAGCTTGGATGAACCTCTAAAAACGAATTACTGTTGTCATTTATTACATCAACTCACGTACTGTGCTACACGAAATAGATCTTTCCTGAAACATCACTTTTCATTTCATTTCTTTTACTTCACAGTGAAAGGCAGAGTTCCTCCAACCCTTCTCCTGCTGCAGCCGAGTGTGTGCCCTCACATGTGGATCTCACATGCAGTGGTATTTCAGATGGCATGTTGTGAATTATGTGGATAAAGTATCACCGGGGGTGTGTTTTATCCCATGGACCCAGTCCACTGGAGAGCACTCAGCTGGTTAATATTTCATATGGATTCTTTTCTCTTTTCTTTCCAACCATCTATGTAAACTTTAAGACAGCCGGTCTGGTTTTAGGAGGTGATTTCCTTGCTGTGGATTAAGGATCCATTTGTGAGTCACTCTTCAGGCACTTCACAAGAGTAGATTTCAGACCTGAAAGAATGTATTGTAAACAGAATAATGTGCTTTCAAAATTAGCTCCTGTACCAAATTATGTATTTACTTAATGCACCTTAATGGCTTTTGAAGAAGCCATTAGGCTCGATTGCGTAAATAGTATATATACCAAAATATGTATTTAACCTAGATAGGGCAGTGCCCCATTGTTGGTTTTCCCTCCTTCTTTACAAAGTTTTATCTTCATGGCCTTTTGAAAGTCTATTATTCTTGAAGAATTTATTCTCCGGGAGATTGTTTTGGACAGTGGCAGCTGAGGGGGCAGGGGGGAGAAAGGGTTCTTAAGCTTTAATGTGTAGGAAGGAGGAATATCTGTCAGAGGGCTGTAGGACTCTTCAGACTTTGGAGTGGGGAAGGGAGAAATTCAAATATTATTGAGCAAACCAATTCTCTCAAAGGGCAGAATCCTACAGGGCTCTGTGACTTGATCCTAACTTAGGGAATAGGAGTGGGTTCATGCATCAGTCAGCTTTGTTTTTATGTTGGGCTGGGTGTGAATAGTCCTACAAGTCCACGAAAATGATGAGCAGAGAAGAAAGAGCCTCCTCTTTGCTCCCACCTCTGAGGAGCAGGACCTGCCCATGCTGAAGGCACTCAGCCCTGGTGGGACCCTCAGGGAACTCCTTGGGAAGCTCCTTGAGGGTCTCCTAGGGTCAGAACACAGCCAGCCTGGTATTTCAAACAGGCCTTATAAGCTGGGAATTCATGCAAAGAACCAAAGCTTCCCATTTGGTTCTCCATCTGCACATAAATACAGAGAGCTAGGATAATGATCCTTGACAGTGGCTTTTTAAGGATAACTTAATGGAACAGAATTCATTGGAGGAATATTAAATGTGAGAGGGGCACTACACCAGTTGGGACTGGTGGAAAATAAGTGGGGAAATAAGTACAAAGAAGCTGAGCCTGCTGTGTTTCACTGTTTAACTGCTACCTCCTGTAACTGGCACAGCAAGTAAACCATATATCTGCTAATGTTGCAGGTGTACTCTCAGCTAGCTCACAATGGAAAAAATATCTGTAAATAACTGCTCAGTTACAGCAAATGCCAAAAAATTACAGTCTATGCTATCCGCAGGTGATTCCACCAATCCCAGCCAGGCTTATCAGTTCGGAAATAATAACAAATGTGAAAATTCCAGAAAAAGATGTTATCTTGCTCAGAAAATGCGATGAGAACGAGCAGCTAAGTGCTAAAAATAGAAGTGTTGCATGAGGCCTTTAGCTTTGGCACAGAGTCAAGAAGTGAGAAAGGGTGTGGAAGGCACTGCTGACACAGGGCAAGAAAGAAATGTCTGGTGGCACCCAGGGATAGCCAGGATCAGGGGAGAAGAAAAGTTTCTCAGGTTTTAATGGACTTTACTATAGACTTATATGTTTTTGTGGGCTCTGGAAAGTTCCTGTCCGTATTAATCAGTCTATTAAACAAACACTTCTGCAAACAGTCTGTGCAAACTCCTCGAGTTGGTTCACCTGGGTCAACCTGCAGGATGGAACGGGGCAAGGAAACCTATTGGTCTTCTTAAGAAATTAGTTGGCTGTAAGTACAATCAGCACCATGAAAATGAAAATTAATTCAGCCTGAATCTCTGACAGGAATTGCTCTCCTGCTAAAATCTGTTTCTAACAATCCTCATGCCTATGTGACTTCAGACAGGTATCTCCAGGTAAAGTAGACTTGGATACACTTGAAATTGCCCTGGAATTGATTTCTAAAAGGAACCAAATTAATGTGAATTTAAATTAGGAAAGATGCTGCTGCTGTTGCTGCTGCTGCTGCTGCTGCTAATAATAATAATAATAATAATTGCTTGTAGGTTTCTTAATGATGCAGTTTCTCATCACTAACTTGAATCTGAGTATGACCCTAGACGTGTATACCCGAAATAATTTTGTGCAAATATATTCAAGCAATGTTATCAACTGCAGGACAAAAATGCACTTGGAGCTGTATTGTTCTTTTTTCATTGACTTTTTGTCGACCACAGGAAAAACAGGTTTTAAAGTACAACACAGCAGCACCGTCTAAAGGAGTGAAAAAGTTGTAGAGCCAGTTTGAGTTGTAAGGGTGTGCTAACTTGTGACCCAGACAGGGTGGTGGTTTTAAAATAAAATTGAAACAAAGAAATTCTGTTATGCTTTTTTCCATATCGCCTGTAGGAAATCATACTCCATCTCCTCCACTCTTGTCCCACACACCTTCTTCCCATCTCTCTCCTCATTTACTGTGCTGAGCTTTCTCATATCCAAGATCTTGTACTTTGTTGCTTCCCTGACCATCCCATCCCATCTGAAATACCGCAGGCTGTCTATTTTTTCCTGTTTTATTTATTTTTACTCTGTTTAATAAAACTGTAATTCTTTTTTCTGATTGAGTTTAACAAATGCTTAGGGTTCTTTTTGTGTCAAATTATGGTTTTTTCTTTGGTGAAAGGATTAAAAACTGCCCTAGAGAGACTGATTTCACACATTTAAAATGTTTTCTGATTTATATGATTATCATCATGATAGATTTTTAGATATATTTCTTGATGATATAAGATTTCTAAATAACTTGGTGAAAGATGTTTTTTTGCAAGTGAAATTAAAAATATCTCCTGAAGTTATTTGCAAAGTTTGACCAGAACTAAAAATATTGCTATGCCCCTTTTGTCCTCTGTGAAATAATATTTTTATTTTCAGTGTTGGGGGAAGGAAGAGAAAACTGAGTTGCTCCATGGTTTAGATGAGACACCATTTATAGGACAGAATTTTGGTACTTCATAAAGTTTCCATCACAATGACACATTTATCTTTATTAATCTGTAGCTGCTCCCTTTAAACCAGGCCCTTTGCATATTTTTTTTTTTTCTCAGGTACTGGGAAATTGTTCATTCCTGGTGTTCCATCAGGCATGTCAAAGACAAATATTTCTATGTGCATCTGTATTTGGGCCACCCATCCTGAATATGTAGCTCAGCTTTTCATGCCAAAAGTCCTCTGCATTAAATTTCATGCTGCATTTTCTGTGGGTTGCTTAAAGGTGCTATTTTTCTTGTTTCCATTAAAAAGCTCAAACTGAATTGTATTACAAATCAAAAGCTTTTTTTTTAGGAGCTGTGGGCTACTCTAAGTTCATCATGTGAGAGAAGTGCTGTTTTACCTTCACTAAAGGATTGTGGTTTCAATAGCAAGAAATTTGCCTCCAGATCTTCTAGCAGCTTATTGATTGCTAACTTGACATATATTTGTATGTTTACAGATTTCTACAAATTCTGCTCAGAGAAGTGTGTAGAGACACCATCAAAGCCCTGTTTTCATACACATTTAAAGATGTTAGATAGTTTCCAATTCTATTCATGCAGATTTGCAGAATATAAGAAAAAACTGGGTATTGTTTCCTCAAAAATTCATAGAGATGTCATGAAATGCTTAGACTGTATAACTTTAATTGAAAGTATTTATCCAGCTCTGATTTCAACAGATGTCTGAACAACAGGGGAAAAACAACCCCCACCCTGTAACAAAACATCATCTGATTCCAGATTTCCCATGCTAAAGTTTTTATGGCGGTCAGCGGTAACACACGTACTTATCTCTCATGCTTTTACAAAAACTACTTATCTTTTTAAAAAGACTTCTTTTTCCCTTATGCAGAGATGCCCTCTCTGTATTGGCTGATTTTCACTTGAAGGTCGAAGACTTTTTCACACCAGGGACACCTGTTTTTGAACCCCCATGTTTAATGGAACTGGGGAAAAAAATACAGTGAAACATTTGGATCCATCTGGTTAGATGTGGGAAAGTTATGATCATCTGAACATCTGGATAAGATGATAACTGCCACCAAACAGTTTGGCAAAGAGCAGATCTGTCCTTGCTCAAGCCTTCTATGGATGGCTCAGAGGGTTTTTTTGCCTAATGATATACTTGGCCATCCTTCTCCAGTTCATTCTGCCCCCACTCTTCTTCACCACCAGTGGGGATATTCCTCTCCTCCAGCAACAGAAACCGCTCCACTGCTCTCCCTGCCCCCTGCACTCTCCTCAAACACTGTTTTTCCATAGGGCATGCACAAATCCTGTTGTTTTACATCACATTGTCACTGCAGCCACAGGCATGTGTCTGCACTTGTCCCCGAGTGAGAGGAGAAACGCATTTCCTCGTGCCTGCGCTTGCCACGTGTGTGACCTGCTCTGCTCCCCAGCCTCTCCCAGCTCCCATCCTGCCTGCTGGGACTCCAACCAGAGCTGTTCCCACCTCGGCAGTGGGTATGGAGAGGAGATGGGTTTGTGCAAGTGGGGAGCAGAGCCTCCCTGGGAGGGTTCAGTGTGGTCACCTCTCATCCACGTTGGAGCAGAGCATGGCTCAGTGTGAAAATATTCCCTGAGCAAAGGGACAGGGCTGTGTCTGTGGCCACTGGCAGTGAAAATGCCATGTATCAGGTTTATAACAAAAATATTGCCTTAGGCTCCATTTCCTAGTCAAAACTTATTTAATAGAGCATTGAGAGCAGCCCGTGGCAAGAGGAAGGTCAGTGTGTTGGATCCCACGTCTGCTGGGCAGTGGCTGGAAACCTCCTCAATGCCACTGTGTCATTTGATGCTCCACACGCCCGTATCCGGCCCGTGAGCACACACTGAAATTCCTGAGCATGTGCGTAAAGTTAAGTACTTAAATGCTTTGCTGAATAGGAATTGACTGAACATGTGCTTAAGTATCCTGCTGAATTGCGACATTAATCATTTTTACAGCTGACAAAATCACTGCCCCAGAAAAATATTCTCCAATTAGAATGAGCGGGATTATTTCTTTCATTTGTGTGAAATAAGTGTGTTCCCAGTTGTACTGAACGTGTTCTGTTTTCTGCGATATTAGAAATCATTTTCCATAAGATTTCATATTGCTCAAGAGGAAACTTGAGAAACTTCTGAGTTGATCAGGTCCCTAGATTTGGATTTATATTAAGAAAACATTGTAAGAAAAGACATAATGGGCCAAAAATATGCACTTACTTTTTTTCATTGACTTCACCTAAGGGCAGAACTTGGGCCACTGTGCGTGTTCATTAATTCTCTCTTGTGGAAGCTACTTTTTCCATATGTGATTTTAATTTGTTTGTAGATGCTGAATGTAGTTTTTCATATGGTAGAGTGCTCCTTTCTTTCCTTATTTCCTTCACAGTCTTTTCATAATAGAGTTTAAAACCAGAAAAAAACAACAAAACAAACCCAAATCAACAAACCAAATCCCTTTGTATGTGCAGCCAGTTAAGTAGATAATAATGGTAATTTTTCTGCTCTGCTAATGATGATAATATTGATATTTATCAATAACAAATAGCATGCAAGTGCCTGGGTGAATAGAGTATTTTGCACAGTGGGGTTTTATATCTATATATGAAACACAGAGTGGCAGAGGCTGCTAGAGGCAGGTGAGGGAAGCTGAGCAGAGAATTGCCTCACAGCAGAGAGCCTGGGAACAGCAGAGGGGGAATTTACTCTTAGCCAAGAACAGAAATAATCCCTGCAGTAAAAAAGCCGCAGAATCTGTAATCTCAATATCCAGCCCAACAAAGACCATGGACCTTGGGGCTCAGCTAAGGGAGCTCTCACTGGAAACGTCGTGGGGCTCACGTGGGGTAATTCGGGAGTGGGAAGGTCCAAGGAAAACCTGCTGGTTGGCAGAGCTAACCCAGGCAGCCTGGACAATTCCAACCTGCTCCTTAGACTGATATGCAGTCCCTTTGGTGCTCAGTCTGTTTTATTTTATTAAGTCTGCGAAGGGGACTTTGAGAAGCGTTATCTTCAGGAGATAAATTTACAGCTTCTTTGCTTCCTATATTATGTTTACATTTTGAACCTGTGAGTCTGAATATTGCCTGTTGGTAAAGCTGACTCTGTAATTATTGATTTTGAGGCTTATGATTGTTCCCTAGACAAGAGGAAGGGGGAGAAGGAAGCATGGTCACAGAACAACCAGCTATTCCAAGACCTTCAAAGGTGACTCAAACAGAAGCACACAGCCCAAAAAATCTGCTGGAGCAAAGTGTTGCACCTTCTTGGTTACTTAGGCCAGTTTAGGATGAGACCTTTGAGTTTTTTTGGAGCAAATTACTCAGGTATGGCTAGAAGGGTTGGTAATCTGTGTCATGTTCATTTTCAGAGGCCCTGGCTGGAATAGGGATCTGGTGGTGGACTGACTTTCTGAATGCATTAGGTGCTAAATCTTGACATGAGGGTGGCTGGAGAGAGCTTAGCTGCTTGCTCTTGGAATTGCCTGTGGTTCTCACTCACAGCACGGCCCCAAAGAGGCTCTCAGGATGGGCAAGTTCAGGGTTGTCCCTCCCTGGATGCCACACACACCCAGCTCCCCTACATTGCTCACAGGATCACACTCTGATGTACTCATAGTCACTACCAGAGCCAAAGGAGACAAGATTACCTTCTTAAACAAAACAATAAAGCAATAAACAAACCATAAACCCAACACTCCAGATGTCTTTCCTATGTTAGATAACATAAAACCAAAGAGCAGCCGCAAACACACACATTTTTCTATTTATTGTTTTAGTATCAGCTAGAAAATGTTTCTATAGGAATGTCCACACTAGAAAAATCCCAACTGTTTGAATCACAACCATGTGCGTATTTTATTTTCCTAGGGCTGAATGTATTTCTTAAATGACACAAAAAAAGTTTTAAGTTTGCATTACTTTTCACTTGAATCTTCAGCAGCAGCACCGACATGTGCAATCCCCTCCCTACTTGTTTCGCTTGACATGTTTCATGTTACAGAGTCTGTGTGAGAGACTTTGAGAGGTGTTATCTTTGATAGAGGAATTTATGGCCATTTTCCTATCTACCGTATGTTTACATTTGGAATCTGTGTTGAACATTTGTTATACTCACTTGTTGTGTCTTGTCTTAAATTAGATCATAAACATTTTGAGGCAGGGACCATGTCTTCCTGCGTGTTGCTGCTCTATTTAGGCCCTACTGTTATGGATGTGGAACTGGCTGGGAGTGATTGTAACAATAAAAATAATTCTGCTAGGAATTCTTTTGTCCTGATAAAGAAATGCATGACTCTTGTTATTGGAACATATCAGAGTGCTTAAAAGTGGTTGTAGAGTAGTAATCACCTTTGTAATTGCTTTGAACCTTGGTGTTAAGAAAAGGGAAAGGACAAAAGTTGTATTTTGATTTATAGAGAGCCCTGAAAAAAACCCATTCCCAAAGTTGCCAGTATCCAAATATTACCCATAGGCTTGCACGTGCATCTAACAAAGGTTTTGAACAATTAGCCCTAATTGCCCTTTTCTAATAATCTGGTTAACAGAAAAATCTTCATTATAAGAACACACGGCTTGTAAATGAAAGGGATGAAAGCTCATGAAAGGACGGAGGCAGACCATACGTCATCCCACACCTAGGCACAACGGGATGCATTAAGGAAGCATTTATGGAGAGGCATTCCATCAAGTCAAGGTGTCAGAGGACATATGGTCTCTTTCACCATTAACTCTGTGAATTTCCATAACTTTCCACTGGTCCGTGTTAATCTCACTTTGTGATGCGCAGCTTTGGTTGATATAATTTGGGTTTTGTGCTGAAAATGTCCAATTGTACATGCAAAATTCATGGAAGTGCATAATTAAAAATCACTTATTTGAGCCTGCTTTTTGCAAAAGAGAAATTAAAAAAAAGAAAATTTGGGTCAAACAGAAAAATTTTCAGTAATCAAGACAAAAAACTTAATAAATATAGGCATGAATACGTAATTTTATCTGTATGGATACCTATTTGGCCCTGTTTCTTGACTAGAAAAAATTGTTAACATGCCATTGAAGTACAGCATATTGATACCAATTTGTCTGGCATGTGAAGATCCATCTGAGTCACTAACTGTGATCCCAAAGATATCATTGGGATGTTGCTAATTGCCAAGAAAATGCAGGTCTAGGGAGGCTTATGATGAATATCCAGGCAGGGGATGGTAGAGCCAAGTAAAGGTGGCATAACGAAAACTTAATTTTAGTCCTTCTAAACCCAAAGTATCACAGAATATCCTGACTTGAAAGACATGCAAAAGAACATCAAATCCAGCTCTTGGTTTGATATGGGTCCAATACGATACACTTCCAACTTTTAACTCCTCAGATGGGTTTGGGGAGCTGCTGGAGTAGCTAAAGCAGGGGGGAGACTTCCTCCTTTTTTGGGGGTTTTCTGCACTGTCCTGTGCAGATCTATCTGTAGAATTTCTAAATTTAGGCAGAGATGTGTGTGCTAATCCTAAAAGTAAAGCTAAATTTCCCTCTCTGTGGATCTGTTGTTATCTCAGAAGATATCACGCAGACACCATCGAAAAGATGTTGAAAAATAGTTCCCACACATATGATCAGACTAACTTGAAGTTATCATTATTATTTTTTTAAGATGTACTCTTTTTATTTTTGGCATTTCTTCAGCTAAGCAATGCTTGCAGCCCAAAATCTCTGTGAGGGAAAACTTGAATATAATGACATTGTGTTTTTCTTACAAATAATTGAAATAATACTAAAAATTCCAAG
This sequence comes from Acanthiza pusilla, assembly GCA_036630365.1. Lineage (NCBI taxonomy): Eukaryota > Metazoa > Chordata > Aves > Passeriformes > Acanthizidae > Acanthiza > Acanthiza pusilla. The sequence continues at coordinate 15,728,857 of JAXCHO010000004.1, read as the reverse complement.
AAGCCCTAATGCTGGGGAGGGGGAGAGGGAAGGAATTTGTGAAAGTGCTAGGTGGGAATAAGAAAGCTTTTAAGACAATCATTATAATAATACCATCATAATAATAGCTTTATCTTGAGGAAAAAAAAATCATCAGCCAAGCAACCACCATTGAACCTGGGACTAAAATAATCTCTCTGAATTTTCAATTGTCTTAAAGCACTGGTGTTTTCTAAGGTAAAAAAAAATAAAAAGAATACATGTCTTGGTTTTATCATATTATCACAACATCTTGCTTTTCACATTACTTTTCTCCCAACTTAGATCCTTTACTTAGGCTCCCAGAAAAGCCTCACTCCTCAGCCAAAATGTGTTGAAGACATATTTGGGTTGAACAAAATATTGCCGTTGTTAGGAGTTTAAAATCAGGGGTCTTTTCATTAATGTTCAGAAGCATTGATGTAGAAGAATGGAAAACTCCCTGTGTACAGGTATTCCATAATATTTTCCCGGCAGAGAAAACGTTGGGATGCCATTCTGCTGTATTATGACGCGTAATACTTCTGTGTTTAATATATGGAAAATCCCTAAAATGTTTGTGCAAAGAATATTGCTATTCCCTGTACATTTTATCTGATGCTTACGGGGAGGAAAGAAAAAAAAATAACCAGTGGACTGAAATTTGGAATGTCAAACGACTTTAGATGCTTCACTTAGCCTGGATCCTAACAACACATTGTCCAGTGGTTTAGAATATGTGCATTCAGAGGATCAAGCTATTAGAGAAAAATTCTCCATCCTGAAAAACAGTCTTATCACTGAATGAGGAATTGCCAGTAATGTCTCCTCTGGGATGCTTGTTTTTAAATTGCCTTTTGGGAGGCTTTTATGACTGCATCCACATCAGTGCTGTGATTCAGAGCAGTGATGCTGTTTTGAAGCACATCCCCCAGACTGTCCCATTTACTGTGCAGTAGTTCACTTCCCAGAGTGGTTTTGCAGCACATAATCTGGATTCTGTTTGGAGGAAACTAAACTGGAGGCTTTGATCCAGGCATGTGCCAAATGTTCTCCAACTCCTATTACAGGAATAAGAGCCCAAACCAATGACTAGACCTCCTGAAAGCTTGGAATCGCACTCTGGGATATTTCAGTTTGGGGATTTGGGCTAAATCAAGTTTAAAGCAATCCTGTCTCTGTCTCCCCCACAGCGCAGATAAAGAACCCTCAGCTCCAACTGCTCCAATCTATTGATCTTCTCCTGTGGCCACAACTGCCTTGAGAAAGTAGATGTAGCCTATGACATCTTGAAAGTATTCCAGATTTTACAAATGTTTTCTGTGTTGTTTTTCGCTTCTCTTTTCCTTGGATCTGGTGCAAATATTCTTAAATGAATTTTAAATTATCTGAGCTTGTGCCCGTTTCTTTTGTTGCAAAATTTAAGATCAACTTAGGTTTTTTTTCCCCAAAGATCATGCTGCACTGTGAAACCATTTGGGCAATTTTTTTCCCTCATTTTTATTGAAATTGCTGTTTATGGAGATATTTAAGGAGATGATATACATTCCTGCTCTCAAAAAGGATGAAAAGATATTGCGAGAACTATAATAAGTTTATCACAACATTTTTGTCCTTGGGTTTTCAAAGCTGTCTAATATTGCCTTACAACTGAAAATGGCCAACTCCTAAGCCTACTTATACCAGTGGGCACCAAAGTTTATGATAAGTATAAACAACTTGTGATATTTCTATCTTTTGGTAGAAACATGTTTGCATTGCAGGTTATTTAGATTGCGATTTTTAATTTAGACATTCATCTCTCTTGTATGTTTTTCCTTATGTGCTCAGCCTCATTAACCCGTCCAGTTGACCTGCATCATTCTCGTGTTGACAAAGATAGGCGTTATGAACCTTAGGATGTCATAAACACCTCTAAAATGTGACCCTACTTGCATGCAGTGGGCAAGGTTTGACAGCATTACACCAGTCATCTGATAAGCTCGGGTCAAAAGTCTCCCAATTGCTTGCCTTTTGTTTGGGTGTCAAGGAGGCAAAAGCTTTTCATGTTTTTAATAAGCAAATTAATGAAATACTTACAGTACACTGCATACATTAACTCTTAGGTAGCTGATTTTCTTCTGGGGCCATCTTTCCAAAGGTCAGAGGCCGTAAATGGAGTTTTAGTTTTCCAGGAAACAAAGAGGATAGTATATTTCAGTAATCTTTTCCTGCATGTAGTTAAGATTCCTTTTTTTTTTTTTTTTTCTTTTTTTTTTTTTTTTTCCACTTTGGCTTACTTTCTAGAGGCATAGTAACACTTGCCAGCTAAGCCAGATGTAGCATTTCAACCAAAAAAATGCACCGGATGCACGTTCCAAGTTTGCCAATGGCTATGCATGAGGATGGAATGTCAGAGCAGGAGCGGCGGATTAGGAAGATTGTGTTCGTGTTACTCAAAGCAGAAGGAGCCCAGAAAATGTCTCTGGAAGTTCACTGTTTCAGTCTCTTTTTCTTCTTGGATAAAACATGTTTGTTTGGTAACATTTTCAGGCTCCTTACAATCACGCTTTACAGAGTTGTTTACATTTTCAGGATATTAACCAATTAGTCCTCTTTTGTAAACTCCAGATTACTTTAGAAAGTCTGACTTTAATTTCCCTAATAAAGAGAAAATAAAGAAAAGAAACTTTTGCTTACCTAAAGTCACATTAAAATAATGACAAACTATCTTGACAGTGTCTCCTGTTTTCCTGTCTTCTCCAGACAAATCTGTGATTTCTTAATTTTTCTGAGAAAAAACTAATTTAATATACAACCAATATTAATGATATACCTGTGGTTGGGATTGATCACCTAGTTTTCTTTGAGTTCCAGACTAGACATGGACACCTGAACTTCTGTCTCCCAAGGCAATTCCCAAACTCCATGACTGCAGAACATCAGTAAATGTTATGTTTATTTGACACCTTCCTCAATCACGTGCTTTGAGTGGATGAGCAAACCCTTGTTGTTTTATGCTTTTGCCTGTCTGAAAATGCTTCTGGTGCTTTAAATCCAGAATCAGATTGTGGCGTGCTATAAATGCAGTTCAGGATGTGCTTTACTGAAATTCATTGGATGCTGTGAATTTCCAGGAGGAAGGTTGCTGGAAGGAATCAAAGCTACTGAAACAAATTGGCTTCTCAGACCTGTGGTCAGGTAGAAAAAACTGCTCTTCTATTAAGCACAATATTGACAAGGAGAAAAGGGCTAAGCGAATAGAATATTCAAGGAGAAGGTGAAAGATACTCTTTCTTTCATGCAACTGAAAGCCTGTCAGCATCTTTAAGTGATGCTCGTCATCTCATTTCATACAGGTTTCACTCCTGACATCTAAACCAGCAGCCACAGACTGTTTCTCTTGCAGACTTAAGTAACTAGTGCCTGGAACATTAAACATTCAGCAAAACCCCATAAAATGAGACAAGGAGCTGTAAAACACTGGCTGGAATAAGCTCTCCCTGCTACAGGCCATGCAATCCAGGCTAAACTGAAGCCTGCCTTTTGGGAGGCATCTTCCTTTAGCCCAGGTCAGGATAAAGCACTTCAGTCTCTGAGGTTCCATCCATGGCTCCATGCACAAATGTTCCACAATTTACTACTTAACAGATATCTAAGTCACATAAAAGACATAAGAGATACAACCATGAGATGATTTTATCCCCTCTGCACTGGTTGGACTGCTTTCACTCTAAAATGAAATAAAAAATGCAGGGAAAACTGCCTTATTAACAAAAGCTATTAAAGTAATCTAAGCATCACATTAAGCTTTGCTTGCGCAGCAGTAGACACAATAAGAAAGACATATTATAGTCATTTAGATGCAAGATAATTTACTATTTTTAAGATCTTATAGCATCCTTGCTCCAAAGTTTTATCTTTTACTCTTTGCTGTTTCTGGGTATTTCGCCCCTTCCTCAGCCCAGACTGTTGAGAAGCATAACCACTTTTTAGCTGGAAAACCTTCCTGTGAGTGTGTCAATTCTTTGCCATCAAACTGGGTGGTCATGTCGTTAGGGATCTTACAAGGGTTTATTCCAAGCCTGGTTTGTTCAAAATTCACCAACCTCTAGGACTGTGCAATAGAGCATGCCCTTATCAAGTTTGCAGGTGGCACTGAGCTGCTGAGAGCTTCTGGAGCAGGATTAGAATCCACAATGATTCTATTAAATTTCAGAAGCGACCTGCAATTCAATAAAGATGTCTTGAAAGTGTGACAATAAAAAGGGGGAAATTCAAAGACAGTGCAAAAATAATTTGGAAGGTTAGAGCTGGACCACAGACTATAAGTCAATAGTTGATGCTGCTCCATCCCAAGACGAAATAGTATTTCATGTATTGCATGTATTCCTGATCCTCTGGTGAGATTTTGGCTGCACTTTTGAGTCCAGCATTAAGGACCTCACTTCAAGGCACAGACAAATCTGAGAGAGCCCACAGGACAGCAACCAAAATGATGAGAGGTTTAGAAAAAGTGACCTATGAGGAAAGGTTGAAAGAACTTGGTTTGTTTAGTCTAGATAAGAGAAGACTGAGGAGGTACATGATAACAGACTTCAAATATTTAAACGGTTGTTATAAAGAGGAAGGGGATCAATTATTCATGTCCACTAAGAATTGGACAAGAAATTAGGAATGTCTTTAATTTGCAAGAGGAGGATTCCGGTTCGAAAGCTTTCTGATGGCATTGGAGCACATTAGCAATTTCCACAGTCTCTCTGGGTATTAAAAGTTTATAAGAATGAGTTGGACAAATTTTGTAAGGGATGTTTCAGATCTGCTTCTGCTTCAAAGCAGTGCTTTGGACAAACAGCTTCTTATAGCCTCTTCTGGCCTTATTCCTATAGTGGGTAATATAGATTTGTAATGTACATATTCCTATGTAATTATGCAAGGGCTAAATTAGTATGTAAATGCACACTCCTTCTTTGCTTACCTCTACAGATATGTGATGGAGTGATAGTGGGGAAATATCTGGACTTTGCTGTTTGCTAAAAGAGAATTGCTCAAGAGTTTTAAAAACTATTTCTCAAAATGCAGCAGTGGAAAATGAGAACTCATGCCTGACCTCATCTGACAGCTGCTATGGCCTTTATAAAAGGATTAACAACCTGGACATAAAACAAAGGTTATTGCCAGTCATTAAGGTGTGATATCGCTCAGCACAATTAGGACATGTCACAAGTCTGCATGGGGCTGTGTCTGAGTGGAGAATTACAGAGAAAAATGGTGATTTACTCGTCTCTGTGAAGAAGGCCTGACACTGTGATGAAGGGAAGGCTGAGCAGGGCTTGGAAATATTCCGAGAGAAGCTGGAGGCCACTGATGCTGTGCTACAAGATGTTCACCTGACACCATGCTTCCTTGGTTTTTTTTCACTACCTACATTACATAAATATATATATACATATATGTCCTCATGGGATCCTTTATGTCTGCAAAATGTGCCTGTAGGATGCTGTGCAGCAATCAATAGGAAAAGCTGAGTCCTGATCCTGGCAGAGTTTCTGGCTCTGAACGTTTCAGATGACGCCTCCCAGCCCAGACAAAAATCTGCTTCTCAGCTGAGTAAGGAGGCACTTTGATAACTTGATTCTCCAAATCTGTATTTAGCAACTTCCCCTCTTCAGAGATACATGCGAAGATGATTATACCCCATGATAGGTCTAAAGAAATAAAGTCACTGGAATATTATTGGTTATTTTTCATAGCAATTTAGAGGCGGGCCCATGTGTTTCAATTATAAAAGAGTGAGTTAGCCTATAATATGCTAAGTTCTTTTTATTAGTTGATTAATTTTTCACTTAAATTCTAAAAAAGTCATTATTTCTTCATGTTTAAGCTTTCACTTCTATTGCCTTCTTTTGTAGTGCTTTTCTTAATTACCTGCAGCAATTTGCATCAGCAAGAAGCTGAGAATGCTTTGCATGTCTTTAGTGCCTTCCCTCCTCCTTAGCTATTGATGTAGCTACACAGAGAGAGCTCAGCACTGCAGCATCTGGCATCTCGAATCAGCATTATAAACATTAATTAAATAAACCTCTTGATGCTTCTGACAGGTGATGAGAGCTCCTGACCTCTGATGAGAGCTTGGGTGCCCATTTTGCAGATCGAGGAACGAAGGGTGTGTTGGAACGGTGAGATTTGCAGATATTTCCCGGCATCCAGGTTCCAGGTGCATGCCCTGGCCACATCCCAAATCTGTGCTGGGGCAAAAGCCAGGCTCTTTCTCCCCGAGGAGCTTGGTTTCCTTAGGAAAAAGCCCTGAGTGCTGGTGTGGGGAGGGCTGGCAGGCATGGCTGGGTGGGGTCAGGCTGTGGGCAGCACCACAAAGCCTTATCCCCACAGTCTAGACAAACCCAAGGCAACATCGTGGATTTGAAGAAGGCTCGTGGTTTCAAGGTGGGAGTGGCATTAAAGGTGGGAGGAGAGAAAAACATTTTCTTGGCTTCCTCCTCACGCAATTCCTCCCATTATTTAACTATCAGGATGACCACACTGGTTTTGCACACTTAACAAGTCCAACGCAAACAAGGTTCTTCCCCCATTTTCATCAACTTTGAGATGTTTTATTTCCAGGGGTCTACAAAGGCAAATGTACAATTCAAATAAAACCACAGGAGTGAGTGCACAGAATAATAGCCTCACTTCATTTTGGAGCAGCGTTTGGAAAATGTGGATACAACCTAAATTAGTAGAAAAGTGCAGCACACTCTCTGCCTCTTCCTGGCAGCTTTAAGCAAAGGCCACAGGTAGCAGAGTCTTTTCAGTTCCATCTACTCTAGGAACAAGCTGGAGGATGGCTTGCAAAACACCAGCATCTCAATGTTGCCAGATGTATGTTCTTGCTTTACGATTTCCAGCATGTTTTAGCAATTAAATCCTGTTTTTCCTGGATTAAATGCCAGTTTGTCAGCCTGTGGACAATTACAATAGATAGTCATGGGGCACTGTACCAATTAATGCACTTTAGACAGAATACAAGGGGTTTTACCTTTCAAATTAAAAGTTATGCTGCCAGGAATAGCCATTCTATCTTTGACAGCACAATTGTCTTTCCATGCTCCTATTTAATGTTTCTTCCCATTTTTCCAGTATCATATTTTAGCACTGGGCTATTGATTGAGTGGAGTGGTCAGACAAGGTCCAGTGAAATCAAAGAGCATCATTTCACTGGCCTCTTCAGAAGTGCCGGATTAGCCCTGTTGCCTAAGATTTAAGAATGGATCCCTATCCAGAAAAGCACTTTAACACGTGATAACAGTTAAGCGTGTGCTTAAGTGCTTTTCTGAATCAGGGCCCATATAAGGCAGCGTGTCTACCAAACATTTCCAGCTAGTTCAAATAGTGTCCAACTTTTACAGGAGTTAGATTTCCTTTGAAATATATAAGCAGAATTCCTTCCAATATTGAAAAGACTTACTGAATTCTTCCCTTCGAACAATTGTTTGGAGGTTTGCTCTGTTATTGATATAAAGATTAATTCAAGTTGCAAGGGAAAAAATGTGTTTATGCAAATATTAAGTGCCTGAAAACGACACCACAGCTGTTTAGTTTTGGATGAAAGTCTTGGCTTGTTGTATAAGATGCATCACCATCTATGAGATTTAGGAAACATCTTTTGTTACATGGTTATTTCAGTGGAAATGCATTCTCCAAAACCTTATTTTCCAGAACAAATTCACATTTCTCACGTTTAACATTGTAAAAATATGAAAAGCTTCTTGGCGTACGCATTCCTTGTCAAAATGAATCTAGAATGAGATAGCAACAAGGAGGAACAAAAGTTTTGGGATAACTTATGCCCTTAAAATTTTGCAGCAGAGGTTTTTTGTGTTCTAGTTTCAGAAGAGCTGCAGGCACAGTGAGAGGGTTCAATGTGCCCAAAAAACGTGGACATTGAGTGCAACAAGTGCAACTGGACTATTTAGTTTCATATGTAAGCATAGCTGTAAGAAAGAGAAGCTTCCTATGCAGCTTTTTGTCTTTTGTTTCGTTAACTTCAGACCATGCATCATCTCTAATGAGCTTGATAAAGCATAGTAAGGAAAATGGGCCATAATTCATCATGATTTCCATTTCAAAAGTGACAGCCAACTTCACAAAATAGTCCATTTTGCAACAAAAGAAAACCAACAAATGATAATGGAAACCATATCCTCAAATGAAAACTAGAAGTCCCCTCAGATCCAACTTCCATTACAGAAAAGTGGGATAGGTTTTGTTATCAGAACCCAGAGATCCTCTCTGGTTCATCTTGTAAATACAATGTTTGATTTTTTTAATGTTGTCCACCTCAGAAGAAACAGCACCCCAAAATTTTATTGAGTAATAAGAGCTGATATATGGAGAAAAGCAGGATCAGCATTTTAAATTGTTGGAAAATATAACATTAAATTTAATTCTTTCCCATAAAAAAGCTATGGCCCATGCTGCAATGGAAGGTATAAATAAACTGCATTCAATAACAATAAAGGAGCAATCTGTATGTTTTGGGGAGCTTCTGAGGAATTTTTACTTCTTTGTGCAAATATCCAAAGTATTTTAGCTTTTTTTTTGTGGCTGCCATCCTCTTTTAGAAATCAATCTATATATATTCTTTCTGGTACCTCTGAGTGCTTTGGATATCACACCCTTCACCTTTTAAAGCTTACCTTTAATCTTTAGACTTTCAAATAATTTAGTTTCACGAGAGGGGTAAGGCTTAGACTGGAAATGAAAATGGTAGTTTGGGAAAAGAGGAAAAGGAGAGGTGAAGAGTGACAGAATAAGGTTCAGCACTGGAGCCTAACACCCTGAACTCCTTCCCTTCCCAAAACCTAACCAGTGCCCTAAAGATTTGTCCAGTGGTGTCAGATCTACTGTATATGATGTTGAGAGAACCGAAATATTTTTTTTCAGTGTGTGCCGCCTCCTTTCAGAGGTGTGATGGATGAAGAACATTAAATTGCTACTTGGAGGTGAATGATCACTGCCAGAACAGGGCGTGCAGGTTTAAGGTCATGCAGGAGATGTCTTTTATGAGGAGCAAGACTGGTTAACAGCCTGTCCAGGATGGTCTCCTGGGCTGAGCTGCTGCATCCCAAATTGGAAACAAAACTTGCTAAGGAGTTGGGAGATGCTGCCCTTCAAAAGGCAGGATGTCCCCTCTCCTGGGGCACCATCTGCCAGGTGCCTGAGAAGTCACACCCCACCTGAATTGGGCTCACAGCTCGTGTTTCAGTTTCAGTGAGTGAAGCAGATAGGAAAAAAGTCTGGTCTCTGATGATATCTCTGCTGCAGACAGAGCAGGCATCCATTTTCTGTGAATACTTTAAAATACTCAATTAAAATTAACTGTTTGGAAAACACCAGTTTTTTACTGGTTGATTGATGGACTGGGGTATCATTACTGAAACAGAAGAAACAGCAAAGACTGGTGTCAACGTGAATTTATGTGAACCTTCTAAGAAAAAATTATCCAAAAATTATACTTAGGATCATTCTTTTATAGTAGTTAATTAACATGTGGAACTCACTGCCACAAAATACAGTATCTTTGAGGCATGAGTTTAGCGGGATTAAAGGGATTTATTAAACACTTATATGGATAATGAGACCATCCGCAGCTACATTACACAGGATGAAACCATACATTAGGGATATAAACAATTATGCTTCAGGATAGAAGCCAACTACTGACTAATAGAGTTAAGGAGGAAATTCGCTCCGTAATTATCCAGGATTTTATGCACCTTTTCTAAAAGTTCTACTACGAGCACTGTCATGAATGGGATACTGCCTTACAGGAAATGTTGGAACACAGGAAATATAGGAAAAAGAATGAAATTATTATTTCTTTTATGTTTAAAGAAAATGTCTTATTTTTTCCCACCTTAATAGTAAGGATTACAGTCTTTTATTTAAAAAAATTGAGAATGAGAAATGAAAAATAAATCTAGAACTTACTGAGGCTTTTGAAGCAGGCTCCTGCCTCCTTCCATATAGGAACTGAATATCATCTGTTGTTCATATATTTTCTTTTAAAATTCAAATAAGGAACAAAGGACTTTGTTTTAGCTGATGTTACACCTATTTGCATGAAGACATATGATCAGCACCAGATTTTTAAAATATTCTTTTGGTCCTTCTCCTTCCAGCCAAAGAGGAGGATCTTGTAGCATCGTATAAGACACAGTGCAGCCTACAGAAGTGGAAAGAGTGCCTTGAATGGGATTGAATTGACCTTGGCCTATTTCTGGACCAAAATATTTTCAACATCAAATTGTCTTAGAACAGGAAAGCAAATAAACAATATTTGGAGTTTTAAGTGGAAAAGAATACATTTATGGTGAAACCTAGCCTCACAGTAACAGGTAGATACCTTCCAACAGCTTCCTCCAGCATCTTTTGTTCCTCAAGGAGAGGAGTCATGGGCTCTGGGTCACCCCTGCTTGTGTTCCAGGGGAAACTGTACTGTCTGAAATGGCATTTTGGTGCATTCAGGCAGAGGGCTGTGCCAATAATACCCAGCTTTTTAAAAAAGCCTATGCACCTATACCTCTGGGACCAGCATCAAAATCACTGAAGTCAGTGGAAAGACTCCAGAGATCTCTTCCATCCAGCAGAAAGCAAAACTATGACTTGAATTAAAGATAAAAAAGCAATAATAAGTGGGAAAACAATGAGAGGAGCAGGTGTTCAGCATATTTGAAAGGCAGAAAAGCAAACTTTTATGTTCTAGCAGTGATGCTCTGCAATGAAGCTGAAGTCTGTCAACATCCAGATATGTTTCACACTGTATGTTTGGCATCGCAACAGGTGGTTACTGCCAGATCTACCAGAGAAGAATATTCCAGATTTGTCAGCTATTGCACAAAGTCTTTCCACCAGATGAATTGGGTGTATTTGGCAGCAGTCAGTTAGTAAATAAAGAATGATCTGGAGTTCATAACTATTGTAGCTTTAAAAAGCCAGCTAAATAACATTGTTTTTCAGCAGTGACATTGCTCACCCAGAATGAAAGTCCCAGAGAAAACAGAAAAGGAAGAAAGCTCCAACAGTCAATAAATCTGGGCAATGTTGAATGAAATGGTTAAATAAGTAGGAGACTCATTATGAAAAATGTCCTTTAACAGGCCCTTTACATTTAAAGAAGACTGAGAAATGAGGTAAAGCTTCTGTACAAAGATAAATTTGGTAAAACCGCCATGTTAATGTCCAGGGATGGTGTGTGTGTGCTTTAGGGCTGATTTTTTTTTTGTACTTTGCTTGGTCTTTAACCTTCTGATTTTCCACTATGTTGCACAGTCCCAATGGAAAACTTCAGGCTGTTTTTACCTACAAGCACAGCTTTGGCTAAGAACACGGTTTCAAATTGTAGTCTGCTGGGATTTTATTTTTAAAGAAAATTCCTTATTCACTAGAAATTTGCTGACTGCTTGAAAATGGAAACTGTTTAAGGAACGATCAGTTTGGATGATTTTCCCACTTTGATAAGAATCTGGGAAGAAAAAAAAATTGAAATTGCCAGCACATTCCTTTCTGCCATTTTCAAAAGAAAAGCAGCCCAGTGCTAGTACCTACACAAACAGTTCAAAATGGTCAAAACAGCTGTTTCAGTGGCTGCCTTCCTCTTAATCTCCTATTACAAACCCATGCTTTACTTTTTTGTTTTACATTTGCAGTCCCATTTCCCTCCTAACAGCCTTACCTGTGTTTCAGAATCAAAATAAAAGCTTAGTGCTATGCAACTTTGGGCTAATTCGCCTCATATTTTTGCCCTTGGGTGAACTATTTTGTTGCTTTTGACAAAATGCTTAAATACACTGGGCTGAGCTAACGATTCTAACTTGATGGAACTTTTTTATAATGCTGTTGTACACCATTAAAAGTAATACTACACGATATCAATTGATGCTGATAAACTCCCAGCTGTACAAACCCGAGGAAGAAGAGGTAGCATGTTGCACATGACACATATGTTTTCACTATTTTAAGGCCTGGTTTTAAGGGAAACTCTGTTTTCCAAGACCACAGCTTCCCCCTTTGCTACAACCGACGGCATTGCACCAGTGGAGCCTTATTGGTGTTTGTTTCAAGCATTAAGTAACCTTGGGGAAGCCTTTTTCTTCCTTCTGCCGTCCTTTCGTCCGCTCACAAAGCAGGTTTCAGGTTTGGGCCTGCTGGTTGAGGGGAATGCTTAGCTTGCCTATTTAAAACACAACTGGATTTTGCTATTCAAATGTAGGAAACCTAATTACACATTGGTAAATTCTCTTCAGTCTACCAAACACAGAAAAAAAACAGTGACAGAAACTGAAAGGCCAAAAAAGAGAAAAGAGTCCCTAAGACCTAATGAATCCAAACTAAACACCTCTCCACAGAAATGTCAAACATTTCTCTTAGCACAAAACAAGGCTTAAAGAATTCCCTGCTTTTGTCTCTGGGCTAATTCCTTAAGCAGAGAGGGGGATTTTCTTCTGGGAGTGTTATTTCACAAAGAACTAAACAGCAAATAAACAAAAGACTCTCAAAGAGTGAGAGAGTATAAATAAAATTCATGACTCCTTAAAGAGTTTACACTGAAAGAATGTGGGGGATTATTTACAATTAAAGCATAGTCTGTGGAATACAGTTATTATTACAAAAATGAATAAGAGGGTATTTCATTTAGCTCACAATAAGGGTGCACCTGGGTCTTCCCCATTTGTTAAAACTGGAGAAAACTCACTTGCCCTCAGAATCATCTATTTGGTCGCTTTTAGCAAACTCTTTCTCAAGTCCCAGTCTGGGTAATCCAGCTGAAAAACCTTGTTTATGAAGTTGCAAATTATCTATGTTGTAGCTACAGAAGGTGCAGAAGGAAAGAACAAAAAACAGGGAGAGAAAAACAGGCACATTGAGAACTTCCCTCCTCTAAAAGAGGAAAAAATTCTCCGAAGTAAAAGTTTCTTCTTTTCAGTGAAAAATATCCTTCAAATCCCCACCCCTTCAGCCAGTCCCACAGAAATGAAAAAAGCCTTTGTCAATAAAAATATTTTTAATTCGTCAAGCCTAGCAGAACACAAGTTTTTAGTAAAGTAAAAAGTAACAAGAGATAAAGAAAGAAAGGAAAACTTGAGGCAACTCTCCCTTCTTCCTTGCCAAGTGGAATATGAAACAAAGGAGCAGGTTAATAATGGAGAAAAGGTTGGCTGAGGGAACAAATACAAGATTTCACTTCCAATAAATTAGGCAGACACAAATGAATGGTTATTAAGATAAAAAAGCATAGGTTGAAGAAGTCACTTGATTATAAATTATAGAGCAATTAGTCCTCTTTCCCATGCTTTTTTTTTTTTTTTTTTGACTAGGCATTTTGTATTCTACAGCAAATGTGTCATAAAACAATGCTGATAATGATATTGAAAGCCAAGGCAGAGTGGCTAAATCCCATATATGTACATATATAAATATATGTGTATTTATTCATAGGGTTCAAGTGACACACAGGGTGTCTTTCCACATGTGGGTATGTATCTCTACATGTGCACATTTGTGTGGGTGTTCATGGATGTCTGACTACAGCATAAATCTCACAAGGCACACCAGTGTGCAGTCCTATTAATTCCTGATAGAAGTAATATATTAATATGAATAAAAAAAGAAATCTATATGAGTGTCATGGACTTTATCTATCTATCTGACTATATTATGTCTCTCTGCCTTGTTAAAAAGAAAGCCTTGTAAGAGAGGTTAGGCCATGGAGGCTTTTTTCATGTGTCTGAGCGACAGAGACAGAATTTAAAGCTTTGCTGAATTTGCAGCAAAAGTTTTGATTGAGTCTTACCCTGCCATGCTTGTCTCGGCAAAGTATCCAAAACATTTGGCTGCACGCGATTAAATGAACAGTATTTATTTTTAGCATCTGCTGCCCCTGACTCAAACTTTGCTACTAAGAAAATTCAGCTCTATGGAAAAGAATTTGAATTCCAGCTGGGCAGTTTTCAAAATAAGATGAAAAGTTAAGCAGGCAATTGGTGTGTATTTAGGGCTCAAAACACCTTGCCTCCTAAGAAGTCTTGAAGGAGTTAATCCCTTCTCAAGATAATCCACTAAAGAGCATCCTTCATTATGATGTTAAAAGCAAGGATCAGTGCTGGGGGAGTCTAACAATAGGACAGGGGTGCTTTTCAATCCCCATCACATTCTTCCCAGGTTGGAAACAGAAACTGCTGTTATTCCAGCCGAAAAACAGGACGGGTTTCTCTCTTGGTGTTAAATATTCAAATTTAAAAAGGGAGGGGAAGGAAAAGGAAAAAAAAAAAAAAAAAGCAATAGCTAATCCACTGCATTAACTAAACTTCTCCCTTATTGGGTGTTTTTCTGCCAATCATTCTAACTTTTATGACAAGGTGGCAAATGTGGAAGGGCTGTGTCAGCAGAACTCACAACTCTCTTAGGTGTCAAAAGAACTTTTGATAAGAGGTTTGTAAATAATTTCCTGGTGGTAACACATGAGTGGAGAAAACCTGAAGCAAGTTGGTCAAACTTCACTGAAGGAAAAGACACTTCAGACTTCTAATAAAACATGAGGGAAAAAGCACACGTACCAAGGTGCTTCATGCTACTTATGTGGCTAATATTCTTAAAACCTGGTTTGTACCATTTTAATACAGAGTATCCTGTTTGGAATTAATGAAAAGATAAGAGGAATGTAAAAATATAAGGGTTTTTTTGAGACTCTACAAACATATTTGGGGATGACTTACACATGTGCACATACATGTACTCAACTACTCTAAGCTATAGAAATTATTAAATTTTGCCAATTCACAGAAGTAGGATAAAAAAAAGTGTAAAAACATTCATAAAGTGAGAGACTTTATCTATATTTTTAAGGCAGTAAAGGAAAAAGATTCAGCCTTTAAAGAGCATAGTCAGAAATGAAAGGAAAAAAGCTATTACTTTGATAGCTGGCCATACAGTTGATTTAGGATATGATCCAAGTCCTGTGGATCTCCAATAACCACAATTGGTGTTTGGATCATGTCCTTGGAGTACAATAACAAGTTTTTGTAGCATGCATAATTGATGGGTTTTAAGGAATCTCATGTAAAACATGTTTCATTGTGCCTTGGAAATGTCACCTTAAGGAATTCTAGCCCCACTCAGGGCCAAGAGAGACAACAATAATATTTCAGCCATGATAATTAAATGCTGTAAGCACCGTTATTTTCCTATTTGTTGTAATTCCAACTAAGAAGGGCTCTGATTGAGACCTGGCAAGAAGTGCTTGAAAAATTGCTCTTCCAAAGGGGGAAGCTAAAAGAGCACATGACTCAGCTGTAGATAGTAATTTTGCTTCTTTTGTCCAATATAATCAGCAAACGGATGGTAGCTCAAATTCTCTGCTGAAGTCTGCAGCAACAGCAGCTGAAGTCTTCCAGACACAAGGCCATGGCTTCTCCTGAGTGTAGCAGAGCTCTTTGCAGGAACAAGATCACATCTGGGTGGGAGAAGAGCAAACCCTGACTCCAGGTTGAGGTCTGTGCTCGTTGCAGGGGGGTTGGACTGGATGACCTTTGAAGGTCCCTTCCAATCCAAACTGTTCTAGGATTATAGGATTTTCATTGCTCCACAGAACTGGAGCACGGGGCAGCTGTCTTCTTTTCATCAACTACATTAAAAAAATTGGGTTGGCCCTATGCTTAGCTAATTTGGAGGAGATAGTGCTTAAAGGGAAGTGTATTTGGGTCCATGGGATCTTTTATGGTGATTTCTTCTAGAGTCTGTGTCCTTGATCCAGACCTACCTGGAAGTGTGGGAAGCTGTACTGTGAGAAGAGGCAGAAAATATTAATGCTGCAGATGTTTATTAACCCTTTAGATGTTGCGAAGTCTCATGGACATAGAACAGTAAAGTCTTGCCTATTTATAGAGCAGCCAGACAAAATTTTTGTGTTTCTGCAGTCGTGGTCTTGCTTGGAAAAAGAGTCTGGAAGGGATTTCACCCTTTCTTGCAAGCCCTCCAGAGGGGGAGCTGGCAGATGCCCTACTCCCTCCCTGCTGGTGATCACAGGAAGAAGGGAAATGCTGCTATTTCTACACTTGCTGAAGCTTGAGTTCTCCTTCTGACCTCTCTACACAGGTGGGTGTTGACATAGGAGTTCAAGGCCGTGGTTCTGATGTCCACAGCCATAAGTCTGGGTTTATTAGGGAATGTTTCTTTGCCATCACTTGAATTGCCCTTACCCAAATCAATGGCCAGGGAAAGGAGTAGCCCTGCTTACAAATCTTTAAAGGAGGTGATGGGTCTTGCCTTTTATAATTTTTGAAATTTTGACTGTCGCAAATAAGTAATGGTTATTGGAAAAAGATGCAACTCTCAAAAGTCCTGTTATACATATATATATAATATGTATATACTCTGGGTTTCTGACCAAAGCAGATGATTTTGACACATTGAATATTTATAAAGATTTTTAAAGACTGAAGGACTTGACTAAGATGAGTTCTTTGGTTAAAACAAGGCCCTAAATAAACAGAGGGAAGGACACAACCTGAGCCCTTACAGGAGCTCGCTTTTGAGGCGGAGTCCATTTCAGGATAATAGGAATGGTTGATCCAATTCCTGCCCGTCAACTGCTTTCAGTTTCTGGAATTAATTTATCAAGCTACGTTTAAGGATTAAAAGATGGCGCCTGACATTTTAGAACAAACCAGAAAACCCCAAAAACCCAAACAAAAAAACCTGTCACAATTCAGCAGAATTTGCAAAAGAAAAGAGGCTGTACGGGATAAAGGAAGCCAGCCCAAAGTCCTCTTAGGTTGATGATCTCTTCAGGTCACGGTTCAAGTTATCTTGATTTTCAATTGTACCCACCCAAGTCTGTACTCCTTCTCCCTAGCTATTTTTTTTTTAAGACTTTAAGTCGCTGCCTAAATGCTCTTCTCCTTAATGAGAATGAAACCGACTGGCTTTTATTAATGAATCCCATCTTTTGTGCATAGGTTTTAGTTTCTCTTTAACATCTTGAAAAGTCATTAATTTATTGCTAATTTAAAAGAAAAAGAGAGAGCGATCCTGTTGGTTCGAATGAATACTTTTCCTTTGGTTGAACCAATAATTCAAGCTCCTGATTATACCAATTAAAGACCAATTTGAGGAAAGGCCTCCAGCACTGAGCTGCAGCTGCCATTTAGCCACAAATTATGGGCCTTATATGTGGGTGGACATGAAACTCTTTCAGAGAGAAATAGATTGAGAAATAGGGAAACTATTGTAGGGATTTTAGCAGAAGGGGGACATTAATTGGATACATTGCTTGAAGTCAATCAGAGACTCAGCTACTCTGTGGGCCTTTTGACTTCAAGACCCTTCTCTTTTTGTTCATGTACCTTCAACTAGATTAATCACAGTGACTAAACAAGCAGAGATATTTTTCAGGGCCTTTTTTTTCCCCCCATGTGGTTCTGAAGAAGGGGTAGCCTATTCTACAGTGCAGCAAATGCTGAAGATGGTGAAAATAAGTGTGATGGTTTCAATCTCACAATTAACTCATTAGATACTTTGAGAATACATTAAAGTGACCCTAGAATGAAAGTTTGATTTGCTAATTTGATATCAGAGGTCCCATTTAAGTTACTAAATGTATTGATTAACAATGCAGTGAAATTATAAGCTCTTTTTCTGTTTTTTTTCATAACAGGGAAAGAAAATACACTCTTGGAAATGTTTCTCAAACTTTGGACCTGTAGTAATCTAAAAGTGGAAAACATAAGAGCAGCACCCATCAGAACACAGTAAGTAATTGATAAAACATATAGTGTCAATGCCCATAATGGAAATGTTTTTAAAGTACTGTGTGATAGTTGCCATTAGACTGTATGACTGAATGTTACCTGAGTTTTATAGTTCTGGATTCCATTTTTCCAGCTCATAGAGAAAATTGGTGGCACTAGTGGGATTCAACCTGTTCTATACCTAGTCTCTAGTCCTGTAGAGGTAGATTTTTCAATTCTTTTGAAATGTTGGAAGTAAAGCGTGAATAAATACATGAAAGAGAGGTTTTGATAAAGAAGTGTAATATCAATATATAACTCTATGTTTGCATATATATATGGTGTCTGTGTGTTTGTGTGGAGTTGTTTACTCCTGAAGATACAGTAGTCTAAAAGAAACCTCACTGCTTCTGATTTCTTGTAATCAAATTCAAGGTTTCACTGCTGGAAACCCAGCAAAGTTTCTTACAGTTCAGCTTGTGCATAAACACTACCTGTGTGAGCTTCATGGTGTGACTGCCTTGATATTTAGGACCAGTTTTTTCCATAACATGAGCAACCCTGATTTAGGCTGTTTGTTTATTTATTTATTTATTCATTGTAATCCCATTGTTATAGCTCACCTTGATTAAGTCAATTAAAATTTTCAAAGTAGCCACCTAATCAAGAAGCCAAAATCCATTTCTCCATTATTTCCTGAGAACTGCAACAAACTCTTCTCAACTCTCTTGTTGTTAAGCTGAGATGTGCAACCTAAATGAATCAAGGGCATGATATAGTGACTGCAAACAGACACTGAAAAAGACCATTTGCTTCTCAACTTCTTCAGTTGCTTTTCACATAATTACATTTTTGGACATTTGTTTTGAATAGAATTAAGAACTGAGTTATGTTTCATATTCTAAGTTAATGGGAGCTCAAGCAATCTTCAGTGATTTCTCTGGCTTAAAATTCAACTTAACAAAAAAAAAAAAAGAAAGACTTCTGTTCTAAATTTTCACATTTCATTCAAACTTGCTAATTTTATCCTGGTTAGGAAGTGGGATTAATAAAAGCTACTTTTGATCCACCCAGAGGAGGAAGCTGTGGAAGTGCTGTAGGAGAATTTTGTACTCTTAAAGGAAGAATTTGCTTTGTACAAATACGCCGCCCCAACTCCTTAGTCTTTAGAGGCCTGTACAGTACAGATGTTACTCTGGTGATTTCACAGTTATTCTGGTGATTATTCACTATGAAAGCAACCATGAGTTTTCATCTCCACAATAACAAAATTCCGTTATTTTCATCCAACTAATCTCTATTCTTAGGTCCAGGTTCATGTTGTGTTTCCTTTTGCTTCATAGCTTTTATATGAATATTCTCTCATAATTTTGGCTGATGAAACACCAGTTATTAAAGAATCTGTGTGTCTGATTTAAAAAAAAAATTAATTAATTGCCTTCTTGATATCTCAGAGTCCCCAAATGAGGCAGAACTGGCAAAACTGAAAAGATCTAGAGTTCAAAGTGAATCAGAGGGCTGAGAGTGTCTACTCTCCAAAGCACCCAGCTCTCAGCTTTTGACCTGAATCAGCATCTTCTCCCCAGCATGAGAGGTGGTGAGGTGCTGGGCTGGCTGAGTACCTGACTCAGCTGCAGGTATGGGCAGCAAAGAAAATTAACACATCTTGTTTCAGGTAGGTAATTTTCTGCTGCAGTATCCAAAGAAACCCTTTGAAAGAAATGCCTCAAAAATGAATATTTTTCCCCAAGAAAGTGTAGTTTAAGGGACGACGTTTCAAGCATCTTATTCCATACTAATTAATCTCTAAGCCTTAACATTTATCTCTCCAGTACACAGCATAGATATCACTGTGAGTTTCAGTTCTGAAGTCTGATAAAACTAATAAACCAAAACTGCCAGAGGTGGCACATTAAACTGGTAAAATGGTTTTCATCTTAATTGGATATGAGCACTGTTATCTCTAATAACCCCAGGATACTTCTAATTGGAGTTTTCTTTTTCCTTTCTTCCCCCTACCCTTTCTTTTTCCTTCTTTCTGTTCCTTTCTTTTCCAACACCAGTGCCATTGACCAGTGTTAATATTTGAGTGCCCCCTCTACCAAACTCCCTACTTGATGTTGTCTGAAGCAAGAGCCAGCCTGATTTCAGCAATTGTATTTGTATTCCATTAACAAAGGTGATTTCATGTGTGCTATCATTGGAGATTTTAATAAGATAGAGTTATTGATGTTAGCTAATAATGTTTTGAAAGTTGGTTGTCTTCACTGCCCTGAGATTCACCTCAGGCCAGCAACTTCTCCATTCTCACATGTTATTGCAAGACAATGCCTGACATTGTTTAGACTGAGATTGTCATTTTAGTGTGAGTCTGTGCTCAGTTTTTTTAGGGTGCTAAAATCACTGCTTCCTGCTCAGTTTTTTTAGACTCCTGTGAGAAGAATGCATATTAATTGGTAACACTAAAATACCATGTAAAATTAAAAGGCATCAAAGCTTTCTGCAGCCAGTATCCCTTTGTTTTATTTCACCAGGGTTACCAAGAAATCCTGATGTGGATGAGGAAATATTTGCAGTGGTAAAACTCACATTTCATAGCAGAGAGCAGATAGATACATAGGCTGCAGGGGAGATTGCACAAGGACTGCTTGGGAAAAACAAAATTGAGGAACTTTTGTTCATTATTTTTCATGATTCTCTTTTTGCTGTTTTACACATGTAGCCCGAAATTAGCTATTCCACTACGTCAGTTTTATATTAAGTTTTTGTCACAGAAAATCAACTTCAATTTCTCTTTAAGCTACACTTGCCTGGTAATACAGGGATGCTATTGGCTCCAAAATAAGTACGATGACAAAGAATTAAAAGGACTGAAAGGACAGAAGGTCTAAGAAAAGGAATTGTACCAATAGCATGAACTACCTCATTTTTTCAACAGGGATTAAAAGTTTGAAGCCTGCATATGTTTTAAATGTGAAAAATTTTACTCCTGAGACATATTCAGGAAGATATAATTCATTTTCCTGCAGAACACACATGCATATATACACACACAAAACACGTGACGAAGTCAGTACTGTTCCCTCCATCACGTGGGTTTCTGAGCAAATCTTATCAAATTCACAATAGTTATTACTTTTTCTGTAGAGCTACAAATATCTATGCAGAGCTCATTAAAATAATATAGAAATGCTACAAGAACACTTCAGAGTGCAAAAAACATCTGTTAAAAAACCAGTTGTAATAAATAAAATTAGCACAAAGACATCTTCAGCAATTTATATTTACATTTCAGGCAATTAAATCAGCAATACCTGGCTTGTGGATTAGAAGGGATCAAAGGCCTTTCAAAAAAAGAACCTTTTATAGTATCAAAGGCCCTGTGACATCATGTTTGCCTTTTATGCTGAATTAGATAATTGCAAATAATTGTAACTCTGAAAGACATTAATTTTATTGGAGATTTTTTTTTCGTTCACAGGTCAGTATGCAACCCTTTGACCCAACATTGTAGGACTAACACCTTTGTCAGAAAGACAAAGAATATTACTTTCTCAAACAACAACATGCAGGATTACTTTTGCCAATAGTGGGAGAGAGCAGAACAGAAATACCACAATACACAAACCCGTAGAATAAAATATTTCAGATTTTTTGTTTTGAAATAACCAAACAGGGTGGGGTTTGTTTATTTATTTACTTATTCTATCTATCTATCTATCTATCTATCTATCTATCTATCTATCTATCTATCTAATCTGTTTTCATGCTTAGCTTTCTGTCGGATTTCCCAAACCAAATAGAAACAAAAATTAGAAATTTAAATACATTAGACAAGACAACCTGCTTTTCATTTCTGTGCTTGAGTCTTTCTTCCTCACCTCTACAACCTCATATTGTGTCTGAGCTCATGGCAGCAGCCTAATCTAGGGGTTTTTTGGAGAGCAAATAGGCTTGGTGTAAATCTTCAGTGCTAAATGGAAAATTCTACAGTACATTTTAGCAACAGAGCTCTGCATCTCCCAGCCCAAGCGTTGGAGACAGCATGGGCTGGCACACCCACCCTACCCTGCTCAGCTGGCCCAGGAGCCTTCATTGTCCAGGACATTTGGAGGGTTAATAGTTAATTTAAGGAACAGTTATATGACTCTCATGACATTTGTCACTTCTGGACAAAACAGGGCCAACATGAATTTAGTCTTCTGCCATGCAATAAAAGTGAAAGAAAATGTCTGGGCTGTGGATGTTGAAACATCAGCCTCCTGAGCCTGGAATTTCTGCCAAGGTATGGTGAAAAAAGGGCAGTAAGGATGCCAGTGACCCTGATGGATACAAAATCTCTGTTGTTCATGGTGCTGATGGATTGCTCCTGAATTTTTTGCTGTCAAAAGGCCTGATTATTTCACCTGTTCTAGGAAGGAGCTGACATTGCCCCTGTTTCTGTGGGTAGGGTGGAGATCTGGTGTGGGAGCTTTGGGGTCAGCCTGCAGGAGTGATGCCAGGTTGGGAGAAAGCTTTGGAGCCCTCAGTCAGTCCTACAGCTGTGGGGTCCATGGAAGCCAAACCTTTCCCCTGAAAGCCATTTTTCCCCTGAAAAAATTACTTGACAAAATGCTTATAAAATTTGGTACTTGCTGAGGACAAGGAGAAAGAGGAAAGGGACACAAGTAAGGGAACTGTGAGCAGAATTAGTTGATGGTTACCTCCCAAAATGTTGCTGAGCTTCAGTGCTGCCACAAGTTACAGCCTGCCATGGGGTAGGAGACCAAACTAAGATATATTTCTTAGATGGCTCAACTGTCTCGGGCTTGGAGGTTCATTAGGAAGTGAAATCATCCCAGGAATACCAAAACACCAGGAGGCAATAAAGATGATATAGGTAATGCATTCTGATTTCTTCTAGCATTGACTCATTTAAAAAGCAGTATTAGGTAGAAAAAGAGACTTTTATAAGGTTGTAAAACAGCAAATAAAAATACAGAAAAGCATATCCATACTGGGTATTTTTTGCCTACAAATAAAGCCAAAAGGGACAGTAGTTTGCTTTGTTTAGTGTGACTTAGGGGTGAATAGGAATAGATATTTAGGTAGGAGTGTACTGGTCAGTGAGTGCCGACTGAAAATGAGAAGGAACTGCATTAAATACTGCCCAGGTCAATGATTAATATATTCCCATAAACTTAGTAACCTCACTGCCTCCCCCTCCTCTGCATTTTTTGGTTTAATTGAAATTTATGTGCTAGTTTTAAGCAGCTATATAAACAGCCAGAATTATTACACATTTGACAGCAGATAACTAAAAGATTGCATTAGCAGAACAAAAATGCAGTGCCTTTCTTAAACAGAAGCTGCTTCCAGAAAAATGCCCTGGGAAGTTTTAATAAACCCTGTGGCTACATACCCAGGAAGGTCCTGCAGCTCAGTGCTTTGGATCTAACTTAGAAACTGGACCAGTCTGGAATGAGAGGGTTGGAGCCACAGGACTCCAGAGATCCTTTCTAGATGAAGTTATTCTAAGATTTTCTGTTGGTAATGAAACAAAACATTCCTTAGCAGTTGTGAGTTTGGGGCTGGCCAGGCCTGTGCTTCTGGCAGCTCAGTGTGACTGCAGGAGAGAGAAACGCCACAAACACCTACTCAAGAGGTGAAGACATAATTCCCCTTCTTGTACTCAGTCTTTCATTACAGCCCCAAACTACCCTGACATGCCCATTATTCCTGTCTGGAGCTGCACCATAGCATGCGGGGAGGCTGCTCAGACTGCCTGGGATGGGAAACTCAAAATACAGCTTTTTTTTCTTCTCTATCCACCTGCTGTGATGTCTCATGACCATCAAAGGTGCTGCTATTTCAGGATCTTCCGCTTGCACGCCATTGCACCTCCTGGGTGGTTTCGGTGATCACAGGATTCTCCCTGGCCTCTTTAATTTTAGGTGTTCAAAATGCCGCCAGCGGATCCATGTCTTGTTTAATTATTTCTTTAAAAAAACTTCTAGTAAATGAGAAAAACCTTAATTTTTGCAAATGCCACCATCACCAAGGAGGAAGATGAAAGCAGGTCACAGGAGGATTTAAAGTCACATCAATTTAAGGGGCAGGCAGGCACCCAGGTAAGAATTAGGTTCCTAATAAACTTTATGGAGCTGCCACTTTGTGTTTAGGCAATGTCACTAAACCAGACTCCCCTGGGCCTTTTAGTCACATAGATGAAACACACTGATTGGTTTCCCCTTCTTCACTTACTCACAGAAGAGTTTTATACAATCTTTGGCATTAATATAATTTCTTTGGCCTTTGTCATCAGGAAGGTTTTATAGCATGCAGCTGTAGTCAGGAGACTGCTGAAAAGGAATCTGTTTTATTTAGAAGATATTTGTATTGCAATGCAAACACAGAAATGTTCAGAACAGCATTGCTGCTGCTGATGCTTCTGCAGCAACTGCAAAGCTGAAGGCATCTATTTTCCATGCTGAAAGTCAGCCCTGGTCTATTTACCATGATAACCTGCTTCTAATAATGTTCAGCTTTTCACTAGAACTTGTCAAGCTCTAAAATATTGTGATAATTTTCCAATGTTATACCATTGGGTGCAGTAGAATTTCTCCTGGGCTGCAATTAGCCAACAGCTTATGTTAATTTTAATTAATTAACTTAGGTGGATAGTAATGCCGTGTAATAAAACATTTTGCTCAGTGTGAAACTTGTCCATCACATTTGTTTGTGACCTAAGTTAGTAATTATGTGTGCTTAAGTCAGTGGTAAATGGAAATAAAATGATGCGTCAGAGGCAAAATGAGGTAATTTGTGTCAACTGAGTTGGTTGATAGTGTTATAAAGGTAAAAGACACAGGAGTGCTGGTTAGAAACTGGTCATTATTTTGTAATCCAAGGAATCTCTCATGATGCACATTCAGTACTAATCAAGACACCATTTTCTCGTGTGAAAAGTCTGTCTTGTAGCACAATAAATCTAACTAACACCCCAACTAATGTACAAGGTTCAGTAAGAAGGTTGACAGTTGAATTAAGATGAAATTGCTGTCGTCTGGTTCCTCCTCAGCCTTTGAAATCTAACTGATCAGCAAAAGTGAACAGCAAACTTGAGACTAATTCTTGAATGATTGAATTAATTCAAAGAATTGTTCAGAGAATAACTCGTTTCACCAATGGAAACGAAGAACATACTTGCATAATATTTACAAAATTTGCTAGTTTTCCCGTTCCAGGTGTGCTTTGGAATTAAGGTTCTGTTTCCACTGCTATAGAATCTCACTCTGCAAATAAATTTAAAAATTGCTTTTTCCTTCAGAACTTGAAATTTTCTTTAAAGGCTAATATCCTGTCTGCTTTATTTCAATTGGCCACTCATGTTTTTTCAATGCTGCCTTTGGTTTTGGAGTGAAAGAAATTTGTTGTCTATATTTTTGCAGTTTAGACCAAAGCTAATTAATTAGTTAAGTGTCCAACTATTCTGACTTGCCTTTGATGTCTACGTTTCCAAGACATAAAAACCCCAACAACCTCAGCAAATGAAAACAAGAACACAGGATTAAAAATCCACCCTGTGGATTATCTGCAGGATTTTTCCCTCCCTAAAAGGCTCAGTTTTATTTTTCTCTTGCTGGAAAAAAAGTGCTCATTAAGGAGACTGATGATGTTACAGACAGTACCTCTTTGGGCAGCACAAGCCCAGCAGTGGAAGAGTGTAGGCAAATGAGTTTTTTCCACTGGAGCTTATTGCAAAATAAAATAACTAATTTTCTTATTCAAACGTGTATCCGACTCTCAAACTCCCCCCATCTGTTCTTGTTGAACATATTTCAAGGGGTAACAATACTCTTGATCCAAGACCAGTCCATTTCAATACAGTGAGTATTAATTCACTTCATGCTAGAAAAATAAAATCACATAGAATGTCATGGATATTGTGAGTTTGGTCCTGACAAGAGTATGGGATGCAAATAATAGGAAATAATGTAACTATCACCACGTTAATATGTTAGCATCACTGAAGGGTGGATTTGTTTAGACCTTGACAAGGGAAACTTTTGTTTTGGATCAATGCAAAAAATTTGCCTTGACCTGAAACTATGTGGCTCTCTGAGCATTTGCATTATTTAGTATTTTCTGAGTAGAACTGAATTCCAAAAGAAAAATGCTATTTGGAAAAGAAATACTGAAGCATTTAATTTGGAAAATATGTTTTTTTATTTTTGCATTTTTTTCACATTAAATAGATTGATTCTTTCCAAGAATGTATGCATTCCTATTAAATCTCCCTTCTTATAATAAAATCATATTTCTTGAATTTTATTCCTAAAAGGCTTAGACTACACAGGATTTACCTTGCAATAATTTCAGCAAATTGATATGTGCTTTCTCAGACCAAGGAAATAAAAAAATCCACCCCGGTCTTCCAATAACCAAATGGAAAAGCAGCAATTTGGGGCTCAGTTAACTTTCCCCTCCCTCCACAGGGGGGAAAAACCTGTATTTCCTATTGGAAAATCATTCAAATGGAAAACTCTGGCTGGACTCTGCTCATTGCAGGTTGGGAAAGATGTAAAAACGAGCGCTGGGGAATGGGAACCTGCAGCGTGGGATCTCTCGAGTAGGTTTTACCAGAAGAGCTATGACCGATTATTATGCTAATATTAACTTCCAATTGTTAATGAACCCTTCATCCTGAAGCATCCCAAAACACTTTAGAGACCACAGAGATCTCTCCCACTCCCAGCGAGACGCGGCCGGCTCTTCTGGCCGCTCTTTGTGGCGGAGAGTGGGGAATAACCTCTGCACCAGCAAGGTTTAGAAATGCACAGAGTAATTACCAGGCTGGCCTGCAGCCAACGCTCGGGTTCTGACGCTCCTGTTCCCGCAGTGGAAAGTGCTATAGTATCTTTAAGTGACCACAAGTCAGCGCTGGGTCTGGCTCCTTATCAGAAACACGGAGGCACTGGCACAACGCAGAGTCTCGGTGGAGCTGTGCCTCACCCCCGGTGGGATTTCTTGCAGCTGCTGCAAGTTTTACTCAGAGATTCCCCCACTGGAAATTGGGCTGATGTGACCCTGCTCGTCTGGTAAAGGTGAAATTGGGTGCGACCTGACTCGGGGATGGCCCCCAGGCTGCTGTTTGCAGCGGATTAAGCTCAAGTCAGGCATGTGTGCAAATGACACTTCTTGAAGTCACACTTTTCTTTCTGGGGATCAATGGTGGTTTTTCTGTGCTGTTAAAAATTTGGGATTCTATTTCTCATGCATGTTGGGAATTTAGCTGAAATATCTGTGCTTTTCCATCT
The DNA here is from genome assembly GCA_036630365.1 of Acanthiza pusilla. Taxonomy (NCBI): domain Eukaryota; kingdom Metazoa; phylum Chordata; class Aves; order Passeriformes; family Acanthizidae; genus Acanthiza; species Acanthiza pusilla. The sequence continues at coordinate 15,701,796 of JAXCHO010000004.1, read as the reverse complement.
ACCAAATATTTTAAACTAAGTGGAACGCAGCTACAGTCCACCCACTCCAAATGACAGGTTTGAGGGAAAAAATGCCAAACCAACTGATGCTTTTACCTTTAGAAAGATTCAGTCTCTAATTCTCTGGATCAATAAGGGATCTATTTTCTGGATTTCTAATTGTCTGGATAAATCAATCTGTAGCTAATATTTCTTAGCAGGGTACATTCCCTATAATTGATACTCATTTAAATTAACTTGTGTTTACTGTAAGCGTTCTTGCTGCATGAAATGTGCTTCCACTACAGCAGCAGTGATGTTTTTAGTGATGGCAGGAAATGCTGCCTATTCACTACTTTTATTTGGAGTTTTAAGTCCATTAAAGTGACTTCATAAATTCAAAAATAAATGCATTTATTTCTATGAATGCTTATAGTTAATGAGCTTGTGGCATTTGATTTAGAATTAAAGAGGCATTATCACATTGTTTAAAAGGCCTTAAATTTAGGCTTCATTAACAAAAAGATGGGGACAGAGCATCTGCATTTTAAGCAAATATCTGGAGTGCTGGAAACTTTGGGGCAGCACCATAATGTCAGGTGCATTTAGCAGATGAAAAGCTGCTTTCTAGGTCTGAGTAGCACCAAACTTTGCTGATACAAAGGCAGTGGGGCTGAAATGACCCGGAGTGATGGGCTGTGCTATCTTTGCTGGGCATTGATTTGGGAGAGTGCTTAAGCATCTGTTTAATTTTCACCAGAGGAGGATATCTGGTAGACTATTTACACGTCTAAAGTTTATCACCTGGCAGATCTTGGGCTTTACAGGTTCCCCTTGGGAATTTGACCTGAGCAAGGACTTCAGGAGCAGGTTCCAGGATTTCAGTGCAGCCCTTGCTGGTGAGAAGCCCGCAGCCAAACAGGGGAGCTGTTAATGGTAAACATATTAATTCAAGAGGAAGCAGCAAGCAAAGCTCCAGCAGCAGCCAGTGCCCTGCAAAGCAACTTATTTCAGAGAAGAAGATGGCAGAGGATCACAGGAATGGCGCTGCCACGGTGGGATGCTCACAGATCCTTTCTCTCTGCCTGTTTGAAAAGCTGTGGGAGAGGGAGGCTGCCCCACAGGACCTCTGCGTGACCCCAGTCCCAAGCAGCCGCCGGCAACTCTGTGTGTGCTTGCCCATGTCATGGCAGTGCACGGATGGCTTGACAGAGTTTACTGCTTTCTGGCTTATTTTAAGTACTCTTGGAATCTTCCGCATCCTCTAGCAAACTGGGGCAGGCTGACCTCTAAGCCACATAATCTGAGCATAAGTTAAAAAAGAAGCCCAGAATTTTCCCGTTCCCGAATAGCACCGCTGCCGACGATCTCTGATCCAGCTTTAATGTTTAATTGGATGACCGGGTTTTAAACAGAGCATTCTTTAACCCGGCTGACTCTGCCTGCCCCCATCCCCCTGCCCAACAGCAGCCTCACTCCAGTTATCAAAGTGTCATTAGTAGAGACAGCTGCCTGTAAACAACAGGAATGTCAACACAACTGTCTCGGTCAACAGGAATTTAACTTTAATCTGTTCATTACTTAAAGATACATCATCCTCTTTCTACGCTGTTATCTACATCACTCGCAGACAAAGGCGGAGAACAAATTGACAGCGGGGAGGGAGGTTGGACCGTCCCTGCCTCAGCCAGGCTGGTTCTGTTCATCATTTCCAGTTCCCCCCCCTGCCCCCAGCCCCTTGCAAGTTCCCCTCCTGTATATATATATATTTGTGGGATTGCGGGTGAGGGGGGTCAGGAGTTCCTTGTTTAGCTGGAAACAGATACTACATATTTATAAATGTAAACTTGGAGCGCTGCCAGACTCCTGCATTTAAGCGATTAACAAATGTTTCCCTTCAAGTGGACACCTCTTGTTCTAAATATATTTGACAAGAATGTAAAGAGTCAACTGGAGGGTAGAAAGGGCACACCACAAAGCGTTTGGCTGCAGTGGCCGGCGGTGGCGGCGTGCGGCGGGTGCCAGGCGAGTTCACGGCGGGCAGGCTGCCAGCACTGCGCGGCCTCCCCGCTGTTTAACGACAATGGATTTACTGCTTCTCTGCATATTGGTGTTATTTTGTGTAAACAAGGTTAACACTCCTTTTAAATTAAATACACCACCTGGTGACTGAATGCCTGACCTTGGCAGGCGGCTTTCACCTGGGCTCCAAAAAGGGTGGGTACCCTGGCTGTGCTGCTGGCCTTTCCCACCCGCTGGCGGCCTTTAATGCCTTGTCCTGTGAAAGTGTGTCAGGCTGTGCAGTTCTGGGGCTGCTTCCACCTCCACATGCACAGGACAGACAGGAATAGGAAGCTATTATGAGCAAGGAGGTTTTTCTCTCTCAAATTTGTGCGTAGCGTTTTATTCCTCTCTACCCTGGACCTGCCGCTTCTCTCCTGCTTTCCCCCAAATAGTTATCTTGCTTAGTCAAAATGCATCAGATCTTCCTGGATTTTCTGGTTTGTTTGTGGGCAGGAGAAAAGTTTCTGACCCTGGTCCCCTCTTTTCCTTCAAGAAAAGATGGGCAAATTTGGAAGAAATATCCCTCTCCAATTTGAGAATGGTCTTCCCCTCCAACTTAAAAGCTGTGTCCTTCTCCCCTTTCTGAATGACAATCTTGAAAATAAAACATTTTTACTTTTGCCTAAAATATCCAAACTTATCTTCTAAAGCATTATCTGTCACACAGGTTCACCCAGAATGTTTCCCAGGTAGCTGATTCTGACACTTTTGATAACTCTGGAGTTTAAGGTTGATGCCATTGATCATGATGTGCTAAAAATGAAGACAATCCTATGCTAGGTAAAGAAATCTGAATTCTATGCATTGGAATTAAGTGTCTACAGCTAACTAGCAGCTAATTGACTGGTTGAAGGGCTGAGAGAATTAGGATTGTTCAGTCTGGAAAAGAGAAGGCTCTGGGGTGACCTTGTTGAGGCCTTGCAGGACCTAGAGGACCAGAGAGGGATTTTTTACAAGGTCATGTAGTGACAGGACAAGGGACAATGATGTCAAACTGACAGAGGACAGGGTTAGATTAGAGAGTAGGAAGAAATTCTTCACTGTGATGGTGGGAAGCACAGATGCCCAGAGAAGCTGTGGCTGCCCCTGGATCCCTGGAAATGTCCAAGGCCAGGTTGGACAGGGCTTGGAGCAGCCTGGGATAGTGGAAGGTGTCCCTGCCGTTTGGGCTGGATGATGTTTAATGTCCCTTCCAACCCAAACCATTCCATATTTCTGTGATTCTATGACTGAAAACCTCTTGAAGACCTCAATATATAGACTATATAAAACTTAGCAGTCCTTCATTCTTCCCATGAATCCCTGGAGGATGCCCATTCCTACATGATTTTTTTTTAATGTTGGACCTCAGTGATATCCTTTGATGGTAAAATTGCTAAATTATTTGAATAAAAAATATTTCTTTTTTATTGTTAATATTACTGGTTCTGCCCTTATTCTTGTGCTATGAGAAAGTGGAGTTAAGGGTTTTCTCCTTTTTCCCTGGAAACTTTACAAAGAAATCTTAATAATTTTAAACAAACATTTAAAATATACAGATAAGAACGCTCAGTTGGATAACAAAATAGAAATGATGGGAAGCAATCTGAGAGACTTTATTTAGACTAATAGTGATAAGACATTTTTTGAAAGAAAGTCCAGACAGATAGGTACCAAATATGTAAAATAATAAGCTATAAATACATGTGCTAAATACAGCTTTTCCTAAGCATTTTTGGAAAGAATCCCTTTATCTACTGGCTAAATGCTAGAACATTTTCTAGTTTTACATGAAAAATGCTGCACATTTAGGGGTGAAGGCTTCAAGTTTCAGTGCATGGATTTTGTCTGGATCATAGGCAGTGTGCCTGTTACTAGGCAAAAGGCTATTCCAGTGCTGGGGAAAGTGATAGAGTTTTAAGTGAGGAACAAAAAGCTGAGTTTTTCAGAGAGCTGCCACATTTGTTGTACAGATAAGGCTCGTCTAATTAAACTATCATTGCAAAGTCCCCAGATTCCCCAGGCCCTTCTTTTGCTCTTAGCTGGAGTTTGGATTCGGTACTCCAAGAAATTCAGTCTCTTTGAACTCTTTCCTCTTTGTGTTTCAAGGATTGTTCTCATCTGTGCTATAAAGAGCCTCTGTTATCTGTAACGGAGTGCAGGAGCATCTATCCTGACTGGACCACACAGTGACAGAGCTGGGAGCACTGAGCAATGCCTCGTACCCATTTACTCCCTCCTGTCTGTTTTCTCTCATACAGAATTCCCTCTCCATAGCCTTGCAGAGCAGAATTGCCTTTAATGAGGTTTATGATAAGCTCCCGATGTCCTTTTCCTGCTCCCAGAAGCTCTTTGCTAAAGGGCTCACCTTTGGTTCCTTTAACTAAAAGCAGTTCTGCTGTCACAGAATGTCAGCGCTGTTGTAAGAACAGAAAAATGGGAAGATCATAGGAGACTCAGCCAGGTGCGATGACCAATACTTAAACCTTCAGAAAAATGGTCTGCAGGGGTCAGTTCTGAAATAACTTGCCTGTATAAAAGTTGTTTTCTGTAGGTTTGTCCCTTTGCATTCAGTCTGCAGTAGGTACACCTGAACAGATACACACATAAATTTAGGCATTATTTGTTTCTTGAGGTAGAAAGCAGACATCAAACACCTTCTGAGATAAATATCATTAGCGGTACAAATACTGATGGATATGGGGTATGATTCTCCTTAGAAACACATCAGAGAAGTAAAGAAGTGAGAAAAAAGAGTTATTTAAATTAGTAAACAGTGCTGGCACACAAACAAATGGGATAAACTGATGGTGAATAAATCTAAATTGGAAATTAGAAGAAGATTTCTAGTCAGAGACTGACATTCTTGAAAAGCCTTCTAATAGGTGCAGTTAAGTCAAATAATGAAACTAGTTTTAACTTGGAGTTCAATGAATTTATAAATGGGATTACACAATGTAGATGCATAGCAGAGAGCTGGGTTAAGTGACCTTGGAAGTTCTCTCCAGTCTTACAGTACATTATTCCTTCTAATTATTGCTTAGAACTAACCTTCAGCATGACCTTTTTTCAGTTTTCTCTTCTAACTTACCCAAACCTCAAATATTTTTGTTGAAATTTTGCATTTCTAGCATGGAAATGAGCACTTTTTTTCCTCCTAATTTTTTCTTAGTGAAATTATCTGTGCAAATTACAGAAGAATGTTTTGTTTTGCTCATGCATTGCAGACTAGATTAATGGAAAAAGATTTAGGGTTTCCATCTCTGGAGGGTGGGAATGAAACTTGGCAGGGTGGTTCTCTTTGTGCAATTTGCTACCCTATGGAAAATTTGCCCCACTTTTCATCTAGATTCTAAGATTCTGAGGGGGAAAAAAAAAAAAAAGCCAATTGACTCATGGTCAGCAGAAACTTGCTGGAGGTTGCTAGCCAAGTTTCCAGGTAGTACATGCACTGAATATGTGCCAGTTTTTGTGTGTGTAACTGGATTGTACCGTGACCAAGAAGAGCAGGAGCCTTTTCGTGTCTGGGCTGGGACGGACTGAGCCACACTTCTGCTGGAATGGAGCCCTCCTCTTCTCTGAGAGCTGCTGTGGTGCCAGAACTGAGAGCAGAGATAATTTTCTTGCTGCTGAATTCTTCCCATCTGGAGCTCGTGCTGTGTGGAGGACAATGAGGAATGGGCACCCATAATTTTGACATTTCCTAGGTTATGCCGTGGAACCATCAGGAGTGAGCCAGAAAAGGACCTCAGGAGATTATCTAGTCCTTTTCTGTGTTAGGATGGGAATAAGAAATTGTCTCAAGAAACTTTACCTGTCCTTCATCTTCTGGACACTTTCTAGTGCCACAGTACCTCAGTGGTCTGTTCTAACACACAAATATATTAAATTACCTTGAATGATTCTTGAGATCTACCCTAAATATTATTAGCTTGAATGGTCTTGTGAAATAGTTTATTCCTTTCACCTTTACTTCTAGTTTTATCCTTTTGCTGCCATTCCTTTCCTTCTCTTATTGAAAATTGAGCAAATCTATGTCCTCAATATTTCCATGATGGTGGAAAGGGGACCCTTTCTATTTGCTGCAAACTTTTCTTGCATTGTAGTTCCAAAGGCAGATCCCGATCCTCCCTGCAGCTGGTAGCTGATGCTGGGAAGCTTCAGATGCTCTAGAGATTGCACATCACGCAAGTGAGACATTTTCCTTTTTTCCCTTTCCAATATCCTAACATTCTTCATTCTAGTTTAATCTGTCACTAATGGTATCTCCCAATCATCCACAGAAATGCTCCCTGGCTTTCCTTCAGCATGCAGCAGGTTAAGGCAGCCCCTCTTGAACCCCTTGGTTCATTCAAGACTGTTTCTCCAATTAACAAAGATCATTTTGTATTTAATGTTGCTCCCTAATTTGTCTGCAAATCCTTCTCATTTGGAATCCTCTACTAGTTGAACAAGTGCATCATCTATACCATTTAGATGTTATTTGTGACGTTTTGGGGATTTGACCAACTTTATGACCACAATGCAAAAACTTGAATGAGATTTATAAACAAGTTAATAAATACAGTCACTTATGTCTCTGACATTGGATATTTATGAACTGTCTCACTTGTGCAGAGATACCCACACAGCATTTGACAAAAGGGTGGCAAAATGACTTTAAACGCACAGAGTGTGTGTTGGAATAGGGGCAGTGCTGCTCTCATTCAGCTTTTCTTATTTTCTGTGTTTCTCTGCAGTGGAGTAACACCAGTTAGAGAGGCTTGGGAAAACAAGAAAGCTTGAATAAAATGTAGTGGGTCTGTTGGGATTTCTCCACATGTATCGTGTTCCAGTTTCACTCCCTCTTCCTCTTCCCTTGCTTTTTCTTGCCTTTTATTACTTGTTGTGTGTGTGTATCTGTACGTGTGTGTCCATGCCAGCTAGATGCCAGCAGAAGCCAAATTAAAAAACAAAAAAAAAGTTAATTTGATCATTCTTTCACTCTCTGTGCTCCTCTTGGAAGTTGCTATTGTTTCTGATAGTTCTCTTGCCGTGGGGACTGGATTTTTGCCAGGTGGGTGCCAAAAGCCAGGGAAAATAAATAGATACATACTAGGGATTGTAGAGATTAAAATACCTACCATTCTGAATTACCCGGGGGTAATTTAGAAATACCATTTTGTTAAAGGTACCTGATCTGCTTTTATTATACAAAGGATTACTGATGATTGAACCAAAGGAGAGATAATTTTTTTTAAATCCTTGATTAACAGTTTATGTCTTTTTCACCTCTTCTTTGAGAAGATGGATGTGATGAAAAACAAGATATTTCCCATGACTCACAAGAGAAAAAAAGTCAAAGGTAACGCAGTAAATACCTCTCTTCCTGCAAGCTGGGTGATTACATTTGAAAAAAAGGAAAAAGAATAAAAGGCTTCAACTTTTCCCCTGCAGTTGGACTGCACAACCTCACATTGTGCAAACTTATTAGCAGGTTGACCACACGTCTCAAAGAGACCAATCTATCCTTGAATAAGCACTTCTATCTCTTCCATATCCCTGAGCAAAACCAATGTTCTGGAGCTAAGATTTTGTACTTAACTATAAGATAGTTGAGTGGATTTTGCTTTAATAAGATTAAACAGAGCATGCATTTATCTGCTCCAGGTGATGTGGTAAGTGCAGAGATGAAAAAAAACCTGAAGGGAAGAGGGTAGGTTGAAGGTAAGGAATTAGTAAACAGATGCTGGAAGTTATTCTTTTAGTGATGCTGCTGTGTATTCATCTATTCCAAACATGCTGATTATTTGTGAAAAAGTTCAGTCTGCAGATGCCAGCTTTCAAGGGCAATAAAATACAAAAAAGTGTTGCTCGGAAGCACAATGAAAGACTACAGTGCTACATCTATTGCTTCATTACAAGGCAAACTTTGTCTTGATAGCAATTACAGTAATCAAGTTTATGTAATTTGCAAGAGTTCCCATCTTTCAGCAGCAATTTTAAAAAAAAAAATCAGTAAATCAGTAGATGAATGAAATTGCACAGAATATTTTGCACAGGCTTTCAGTATAAACAGGTGTGTTGGGCTAAAATGGAAATGCATACTAACAACACAAAAAAGTAGAGTGCTGGGAAAGAGGATTATTCCCTGTCTATCTGTGAAGGAATGCTCCACTGCTAGGAGTTGCCACAGCGCTACAAAATGAGGACTACAGCATCGTGCCACGCTGGGCAGGACATGGACTTCATGACTGAGTGAATTTGTAATTTTTTAATTTTATCACTCCTTTCTCTTTTCCCTATTTAGGATGATCCTTTCAAATAATTATCTCATAGGAAAATATGTCCAAGGCAAACCAGCCTTGTGAAGAGTGATGGGAGCCCAATCATTCTCCTTTGTGTTTCTGGTGAAGGCCACAGGTTCCCAAGGATTGTATGGCAGCAGCAGAAGAGCAGAACAATGGACAAGTTTGAGATCAGATGCTTCCTCTATTGTTTCCAAAGGAAACAGCTCCAGGAAAAATTCTGCTGCCCACGTTAGAGCTCTGTGGAAAGACCCTATTACACTAAGGATGCTACAGGAGGCAAGAAGCAGATCAATATGTGTCTAAGTGTTTTAGCCTTACTTTTATTATGTTTGACAGCCATGACAACATGGTGGGGATGTCACACACAGAATGACTCTGAGCACACGTGTGGAGCCCTTGCACAAACAGTTTTTCCCATAGTCTGCTGAGGAAGAGAAAGCTCCCTGTGAGCAGATCGGGGCATGGATGGGATCTAAAAATAAAGTGAAGAATGAAACAAACCCCAAACTAATTTCAGGTCTTATGAGAAACTGTAATGGCATCAGTGTCTGGAAATATCTACCACGAGTGGTTTCAATCCTGAACAGTTTCCAGGAAATACTTGTCTTGAGTTATGCTAGAAAATGTGTCATCAGGATGCTGTCTGCGTTCCTGACCCAAAGGAGGGCAAAATTTGAGAAAGTACAGAAATAAAACAAGATTTTTTTGGGTGTGAATTGATGAATTTCTCTTGGGTGAGGATTCCCTCCAACACACCAGAAGTGAACCAACCAACATGAGCCATTTTTCTGTAGAGAGCTCAGTTTCTGTAGTAGGCCAGCAGCCAGATGAGGGGTTTTAAAGAAGAGTTATGGTAGTTATAAAGAGGGAAAAAATTTGCAAACACTGATAATAATACTCCTACACAGGAAGGTTTGAGCCAGTCACACTACTCCCCCCCTTTCCCAGTGAGATTCAGAGTTACATAGGAACAGGAGACTGTTTTGGCTGGGATTAGATAGCACAGATGGTACCAAAATGTGTAACACCTACCACAAGTTCTTTAGTTTCGTATCATCTGCACAACAGTTCTTCTTGGCCTTTTAACAGTTCGTTGAATGGAGGAAGAGGAGAAAAAGACATGGGACCATTGCTGGAAATGTGCAGCAAGCACTGTTATATTTTATCTGTGGGGAATCCATATAGGAGCACGTAGATAGGCTCATATAAAATCTTGCATATATCTTCTGTGAGATGGTGTGAAACTTCACTTGGCTCTTCTCTTTCAAGAATCCCCAAAACTTGGCAAGTAAACCTCACAACACATTTTAGAATTACATCAGTAATCATTTTGCAGATACATACAACGAGGTACAGGAATTTTAACCAGTTTTCCCAGAACCACCAAAGGAGTTTGCAGCATGGGCGGCTCTTATCTCCACGGAGCTTCACAGGAATCCCATAGACTTTGTTTTCTGCCCTGACATAAATAGCATCAGTCTTTAGGTTTTTTTCCCTGACTTTGTAAGTCTTCTACGTGACCTACAATAAAACTTTGCCTTCCTGTCCCAATTTTTCAAATAAATGCTGTTGCAGCAATTAATCTACAATTTGTGATCCCAGGAATATTTTACTGCCAATTCCAATATCATACTTTTTTCAATTCCTCCATTTGTCACCTTTGTCTACAAAAGACACTTAATTTCTGTGCATTTAATGGGGTCCAGAAGAAAAAGACTAGAGAATATACTGCTTTCTTATGGAGAAATATGAAAACTTCCAAATGTCAGCACCTTGGTGCCGCTGTGATGGGCTTACTGGAAATAAGACTTCCAGGTTTTGGTTTCAAGGTTGCCTATTTGATTTGATTGCAGCAGATACTCAACACTCCAAGATAGCTTTGAAATATTCATTGTAATGTTTTTAACAATTAAGCTGAAAGCATGGAGTGTTCCCTCAGAGCTAACTAGGAAGAGCTGATGGCCTAAATCCTCAGTTTTTTGAATACTCAGCCATGAAATTTTAAACCATTTGAGATTTTTTTCCTTCTTACTAATGAGGGACCTTTAGCTACAGAGAGTAAAGGAAGACACTGAATCTCCAAGTTAAACGAAGAACTATCTGCCTTAGGACTTTTAAGATGGGTAATCCTCAGGGAAGGATTTTCCTCTAACCACATTCACAGGGAGTTCTTTGTAGAAATACACAACACACAACATGGATGTCATTGCATTGACTTCAGCATCTCTGTGGAAGGACATTGGTTGCTGGCTCATTCTCATGCAGACTTCTGAAGAACTCACATTTAGGATAATGGCAAAACTTCAGTCTGTGTAATAGGCCAGAAAATGTGCCTGTGCAAACGAAATACACAATTTTCAATGTGTCAGGAACGAGAGGTGTAATTCAAAGTCATTATATATCACTTGCTGTAAATATTGTTTTCATAAAGCCAGACTAATCATATACTCAGATAACCCATCCTATTATTTTCGCAGCTCCAGGACTCCTGAATCACACCTACTTGAACCTGAGGGATTAGAGGTTTTGCTTTTTAAATAGCATAGGTGCTGGGCTGGCCGCAATTTTTCAGACCTCTTTGGAGAAGCAGAATTGATTTTTTTTTTTCTTTTTTTGAAACAAAAAAATCATTCAGGGCCTGAAAATAGACATAAGCGAGCCTCCTCCTTTTGTAATTGTGTTTTTGAAAATCAGACACGTAAAATCTTTTGTAGCTGTGGGCTCAAAACTCTCTTTTGTGGAAACACTGGTGCACTGTAATTGGTTGAGTGCTGCTATCCAGCCTGAGAGGGTGACCTTTCACACTCTGCCCTAAAAGAACACTATAGAAAGAGAGGTGGCGTAATCTGGGTTAAAGGCTTCTTACTAACATGTTGAGAGCTTGTTTCACACACACACAAACAGTTGCACGAAAGCCCCAGCCTGATGATAACTTAGCACTTTAGCATGGTGCTCTTGAGACAGCCCTCTTCTGAGGGAATAAAGAAGGGCCCCTTAGTTGAAATGCAGGACTGAAGCTCTTCATAACCACCGGGCAACTGTTACGAGGGAAAAAGAAAGTTAAAAGAGATGAGAACAAAAGAGGCTATCCTCGTTACAAGGCTCTGGTTCTAGACCTGAAAACCCCCTTTCCCCTAATCTTTTTTTTATTATTATTTTTCTCTGTATAGCCCCAGGTTTTGACAGGGAAATCTCCTGTTTTTCTGGGCAAGCATATGCCCAGAAGTTTATAAATTAAAGAAATTCCATAGACCTGCCTTTTTCATGATCTCCTCCTACACAGAGAAAGAGGAAGATGGTGAGCATCTCTGCTGATTTGGCTAAGCATGAAAAGAATGGGATCTTTCTAAGGTTGGGCAATTAGAGGCAAGTGTATCTTAAATAGCATAAAGACTGCAAACGTTGTCCTGTAATATTTAGCGCACAGGGACAGGTGAAGATGTGCCTGAGCAGTCTGTGTGCAGCCAATATCGAGACTTTCACATTTGACTTCAGAAGGATTGAAATCACAGCTGCTATTCCAAACCACCAGCATGGAAGGTGCTGGAGGCCATGGGTGTGGTGTGATCCCTTGGTTTTCAAGCCCTCCCCAGGTTTAACTGTGTGCTCTTGGATCATGGAAAAGGCTCCTTGCATCTCAGGAGCCCTCTCCCATTTTTTTGGCTTTCTTCAAAATTACTTAATAGAGTACATCCATCTCATGCAGCTTCTCACTTTACATTTCATTTTTTTCCATGCTATTTCTTTTCTAAGTTTTCTTTTCCATGTGTCCCAGTTTTCCTTCTTACAAATTCCCACATATTCAGGATACTCTGGTATTCCAAATTATTACTATCTTGTATATAGTTAATAATAAATTGTTATATCCTGTCAGTCATTCTTGTTAGAAAACAGAAAAGGATATTTAGAAAATTCATGAGTGCAGATTCCTAACTGCTTATATCCCATATGATGTGCACAAAATAAAATTAGATTATAAAATTCTATATTTATTATGATATTAGGATCTTCCATACAGTTTTTTTTCCAGCTAACAGAAAATAGGACTGTGGAGTTCCAAAGTCAGTGCTGAAAATCTGATTTGACTCTGTGCCTTACAGACTGTGGCCATGATCCTTAACTTCATGATGTTGTATGTCAGGTAGTGCAAAGAGTCTGAATTTTTATTTTCTTCAGTGTTTTTGTTAGCTAAATTCTCTTTTTCCCCCTGTTCTCTGCAGCAGTTAGGCTTTGTTAGCTGTGTCTACATTTCTGACTCATTTCCAGTCTTCTTAATTACACTTTTGAAACTTTGTCAAAATCTTTCAAGGATAGCAGCTAAATTTACAATCCTGCCCTTCAGAAGGAAAGCCCAGAGATAGAAAGAAGATTGCAACCACCAGAGGACTTTTCTCCATCGTGGAAATCCCCAACAGTGGTCATCCAGGCTGGAGGACCAACAAGAACAAGCAAACACTCTGGAGCTGCAAAATCTTATTCTCAGCAAAGCAAATTCAACACCTGAAGTTTAGTTTCTTGTGGGTTAAAGCTTGACTTCATTGCCCTTGGAGGCAGAGCTCCAGGTTCCATCAATTTCCAGGGGAAAACACTGTGTGATGGGCTCACCACAGCCTATGGCAGGGACATTTTGTGACAAAATCACCACACAATGAGGCATGATTGGCAACTGCTGCCTGAGAGCGGCCTGTGGCTGTGCAGGAAAGGCTGCAGCTGCTGGGATAGAGAGCATCGGCAGTCGGGGACAGGGAATTGCCCACGACACCCCTTAGGACCACACTGGGTTCAGCACTGGGAGCCTTCCACATCCCTCGCTTTGGGGTTTGCCCAGATCACTGCCTCCCACCTAAAATTTGGGAAAAAAAATTCCTTTACCCTTGTAGATAAGGTAGTTTACATAGAGGTGTGATTGAGTATCCAAAATGGATTTATAGAAAGATCTGAACAAAATGATTGCAGGAAGGCTGGGCAGAGAAGTGTTATCATTAAAAAAAAAAAAAAAAAAAAAAGGAAGGGAAAGTGCAAATTTTATTTCTAAACCTTTCCACTAGGAAAGGTTGCGAAATTTAGGGAAATGAGCCACAGCTGACATGCCTGACAAACAACTCTCATGGAATCGATATAGTGAGTTTTTTTGTGCCATCTTTTACAGGAAGGGCTATGCGTGAGTTCTGTAGCGTTGCCGCTGGTGTTGCTGAAACACCCGGCTGGTGATCAACATTTTGGATGCTCATGAATAACCGGAATATGAGCACCTTAAGCACAAATTCAACAAAGGTTTTTTCAAGTTCATCATCACATAGGAGATTGCATCATTCATAGTGGCATTTATAGCCATCAGTACTATACAACCCATGGTAACAGATGACATTGCATGCTGAAAGAGGCCGTGAAAGGTCTTTCATACTGTTTCCTGCTCCTAATGACAGCTTTTACTGCCAGTTAGGACAGAATCCAAACACATGAAGTCATGATGGCTGTAGGTGTTGATTTGGATATTAAATGTATAACCTAGCTTATGCAGCACCAATTAACAGAGACAAGTTTTCAGTGCACAGGGCAGAGAGAACTGTAGGTGAAGGGGCAGAGAGAATGAGCCCAAGACAGGATATTATCCTGTTAACAAACAATTTGATGTGCAGAAGTATTTTATATAAAAAATATGTTTGGACACCCACATACATAATCATTTGGACATCACGCCCTTAGAGTCTATTCCAATTTACTCTGTTTGTGGGTTCATCTAGCAGGTTTCTCAGCTGCATGTGTGTGACATTTACACCTCTTTGTGTACATGTTTTTGTTTGTGTGTGTATATTCTGCACGTGTATTTTCATGTTCAGACAAAACTTCCATGCTTACAGAAAGCTCATGAATATTTTATAGCTTTTGTTCATGAATCCATTAATGAGTTTTATAAATAGCGATAATTTGCAAAAATAATATGTCTGAAAGGCAATACCATTTTACCTATGAATGACCCCTTTTCCCTTCTCTTTTTATATTCCCTGGTTTGGATATGTTTTCCCAAGCAGTCTGTGAAAGTGTTTACTGGTCTATTCACTCTTTTTAAACCTGGGGCATTAACAGCACGGCAGTGAACATACACATATACCTACTCACCGTGCATAGTTCCATCTTTTCCAGCCTACAGCTAACAAGAGACCTTTAATTGCACTGAAACCTGACCTCTGCCTGGCAAGACTGCTGGGCAGTGCAAAGCTCAGGCCACGCTGTGCTGGATGGGTCCTGCCTGGCCTGCGGGTTTGCTGCTCCCCAGGCCCAGCCTGGCGTTGATAGCTCGTGGCTGGGCGGTCTCGCATTCCTTTTTGGAATATAATGTCTGTGTGTCGCCGTGTGCGCGTGTGTGCAATAAGTAATAAGGGTAATCCCCTTCTGATGACAGAAGCTTCAAGTGGTTACAAGTAGCAGACCTGTTTTTCAGATGCCTGAGGTAACTGTCTATAAGGTGCAAGGTAAAGAAATAATTAATTACCCTCACTGGTTAAAATGGGGGAAATGATATATGATAGCAAACTTTTATTGCAGCAGCTTTGATTCAGCTGGGGAGGGGTTTTGGTGAAGTGTCAAGACACAGAGTATTTTTCTGCAGTCAAAGGTTGAATTTAAGTAATCACCCGGTGCAATTTTACCCGTATCAGATGTTCACAACTACAATGCGTGCAGGGGGAGGAAAAGAAGTGAAAGATGGAAACAGAGAGAAAAAACATCCCCTAAATTCTCAACATGCAGTCTTGCTGAGTAACCACATTCATAACTGAGTGGGAGTGATTTGTTCTGACAACACAAGACTACTAATTTTGCTGAATTAACAGCATGACTGGTAGTGGGTGGAGGGGAAGAGGGAAAAAAAATAAAGAGGAGGGATCTGGTATGGACATTCCCAGCATTATTAATCGCCAGGTGATAGGAAAGATATATGGTCTACAGTATCAAAAAAACAATTGATGTGTTGTTTAAGCAACTAAATATCTGGAGTAAAACAATTAAAAGATCAAGGTGCATATTTATATTTTAAAATTAAAGCAGTTTTACAATTAGTGGTGAAAGAGAAAAAGTTAGAAGAACAGCTTGGATTCCTTCCTCCCTCTAAAGCACAGGGCATTTCACTAAGAGTCCGTAAATTAACGCAAACTTTTTTTATTCCTCACATTTGGAAAGACATGAATCTAAGATTAATCTCTATTGAAAAGATTAATATTTTCAATCCAAACTTTGAAATCCACTTGGACAGCCCAGAGCTTCCAGCTGTTGTTTATGCTATTAGTTAGAAAATCCAAGTGCCATGCTTTTAAAACAAAATTAATAAAAAAAGCTCTATTGAGTTAATTTTGTAGAATTATGTTAATAAGCACAATTTGCACCGTGCAGGTTTACTTTGTGGTTTGTGGTGAGTTTGTAGAGGTTTTGTGAGCGAACCCAAATGTGGTGACAGCAAAACCTTTCCAAAGCACAGACTTTAATGATCTAAGCACAGAATTTCCTTTTGTGGTCGTGTGTGACGTGGTTTTTGGATAATAAATGTCTGTAATAAGGTTTCCTTCGGTTGGCTCACAGGCCCCGAGCCTCTGTTTTTAATGGCTGTCTTTGGAGGAGTTTTGGTTACATATATTTTCTTAGAATTTGAGCACTTCTTAGAGACAGCATTTAATGACCTCGAGACTGATCCAGGGACACATTGCTCACTCACCACTTCAGACCACAGATGTCAAGAATATTCCTCTATATTACCTTGGCCAGTGATTAGGACATGATTCTATCTAGCAGAAGCATCCAAAAGGGGAAGGTGAAGGGGGGTAAGCTTCAAGTGGCTTGATGGCCCTTTCAATGTTCAGTTAAAAGCAATTTTGAGCTTCTGTATTTTTTCCTGGTCAATACCAGAAGTCCCTGAAAGGGCTGGAAGGAGCTGGCCCTGCTCTGCTGTCCCCCAGGCATGGGGGACATATCCCCCACTGGGAGCATATGTACAGCAGAAGTTTTCCAGCTTCGTATTTCATAATTCCATCCTCCTCAAATCTAAACTGGTGAAAGAAGAAATATCCCCCTTGAAACAGTCTGGATCATCTAAACTGATACTATTATTGTGGTGGGAGGGTGCAGGGAGGAACCACATTTGTGGTAAAAACTGGTTTCTATTTGTACACAATTAAGAAGCAGATGAAGCACTGATTTAAAAAAAAGAAGAAAAAAAAAAGCTGAAAGAGGAACCAACATGTTGCCAAACGCAAACCTACCGAAAAGCCCCAACAAAAAGCCCAACCACCGAAAAAACACGCCTTTTGTAAGGCACTCTTTGTTGCAAATCAGTAAAAGTTGATTCCTGTAATGAATTAAAATATTCCAAAAGCTTAAAGCTTCTATCACAGTTGACCTTTAAGGCATGTAGCAGCAAAGAAGTTAATACACTTTGCACATGTTGCAGAGCAACAGGTGGTAGAAAAACCCATGCGGGCTCC
The DNA here is from genome assembly GCA_036630365.1 of Acanthiza pusilla. Lineage (NCBI taxonomy): Eukaryota > Metazoa > Chordata > Aves > Passeriformes > Acanthizidae > Acanthiza > Acanthiza pusilla. Next base: position 15,685,010 of record JAXCHO010000004.1, on the reverse strand, counting down.
TTGCATTCCTTACTTTTCAAACTGGTGGCCCCTGGTATTCTGGGATTTACACTACCTCCCCCAGGCTCTGACTGACAAGCTAATCGGTGTGCTGGGAAGCCCTGAGCTATTGATTCCACTGTAACAGAACACCTCCCCGTCAATGAAACTGCAATGAAATGCTTCAACAACGAAGAAAGGGAGGCATTAGGCTGTTGAGCAACTGGAAGAAATTTGCTTGTAGGTAGTGCGGCAGAAATGAAAAGGCTCTCGGGGGCACAAGCTTGAAAAGCCAGGTTATTAAAAAAGCCACAAAGCTGGAGTCTGGCTGAGTGGAGAAAAATAGTTATGGCTCAGTTAGGCGTATCTAAAAGGAGGAGGGAGGGGAACGCAGCTTTCAAAATTGCGTTAATCCCCCATGTACTTAATTTCTTTTCTTTTATGGCAGCTTGTAGTATAGCAACAAGTATTCAAGCAGTTAATAATTTTAAACAGTTTAGCTTTCCGTAGGCAATATATCTTTAGCCTTAATTAAAATTTTATTTTAGTAGGGGGAAAATATTAAAATGACATTCTGATCATCCTCTAAGATGGAAAATATATGATAATATGAATATTTTATTACACAAACTATTATTAAACAGCTGGTGCAAAATCTTAGCCACTGATTAGTTGAGTTTGTTTGAAATGCAGGTCACTATTTCTTAATAACGGCCCAACAACCTTCCACTTGCAGTAACAACCACTGGCACAGCACCTGCCAACACAAAGGTCTTAATATCTTATACTGGAATCCTAATATCCCAGAACTGATTCCCACAATGTCAGTCTGGTGGATCGTTCCCATTCTGGGATGAAAAGAATGCCCAACTCATCACCTGGGCACTTCTCTAAGGTGGTGGGTCTGGATTAAGAGATGTTCTGTTTGCTGCAGGGATGGGTATGGGGTGGTGAATCCGCTTGGCCATTTTAATTGGGATGGGACTCAGAGGGGGACTTTGAGGATGGAATTTGCATCTGCCGTTAATTCAGGAGCCTGTTTGCTGACCTTCAGGCACCGTTCACGTCGTATCTATTTACTCAGTCTTTTCCCAAGTGAGCTGTCAGCTTTTCTTTTGGAAAGTTCTCTCCCCCCTGCGTGGGTCGTGGAGCACAGTAAAAAATGTGTAGGCCTTGATTGCACACGAGGCAAAATGGCAACTCACTTGGGCAGCTGGATTAATTTTTCAATGACAATAAAATAGCTGACATAGTACATAAGGTAAAACAGGCAAAAGTGGCCTTTTTAGGAAATTTCCCATCCCATCAATTATTGACTGTCGTAGGTTGAAGAATTTTCCCCTGAACAAAAAATGGAGATGGCTTTTCTGCACACTGGAGTTTTTTTGTTGGTGGTGGTGGTTGTGCCACCTTTCTGAGTCTATGAACTTAAATATACGGAGGGACCGTTGTCCTGTATTGGAGTGCTCTGATTCAGAGGGAACAGGATCAATTATTTTTGGAATCTTAACCCATGTTTTAAGTGTACATGGCCCAGGTCTGCTCCTTTGCCCACAGGAGCTGTGTTGGAGGGAGTACCAAGCATCTATGATGGGCAGAGCTGGGGAGAAGTGCTCGGCTGGCTCCACAGTCAGAGAGAAAGTGCTAAAAGAAAATAACCTTAAAAACTTAAAATCACAGAAATACACCTCTTATGCATACTAAAGCCAATCAGAATATTGACTTTGATTTCAGTTTTGCCAGAATGGAAAAAAAAATTTTTTTCTTTTGTTAAATGTATTCTACCAGCAAAAAGTGACACATGCACAAATAATGGCTCTTTCCTAAAGCTGACCCATATATTTTTGCCTTCTTGTCCTTGGATGAAATTCGTCTGAGGTTGATGGACATTCACAGAAAACCTGGATTTGTGTCAGCAATGTTAATTTATCTGAATTCAGAAATATGCAGCCCCACACAGAGGAGTTCTATTTGGCATTTTTGCAGTCTGGGCCAAACTCTCATGGACTTTCCACTCATCAAAATGAAATGCTCCTGCCATGAAATGTATATGAGCGATACACAGCTCAGCTGAATAGCAGGCCAACAGCTGTAGACCTTGCTAATAAATTCCCTGAATACCATGTTATCAACATTCATGATGTTTTTCTAAACCCCAGATATTCCTCCTAGTATTTTTTTGAATTAATTCATTTTGGTCTGATAAATGGTCAGATTTTAGAGACTTGAGTGGTTATCTGGTGATGTGAAACAAAAAGCATGTGAGGACACAGTGTGTCTATTTTTAATTTAAGAATTTTGCAAACTTTTGCATAATTTTTATTATCCAGTAGCAATGTTATCTCATAGGAAAAACAATTCTGAGCTCTTATTTCACCAATTAGACCCTAGTGTTTTACAAGTCGCTTCCCATTTAAAAATTTTAGTCATGATTTCCTTTTAAGGGTCTGTAAATCATGTTTGTTCCTGTCATTCCAGAAATTGAAACATTAAAAGCTTTGTGGTTTTTTCCAATCTATAAAATATATGCTTGTGTAGACTTTAGCACTGGACAACACACATGTCTCAGGTCTAGCTCATACCAGTTACTGATATGGAATCTATTTTCTTTCTGCCTTTTTGCTTTATTATGGGTGTATTTTACAGATTTTCATGAACAGGATGGGTAGAGGCTGGAGGCTTGGAGAGAGGGAGGTTTTTTCTACTAGTCACACAGAGAAATAAAAAAGAAAATAATTTTTCAAGATGATTTAAGTCAGGAAGTTTAAAAATAACCAAAAGTGGCTGAAACACATTGGAGAAAATAATCAGATCTTTTCATTCCAGGTGATTGTTAATAACCCTGTAATTATTAACTACTATTAGTGAAAATGCAAAAGAAACTAATAGTTGGTTAGAAAAAGAGAAGGTAAAAACCTCAGATATTTAATGCAAATGGGGTTGATTCCTCTTCAATCAATGGGCTTTTAAGCTTCCTCCAGGCCTGAGATTTGCAGAGAAGTCAGCGCTGGCATGGCTTAGAGCAGCTGTTAATGCAACACATGCCTGTCATTTGCTGTTGACAGGCATTAATAAAAACCTAATCTGAGGAAATTATGAAAAACCTGCATATTATGCAATCTGGTTTATGTTTTGGCATGTGGCAAGCATTGTTCTGATACAAAGGAAACCATCGTGTATAAACTTTAGTGCCTTTGTTTCCACTGTAAAGGCAATTCACTTTTAAATATTTTTTAAAAAATCATGTTTTAAAAATTATTTTTTTAGAAGTGTTTAATTTACAATACTCAGACAGGTTTGCTTTGTGGTACCATGGGCATTCATTTAAATCTTTCTTTTACAGAAGAAATCATTCTGAACAGCATTTTCTGACTAGGTCAGCAATAGGGAAATTGAGCTCTGACACATCTTCTTTCTGTCCTGACTCTGCTCCTCTTTCTCCCAAATGCTGGCTTCTCTGGCATGTTTTGAGTTGCCCCATTCCAATAGGCCTGAAAGAAACCTTTCTAAGAAACCTTTCCTTTTTTTTTCTTTCTTTTTATTTTTTCTTTCTTTTTTCTTTTTTTTTTCCCCCTCCCAACTCACCAATCTTTACAACAACAAAGAAGAACCTACCACTGCCATAGACAAAGCTTTGGCTCTCTCTTTTTTTTTGTATGAGATTCTTCTTTGGTGTTGATGATGATAAAATACGTTTGGTCATGTGCAATTACGCCTTCTCCTGAATTTATCTGGAGCTGCTGGGAATTCGCTGGATTTTCCTGTGTCCCTGCAGGCAAGCTAAACCTTATTTACTAGTTTCATCCCATACAACAGAAAACATGTGTTATTTCTTAAGACACCATAATGTTCAGTTATACTTTTAATTTTGGGTGTGATGTGATAAATTCTTTCTTGCTTGCTTGGTTCTCTTTTTCTTTCCTTTCTCTTTTTCTTCCATGGGGTTTTTTGGTGGTTTTCTTTTCTTTTTTTTTTTTTTTTTTTTTGAGGGTTTGTTTGTAAACTTTGATAAAGTCTTCCAATTCTGATACATTTTTGTCCTTGCCTGAAGTATGGTACTAGTTAAACTCTTTAAAATATCTAAAATATGAATCCATAAGGGAACTTTAAAAAAAAAGAAAAGACACAAAGAAAAAAAAAAGAAAAAGAACACAAGGCACAATCAATAATATGAGGGTGAAAAAAAGCGGTAAAACAATTCCATAGATATTCAGGCTGGAATGTGAGTGCTAAGAAAAGTCTTTGGACAAATTCAACACAGATTTGGCCTCCAGCTCTAAGCTGGCAATTCCAGTAGAAGAGCAGACCTCTACCCTGTGGTAAAGAGGTACAGAATAATGCCTCTTTGAATTAGTTTCAAAACGTTGCTGTGATGCAGACGAATTGCTCCTCGATGCCGGAGTGCAGTGCACCAACATAATAGCATATTGTTAAGTCACACTGCCATTAAAGGATATAGTTATTAATCAAATTAAGTCAAAACACAAAGCAAGTACAAATTAGTATCAGATGACATGTCTCACTGTGAGCAGAGGAGAGGAATGGAGGGGACCTGCCATTTTAAAAGAAAACAATCTTTCATAAAACTAAAACAGAAGGTGAGGGAATATCCTACTATGCAGTAACTGGCAGCTGGTATGTGCTATCTGAACAGTATTTGTCTTTAAATTCACATGGCAGTCCTAGAGTTCTGCAGTGCAATTGGTGTCTTTCAGAAGCTTGGGCTAAACTCTGAATAGTGTTTGCTTCTGGAGATGTGGAAAAAGTTTACCAAGAAACATTGAAGTACTTGGAATTTAAGGGGTTTAATATTTTATTATTTTGTTCCATCCTAGTTCAAATTTTGTCAGTGTAATTTTTTAGTTCCAGAAGAAATGTTAATTCTCATTGAGAGATGGTTTGGGGCTGGGGGAATTTAATTTACTATTTCCATAAATTTGGTAGAAACATGTCATTTGTGGGCTGTGAAACTGATCCAAATATTGTGATTTGTGCATGATCTAGATAGCCTTTCCCAAGAAGAAGCAATGCACTAGTTTTTTGTGAGTCTGATAACTAATCACACATGAACACATGGATTTACCCATCGTTACACGGACATGTGTGTGTGTTCCCAAGAACCACAATGTATTTCAACACTCCAAATTCTTCCAAGTACACTTAAAATTGTTGAGTAGTTTATTGAAAACAGTGATACTTACAGTGCCCAAAGGAAAGGTAACAACATTCAGCAGTATTGTAGGATTAGGATTCTACATTATGAAGTTCACCCTTGCAGTAAATTTAGTTTCTTTATGGATCATCAGAAACAGATATAAAACGGAAGCACAGCTTTCTGCACAGGAGGAAAAGAGACCTTTTCCTATTTTATTTAGAAGCTGTTGGGTCTGTTTGGGCATTATTTACTTGGGTATCACAGCATAACCTAACTTTAGAGGTATTCTAAATTTTGCTTACACATAGGTTTGCTTTTTTGTTATCTCTTGGCTCAATTTGGAACAGGACCGGTGGGTGGCTTTGTGAGTTACCTGTCAGCACTGAAGTGTGTTTACTTCATTAGTGATTCCTGAGCGTGAAAGTTTGTTTCCCTTCTGCTCCTGCTTCCTGAGTCTATGGTTTCCTCATCATCGTGACATTGCCAAGCGTGGTGCTAACGCACTTCTTCTGCACAAGAGAATGTCATCACATGGGCTTACAACCCTAAACAAAAGTCACAGCAGCGCGGCACTCAATCTCAGGTGAATTGCTTAAACAGTGTGTGTTTGTGTTAGCTCAAATGTTAATACAGGCTGCTCTCTGCCATTATGTATTTGTTATGGGTGATGACACCTGGAGAATGTATCTTTCAGGACTGGGTGAAGAATAAACACGGGGCTGACTCAGCTCCACGCTAATAAATGCACCGAGATGCCACAGAGTTTGTAATTAGTCTACTCACAAGGTGGATCCTGATGGATGAAAGGGAGACCTACAGCAAACAGGGACACAGCAGAAGATTCTGGAGGGATATTCGTATGATGATAACCATTCCACTGAATTCAGTAGACTTTGCTGAATCACTAATGAATAGCGAACCATCTCCTTCATGGATTTTTGGTGAGAACAAGTTAAAAGGGTGTCTGTGTCATGATGAATGGAAACAAAAAGGGGGATGGCATTTCAGGGAGATTTGAAGTCTTGGAAAGACACAATCCTAACAGGCTAAGATCTAGTAATCTTTGACCACATTGGTGCTTTATGTCCCATAAAAGTCAGGACATTGCTTACTTATACTATGACTAAAATACAGAGCAATGAGCAGAGCTAGAAAGATGTCTCAGGCATGTTGTGTTGATAGCAAAGGTCTGGAAATCTGAAGAAAAAAAAAAGGGGGGAAGACTCCTGCCAGATAGATGCAGATCTCGGCACACAGAGAGGCTGCTGTGCTGGTGGCTTTAAAACAGACTGAAACCCAACATGCGTACTTCAATCTTTGCTCAATAGAAATGGGCTTAAAAAAACTCCCTTAAACTATTTTGATTATTTGAGGCTTGTATGGGAGGGGGATCCAGCAGTTATTATAGGGTGTTAGAAACAAATCAGCCCTCATGTAACAGGGCACAGCTCCCCTGAAGCAAGTAGAGCTGCACCTGTTTCAGCCAGGGCTTCATCTGGTCTGCTGAAGGTGAGTTTGGGGCCCACCAACACCTTTCAGATGGATCTACCATAAGTCAGCATCAGATGATAACAACCTTCAACCCCTCCAGCAAACAATCCTCATTCCAGAAGTGCTCAGAGAGCCACAAGGGAATACAGGGAAATGAACCTGTTTTGGGAAAGAATGGGTTTTCCACAAGTAGCTGCGATTAGTTCTGAATGTTCACTCCGTCAGTGAGCACAGTAATGCAGCCATCTTTTCCTATTGTATCTATAGAGATATGGGGGAGATTATACAAATTAAGGAGAATTAATGTATGATCACATATTAAGGCGATAATAGATTCAAAGAGCTGTTCCTGACTGTGTCTAGATGAAGCAATTCTGATGATGAACCTTAGTTAAAAACAGTTATCAAGATACAATCAGCTTTAAACATTAAATATTCCAACCCCAAAAAGGAAGCAAAACAGAATCAAAGCTTCTAATCAGTTTATGATCCAGAGATTTTGCCAACCAAACTTATTGGAAGAAGTAATGTAAACAGAAAGATGCAAGCAAAGTCAGTTAAGTGGAATTTAAGCTGTCAAGCTACACTGTAGAACTCCATTACCATATCTCCTCGCTTTTTTTTAATAGTATTCTCTGAAAAGCACTAGATGTAATAAAGTCAATTTAAAATTTGTTCTACCAATCTTTTGCATCTGTAATTTTCCCATTAAATGTAAATGCCCATGAGGCATGCTATTTGCATTACATTGCATTTACAGTCTTTAAAACAAACTATAAATCCCCTCCTTGTTTCATGTGATTGATGCTGTGTGTATAAATACCACCATAAACCTCAAAGGGGGCTAACAGTGACAGTAAATTAAAGTTTTCAAGTCTGGCAGCATCTCAGCACTTCAGCCCTTGATCTTCAGCAGCGTTGTTAACCCCCACCTCATTGCCCTCCTGAACTCACCTTTTGCCTCCCCCGGACTTTTTTTTTCCCACCCCTTTTCCCCTATGCTGTCCTTATCCTGATTTCCTTGGGAAACACCTTTCCATCCATACAGGCTGAACCGAGCCAGGAATATGCTGTTAATTAAAAAGGGGCTGCAGCTGTTTGCCAGACAGGTCCAGCTCTTAACTTTGCTGTCTTGGACTATCTGAGTTTGAGGCTCTCAGGCCATCTTGGCTTTGTAAACAAGAGTCAGCCACAGCTCTCCTGATTATCCAGCACCATTCTAATAATTAAAGGGCTTTCAGCATATTTATTATTTCTTTTTTTATTTTCTTTTTTCTCTTCTTCTCCAGGGCAGAGGGAATTCTTTCCCAATCAGGGAGATGTTTGTTGGTAAGATTTTTAAAGATTACAGTCAAAGTGGAAAGGGGAGTGGGGGGGAGAAAGGTGAAATCTGAATGGCAGTGAGGTTAATTAATTATTTTAGGTTACTAATCTCCACCAGAAATCCTCTGAGCATCCAAGAGCAGGTAGAGTGTCCCAGGTGGGTGCTTTGTGGGATTTGCATAAATCTCAGGGGAAGGGAAGGCTGTGGCAGCTCTCCTATCACTTTTTTCTCCTACCCTTCACACTCTTAATCTTCTACTTAGGAGAGAGATTTCTATCCTATATATGGCCTTGTGAGGTGCTTTCTTCTGTCAGCCTCTCTATGCTATAACCTTTAGAAGTCAGTGATATCCAAAGCCCTAACAGGTTTTTTTATGAAATGGAAAGCATTAAAATCAAATCGCTTTTCCTGCAGTGTTTCTGAAGACCATCAGGTTGTGGTAAAAATTATGAAAGTGAATGATGATTTGTATCACAAAAATGGCTGGTATACATACTAATATAAAAGGAATAGAAATAAACGGGAAGTTGTGTTGATAAATTTGATGCCTGAAATAAAAGAAGGGATGCATTCAGACTCAACTCCCTTTAAAATAAATTTGACTACACAGGGTTCAAGTTGTTGGCATTTTTCCTGAGGAAAAGTATAATATGCATGTCTTTGTTGAACATGGATAATTGTATTCAACAATTGTATTCTGCATAATTGTATTCTGATAATTGTATTCTGCATCAAACTATGCAGAGCAATGGTTCAACAGGTGAAAGCTGATGGCTCTTCAACTTCATATAAACTGGATCCCTTTGGGTTTTATCTTGGAATTCAGTTATCCACAAGTCTGACAGCACCCAAAGGAAACCACAGTGTTTAATGTCTTTGGATAAAGAGGTTTAGAGGTGTCCAGATCACATAAAGCAAATCCCAGGTTTATTCGCACTTTTGGCTGATACTAACATTTCACTGAACTTTGCCAAGTCTGGATTTTACAATAAGCCACCAAGCCAAGCCTGGCTGCCACAGCTTGGTCTTCAGTGCCGTATCTTCTCAGTATTGTCTTAGGACGTTTTTCTCTGGGCTGATGATTTACAGTTTGGGTTTTCCCAAGGTTTTGCTGTGAAGGAATTCCCACGAGCAGCGTCATGAGTGCAGGGGACTCTGCACAAGTCTGGGTATGTGTGTTCTGGCAGAGGAACTGCCCAGTAGTGTGGACACAGAGCTGTCAATCTGTGGATCATTTTATATATACTCTTTAAAATGGATGCTGACATGGAAGGGCTTTTTTGATTGAGTCTCCTTCTAAAAGCGTTAGAGTACTGGTCAGATATTAAAAATTGTTAAAAGTATGACTGTTTCCACGCTGAAGCATCCCCCTTTTAACCCTTTATGATGGATCCCTGTGTCCCCTCGGCCTGTTTTGCCCTTTACTGTTCCTTCAAGTTACTTGGACATGCTATTCTTTCAAAGTTATTACAGCAATTTGATTGCAGTCTGCTGCGTGATGCCTTCAGCAGAGGTCTGGGGACATGGTCCCTAATCTTATGAAGTCACTGAATGGGTCTTTCAACCATCCCTTGATTTCCTTATTAGAGGCAGTTCACTCAAAGGCAGAAGCTCAATGTGAGTCTTGCAGGTCATAGAAATAACTCAGGACATTCCTTCTCCTCAAAATGAATCTCTTGAGAGCTCAGTTTACTGCAATCAGATTCAGATTTACAAAGCAAAATGAATAAAGCCCAATTTTGATACTACTAATATATAAACACACACGCATCTATATATTTTAAATACACTTAAATTTCATTAGCAATGATTGTTTAGAGAAACATCATTACATTCCTGGGCTTGGGAGCCTTCTCCAGGGTTGTGAACAATCAAAGATTTATTTGAGCTTTCTGCACACTGGGAAATGAAGACACAGAATCTCATTATCATGTCTATTAAAAGGCAGAATCTGGGGTACATCTAAGAAAAGATGTATTACTTTTTAAACTGCACTGCAAACTGTGAAGTACTACAGGGACTTGAACTATTTAAAAATACTCTGGGCTTATGAGTAAGAAAAAATAGGGTCTCTTTCCCAAACAGTATAAAAATATCACACCATTAAATTCTGCTGTTATTACAGTCTTGGAAATATGATTGTATCTACTTTTCCTTGAAGCTGGTTGATCCCTGAGCTTGATGCTGGGGTCGAGGGACCATAGAGGGCTACCAGAGTGAGTTACTTAGGGGACAATGCAGTGGGGGGTATGAACAATGACCAGTTAAATTCTAGTTAACCCCAATTATAAACCTTCACCTTTGTTAATTAGATTAATTCATCAGCAGGCACTATGCTTACAGTGTCTTGGAGGTGTGTGATCCAACATTTTCACCATTTAGTAAAAGTTAAAATCTTTCATGTCGCCAGTCTGTTGCACACAAATGGCCACGCAATATATTACTGTAAAGGTAAAACTGGGTTAAGTTTACCTATAAATTAGAAGGTAACATTTATTCTAAGGATCCTTCTTAGGAGTGAAAAATTTGCCTCGCAAGCACTTTCTGTAGTTATTAAAGATCTCCAAGCTATGAATCTGAGAGCTTAATTAAAAGCAACAGAGACATGTCCAAGGAAAGAAAGAAAAGGGCTGAACACCAGCATAGGAAATTCTCTTAGATTTTCAATGTCTCAGTCTTTCCTTGATCAGTATCCAAAATTTTGCAGGCATTGATGCAGTGTCTTAGCACGCTGACCTCTGGAGACCTGAGTGCAGCCAGGGCCCCCTGAGGCCCCAGGTGATGGTCAATGGGTGGCCTTCCAGAGCTGAAACGTTGGTTATGTCTTTTGGTGCCCCAGTGGTCAAATTTCCATGTGGACTTCCCATCAGAGAAGCAAAGTTTATTTTGCTGCAGGTGTGGAAAGCAAAGGGCAGCCTTGAGCAGCACCTGTTTGGTCTGTGCTGGCTTGATAAATCTTTTTCACAAATGTGAGAATGACTGACCATTTTTCACGCTAGCAAACATCACGCAATTAGTTTGCATAAACAGAGACGAGTTTTGCTCTCAGTCCCACATGTGCAATAAATTTACACTGAACCTAGTAATTTCAATGGGGGTAATTTCTAATTTATATATCTGAGAGGGCTGCATTTTGTCCATGAAATACTTCCAAGAGAATGACTCGACGTCATTTGCAGCTCTTTGTAAACTCCATAACCTCCCTATGAGGCAGATATATATAGAATATACGGAGAAAGCTGCATTAAAAAAATTATATTTGTATATTTCCCATTCACACTGTGTAAACTGAGGCAGGAGATCTCAGCTCCTGACAATGTCATCATTTATTTTCCCATTTGAGTGAAAAATCTCTAGGGATAATATTCAAAGATGCCTGCAAGGAAACTGTTTACCAAAATGAGAATATTTTTTAATATTGAGAAATGTTTAAGCACTGGCTACAAAACAGTACAAAGGAGCACTGTGAATCATTAAAGTGCTTTGCACTCTCCAGCAGTGTCTAAATGCTTCTCTGGGTCTGCAAAGCAGGAGCTTCTCTTAACCCTGGTTCTTTTCTAATTGTGTGCATCAATGTTGGATGGAGGTTTGTATTTTGGGGGATGATCTTTTCTTGGCTCACCACCTGGGTAAAAGAATGTGGAAATCCCTGAGATTTGTTCAAGAAGCCACATTTTGTCTTTGAAAGAGGGTTTGAAATCTAAAATGTTTTGGTATGTGTCTATGAAAACGTGTATTTGCTCAAGACATTGCTGCCACACATTTCTGGCACTTTATTTCTCTACATTTCAACAGCTACTTGGTGGGGATGTCTGGACTAAGTAGAAATTAAAGGAGAGCCCATCATCCTCACTGTACCTAAGAGGCAGGGAGCAGCTGAACTGGAATAAATGCAGGAAGAACATCTCTTAAAATTGTTACTCAAGGTAAACAGGAAATGGGTTTAGTCTTAATTAAGAACTATGTGTTTGTAGCTGTTGCAATTGCGCTGTATCAAATATCCAGAACACTGCCCCCTTTTTCATACGCTAAGTAGTGATATTGTTCTGCTACCCTCTCCTTGAAAACCAAAAGATCTTATGAGGCAAGCAAACAGAAATTCCAGATTATGGAAATTAATTAAAGCACACAATGCTGCCTTTCTCAACATTCAGGCTCAACTAATTAGGGATTAGATTATTCAAGAGCAGCAGATCAATTAGGATTGCTTTCTGTAAAAAAAAAAAAAAAAAAAAAAAACTCAGTGAAATATAGTTACCTGTTGAAAAGTGAAAGAAATTGTGCCCAAGCACAATGGAGGGATCAAGGCACAATACTGCACGTTGACAAAATAAATTATGAAAACAATAATCATGTTTATCCAATCTCTTTGTGCAAAACTGTTATTTTGATTCTAGTGCCAGCTGTCTGAAACTTTAATTTAAGTGCTTGCTTGAGGCAAGACATTTGGGATACTAGTTTAGAATGTTTTATAGCCTAAGCAATATGTTTTACTAACATCAAATCCTATGATGATGATTTTAATGGTAACTATAATATGTTCAAGGGGGTTCCAGAGTGATCTTTGATTTTACCAGAATGCTTGCATGCCTAATGAACCCCGATATTTTTTGGCTTTATTAGCTGCCAGCTCCCCGGGAGGCTTCTCTACAGGAGGTTAGTACTTTGTGTTTTAAAGGGAGACATACCAAGTAACACACTGCACTTTACATTTGTGTCAAATATATGTGTGTGCAAGCTGGGGAGATGGTTAATGAAAGAATTCTCTCTGCATTTCAGTACTGCAAAAAGACTGATAAAAATAAATACTTTGTAATACTTTAATCTATCCATTTCAGAGGTTGGTGCCTGTTTACATGCTTAGGAAGAACACATTATCTCTTGATTTGAGGTTTGAGGTTCTTCTCCAAAAAATCTGGGCTTTTTTCTACTTGCTCCAGAGGCAGCAGGACTGCTTTGCAAGGGTGAATCCTGCTGAACTCGATGGATAACCAGGATTCAATTATTTGTGCTGGAAGTGGTGGCTGGGAGACGTCACTGCTCGTGGAACCATGGTTCTCATATCACCTGCACACATCCCAGAACCTTTGTGCCTCAGTTTCCAGCAATGTCACAGGGCTGGTGGCACTTGCCAGGACCCTGCAAGCGCTGAGCTCATTGCCAGCACTGAGAGCTCACCAGATTTGGTGCAAATAAAGGTTTGGAAGTGTTGCCCAGAGAAGCTGTGCCTGCCCCTGGATCCCTGGAAGTGTCCAAGGCCAGGCTGGACAGGGCTTGGAGCAGCCTGGGACAGTGGAAGGTGTCCCTGCCTGTGGCACGGGGTGGAATAAGATGATCTTTAAGGTCCCTTCTGACCCAAACCATTCTGTGATTTTATAATTCTTCATATATTCAGAGAGTTTTCTGAACCCAGTGAAGTAGATGAAGGAAATAGTCTCAGTGGATTTGCCTGCTCTCTACTAAAAAGCAACATGTCGGGTAAAAAACATTAATGTATAAATCTTAACTAAAGGGATTCCAATCTAAAGGGATTTCCAAATCCAAAGATTTCTTCAGGCTAAAGGTAGGGTTGTGTGCGTTCTTATTTTTCTCTCTCTCTTTTTTTTTTTTCCCCCCTCTAAGTTTACTTGTTTTGAATGAAATATATCCTTTTCAACAAGTCTTATTTGGCACTTTAACACACAGCCTAACCCAGAAGTTAATGGCTTATAGAAATAACAACTTTGAAAGGGATTTTTTTTCAAGGAATGAGAAGGATTTAATTTGCTACATGTTAACACTGATTCATTCATGTTTTATCAGAGCAAAACAACTATTTGCACAAAAGTATATATTATATATAATTATACTACATAACTTTTTTTTCTCCAACAGATCACATAATTTCACCAATTCAAATATAAAACTATTTAATTGAAAATAATCAGTCTTGCCTTTTTATTTCCCCCTTTTTTTTTTTTTTTTAAATGAATATCCATTTTGAAAAACTGCACTCTTAAATCATTTTAAATGCAAAGCAATTCTGGGTAAGTCTTAATAAAAGGAAAGTTTGGGCCTAGATCTCCTGGGTCTAATGCATTACCTGCACGCGCAGCCTTCATGAGGCCATTAAGTTCTAAACTAATACTACATTCCACAACCTACAGCCTCTGGGCCATTTGCAACACTCTGGGATGATTTTTCTGGCCTGTGACTTTCCTCTTCCTCTGCTTTTCCTGATGGCTCCTCACAGCTCAGCTCTGAGCTATGTGCATTGTTTGATAGAATTAGCAATCAGATCTCTGTTCCCAGGTAGCAGCCTTTTCTCTGTTTAACTGTTCCATTTTCTGACTAGGTTTTGAGCAGTTTCTTTCTAGTATTGCTTTTGAAACCAATTTTTCGTGCTAAAAAATACTTGTCTTCCTCATCTTTTACATGTACAATATTTGGTGAGTTATTTACCCATTGCATATTCCTTTTGCTGGTGGACATCCTCCAGGAGAGAAATTAAAACACAGACTTTACAATGCAGGTTATGCAGCTGTGATAGAAAAATCCTAATTTGGAGTAAGGTAATTTAATTAATTTTTTAAAAAATTGATTTATTTTCCCCTTTCTGAGATTGAGCAATGGACCTGAAACACACTCACACAGTCGAATGATTTCATTTGGAGAAAGGTAGGAAAGTGGTTTTGTACTGTTTTATTTATTTATTTGTACTGCTGGTGACAAAAATATAGAACTGAATGAGAGGTTATTTCATTCAGCCAATTTGTTTTCTCTGATGCAAACTGAATGGTTCTAAGTCATCCTGGGCTCCACTAGGTTTGACATCCATTGGACAACTCAGGTCATTTTTATTCCATTAGCATTTGTTTCCATTGCAAAGAATCCTTTTCCTGCTCAGATTTATGTCAGAGATAATAATCTATTTCTTGTCACTTTTCACTATTAAGGGGTTGAACCAGTTCTGGTATTAGTAAACATTTGATTTCCTTGTGGTTACAACAAAGAAAGAGTTTATTCTATTTCCATCTAAGACTAGCAGAAGCCATGTGGTTTCGAATATTTACTTAAAATGGATTGACATGGCTTTTACAGCTGTAACTCCCAACTCATGATCTGTGATAAGCAGTAAATCTATGAGGTCATCAGAAAATCACCACAGCCTAGATCTTTTCTACTTCTAAGGCAAGGATGCTGCATACCAAGAAAAGACAGTGGAGAAGTATTCAGAGGGGATGTGGTTTAGTGGTGGGCTTGGCAGTGTCAGAATAATGGTTTAAATCAAGGATATTAAAGGACTGGTCCAACCTAAATGATTCTATGATTCTTTATATTTTGGTACAGAGTGAGCAAATTTGATACAGCATAGAAAAGCTGTGCTTGACAAGACCTGACAAAATGAGACAAAAAGCTCTGGTTGGATGTGATGCACAGGAGCTTAGACTGGAATGTACCAGCCCAGACCAGAAATACCCCTAGTTTTAATGTGCAAGTATGAAATTTTCCCTCAGTCTAGGAAAAAAAAAAGCAGAGAAGACACATCATAATGGAAATTAGGGCATGTGGTGGAAAGAATCGGAAAAGTTCTAGACTCAGTGCTGCAAGTCAGCAGCATTGACTGGATGGTCATATTTGGCCTTAAACTGATGACTCTTATTTGAAAACATCAAAAGCAGCAAAAAAACCCTGGAACACCATATTAATTAATTTGAAAGACTCCATTTGTGAACCTCTTGGTGAACACAAAAGGGGAGTGCTGTAATTTTAGAAGATACCTCTTATCGAAATTTGATCCAATACATTTTAAATCTGTGGGAGTAAATGACACAGCAAGAACTAACTGAGATTCTGCAATATATAAGAAAAGAAATTCCATTGCATTTTAATCCAGTTTTCACTATGGACTTTGAACACTGAACTCTGGTTGGGGATGCCTTGCAGCACAGACATTATTAATAATGGTGAAATCCACGTACAGTATTTCCTATTGCATCTCAATTACTGGATTTAATGAGCATCCAGTAGCCAGGAAAAGAAGAGCAATAACATTTACATGAAGTAAGGTGCAGGTGTACCTGAAAATCCATACAGTCCAATGCTGATATGAGTTACAAGATCACCCATAAGCACTTGAGTATATGTTCATCAGTATAGCACAGGTTCCTCATTACCCAATAAGATCTTTTCTTTCCATTCCACTCCTATAGATTCAGTCACTTTGCCTTTACAGTTCATTTCACTAAACAATGACAACAAATGAGTTGATTGGTGCAAAAACATATATCTTAATATGCATTTTATTATTTTGCCTATATATTTCTGCTGAAAATCCATAACAGATCATAAAGAACTCTTCTTAAATAAAAACACATCTTAAAGGCACCCTGTGAGTGCAATTAGAAACATTTCCCATCATACAGCAAAGATAATGTATCCTAAATGCTCTTAATTTCATACATCTGTTATGCTCTGTCATTAAATTTTTCTCCCCTCCCAAGACAATTTTTGAAGGTTTCTGCCAATTTAATTCAATTTAAAGCTTTTAATGTCAGCTCAGTGGGTCATGCCACTTTCTCCACATTTGTATTAGGCTTAGAGAAGTCAGAAATATGACGAACACTTTTCATCAGTACCCTATAGTCATGACAAATAGCCATGGCATTTTCCCCCATTATTTTTTGAATATATTTTGCCATTGTTGTTAATTTTTTGTCTCTTTAATGTATACACAACACATGTGCATGTCCACACATACACAATATCATTTTACCTAGTATTTTCTTAGGCCACAAGTCCTTTGCATTGTTTTCCAAACTGCAAAGTGTCTTCCTAATTCACTTGTTTTTTAAATAGTTCTGCAACTATTTTGAATGATTATTGAACAACAACTGTACATTAGTTTTTGACATTGTCTTGTAACTATGCTCAAAGGATCTGACGATATTATTATTCATTTTTTGAGAGTTATCAATTCTGCTTGCTGAACAATTTTCACATTCTGGAGCAAGTTAGATGGCTTAGTGTTATATGTATCAGAAAAGCACAATAACCTGTATATTATTATATTTTTGTTCTGCTACTGTGAAATTTGAACTCATTCATTGTATCTACATCTGAGTAGTTGCACTGCCACTGAAAACCAGGAAAACGCCCAAAATGTTTCTTTTTTTACCTTTGTGTGGGAAAAGTGGAAGGATGCAGGGGACAGGCATATAAGAGAAAAAAATGCACTATTTGTAAATATGTAACTTTTTATCAAGATAAGAAAGTGATTTTCCAAAAGGGAATTCCAACACAGGTTTTGCTATAAATTCCATTACTGTCACCCTCCATGGTATAAAGAAGCTGGAACACATCAAGATCTGCTAGCAAAACAAACAGTGAATCTGTTTTCCCAAGGGAATTAGTGGCCAGGGAAATGAAAAGAAGGGGAGATTTTACATTCTCAAATACCGGGAAAAAACATCTCGGAAACAGTTAATTCCATTACAAGATCCTGGCCTTGCAGTCCGGGGAGATGGTCCTGTGCCTCATGACTGCACACCAGCTCTAACACTGCTACAATTGATCAGGAAAGCAGATTTAAAATATCGGTCTAAGGCTTTTCTAATTATCTTAAAATAATCGTTTCACCGCTTGAAATGAATACAGCCACAAAGCAAACCTTCCAGGCTGCTCACCACACACTAACAGACACAGACTAATGACCCTAGAGAGCAGGCCAGCCCTTCTGATGCAGCATCATCTGCTCTCAAAGACTAAAGTGACGTGTCCTCTGCTCCCCACGTGTTCCGCGGATCAGGAATGGAGCCACATCACTTCTGACACAATCCCGAAAATGACACCTGTTCAGCACAGACACCACCGAGGGACTTTCAGAGCCAGTCCCTTGCAGCTATGCAATCAAAGATCAGTTTTCAATGAAATATTACTTACTTGAATCAATGTTGTCTTGATTCTTCGTGAAGGGTGCAGCAGGCATAAAATGTGATATTGATTTCTGAGATGTAGCCTGGTCCTCTCTTCGTGGCCATTTCAAAAAATGCAAAGTATTTCTTTTCTTTCACACCACAGATCACGTCATCTTTACAAACTGGAGATCAAGGCCCTTTTATGTTGCCTCATATTTATCTCCTGCCCTTTTTTTCCTGTCCTCCTCCCTTCATCTTGCAGTTTTTCTTTCTACTCCTTGAGTTTTTATTGCCTCTTCGGCTCTCCTCTTAGCTCCTGTTCTAATTTCTGCCTTTTTCCCTGCTCTCCTGAGTGCTTTTAGATTCTGATCTAATTTCTCATGTCTTCTCCCAGTGCTGCTCTCTCTCCTTTCTATCTTTCTGACCCTCACCTGTTCTCCTTTCTGCATCTCTGACTCCAACTCCGCTGCTCCCCTTACGATGCTCCGGCTCTGGATTTTCCTCCTCGTCATTCCCCACATCGCTCTTGGGCTGTTTTTAGCACTCATTTCAATATAGTTTTCCCTGCTGTATGCACAAATACAACGTCCCAGCCTCTCATAATAATACATCTTTTTTCTAGGTTGCCTCCCATTTCCACGATTAACACGCATATCTTTTTAATGAAAGCTGCAGAAACGACCAGGAACAAGGCTTCTTAAATATGTAATCTGTTGCTGCCAGCCTCCCATAATAGACAAGGGTTACTTTTTTTTTCTTTCCAGAAACCAATATGAATTTAAGTCTATCCCACTGGTTTGGTTTAATTAATTTCGGAGCTAGAGAGGGGTTCAGAGCAGAAATCATAAAGCCGAAACTGTCTCTCGGTGGTCTAGGGCATGAAATAGGGAAGAATTAATATATTTTCCAGTTATATTTTGGAGCAGCAATTTTGCATAGAAAAACTACAATTTTCTGATTACATTCAGAAATATGTTCTAGGTCACCAAAAATAATATTTCAGCTGTGAAAAGTGCCACGGAGGCTTGACCAGGCTGTGTCTGAAGCAGCCTCCAATGCCAGAACGTCCTTGGTGCTCTGCACTGTCTCAGAGGAAGGCTCATCACATCTTTGATATCCTAACGATGTTACTAAGCAGCTTGCCTGTTTTGCCAAGATTTGCAAACAATTCTTGCTTAGTTTTTGAGAGCTGAAAAGATTGCAGCACATAATGACTTGCCTACAAATATTCTGGCTGATGTGTTGACTGTCATCCCACACGCTTGGGGCTGATCGTATATATGGCAACGATTTGATACCATAATTGGATGAACCCAAAGCTTAGACTTAGGTCTACACTGCAAATAGTTGTGGTTGCAAGCCTGAAATTCTCTTTCAATTACTTCATGTGTTATTTACTTAAGACATACTTTGAAAATCGTTACCAGTAAATTAATTCACTGAGGTCAACTTAAAAAAAAGGCTTGTATGCCCCGTCAACATGGGTTTCTTTCAGATTAAAAAATAAGCAAACATGAAAGTACAACATCTGATAGACTATTTTAAATATATTTTAGTACATTTATTTACATACAGTCTCCCTAAAACTAATATTAACCAATCTTTCTTGCTTTCATGTTAAAGTTCAGTGATTCTATTTATTTCCCATTTTATGACACCAGTTCCATCCACTGTGGTCCAAGGAGCTCTAACATCTTCATTTTGTATTCTGATTCCCTCTTGGTTCTGAGAGCAGAAACCTGTATTTTCTGCCAGGGTAGAGAAAAATACCATCATTACGTTAGAGTTACTCCATCCATGGTTGGGACTGTGGACATGAGTCTTCTGTGAGAGAAGAAGTTCTCTGGCAGGCAGAATCCCAGGGTATCCCACTGGAGAATCTGATCCAAAGCCACGTAGAAGTGCCATCTAGGGCCCGATTGCTTTCAGCTTGTCTTTGACCCAGGAACATGCCCTTCTTCTGAACAGGAAATCAAGTTTTGGAAACAGATTTAAAAGGATGACAAATGACTCTAGACTCTGCTAATTTCCATTTCATGAAAGTTCTGTGGAAATCATTAGAGCTGCTCCTAATCTTGGTAGTAAAACTTCAAACCTCACACAATTCTCCTGAAGTTATCTGTGTTTAGAGCAATGTGGCCTGACAATTTGGTTTAAGTTTTGCTTTACTAAGTCACAGAAGTATTTAGCCCAAATTAGTACATCCTGCAAGATGAAATGTGAAACCACGGCACAACACAGACACATTTCTCTTTCAAAGCTGTGTTTGGAAGAACTTAAGAACTTTGAACACTTTAAAGCTATTAAGTGGTCAAGTTTTGAGTTAGATTTGCCTTAGTACTGACACTGATCTCCCAGGAATGCAACAGTCTTTACCACAAATCCTGTGCAAAGGCTTTCCCTCGGTTATTCCATGATGTTCATGTCCAGTACATGATTTCATGTGATAGTCTAGGTGGCAACTCACCCAGTCCTGTGTTGCTAAACTTGAAGTTGACTTTAGAAGTTTTTGCTGAAAGAAATGTCACTTTTCAAAGAGTCATCATTGGAAAATATTTTATTTCTCTATAAATGCCTTGAAGGAAGAATTCAAATTCAGTAGAATCTAATATAACATGTCGTTTTATATTCTAGCATTCCAGCAGGCAGAGGTAACATAGTTCAGTGAAAGCACAAGTTCCTTCCAACACATCATTTAGATGAAACGGTGTGTATGTACATTTTATGTATTTTCTCTTTGGTTTGGTCTTTAAAAGATCTTTTTTTCAATTTACAAGCTTTAATTTTTCATAAATGTAACCACTTGTGCTTGGCAAATAGAAGGCTGAATGAAATTTACTGTGAGAGTATTTCTAACTGAGTTAGAACCAATTGAATGGCTCAGGAAAATATAGTTGGAGTTTTTGTGGTTTGGACTAATTGCTGGCATTAGTCATTAATATCAGCTTGATAATAATGTGTATCTTAGACATCTGGAATTATTTCTGCACCTTGGTAGGTAACCTGAGAGATTGGAACCTAATATGTGCCTGCAGACACCTTGAATTTAAGATAATATTGAAAATTATTCCAGATCTCAAATGCAAGTGTACCTGAATCAGATGGTTCCTCTGTGTTTAGTCAAAATAAATCCTTGAGTCTGTTCTAACTCAAAATAAGACAAATCTGGAGATAGGCCATACATAAATTCTTTATAGAGTGTTGTGTACACTAATTAATAAACACAGTTTTCTAAGAGCTTTCTGAACCTTGAACAAACATTGCTTAAACAAATGGACGCAAATTATTAATAGAAATTGTAATCTCACTCTTTGACTATTATTCTTACTGGGCCCTAACTACTTTGATAACAGAAGATTAGAAGAACAAAACCAAGTCAGCTTTGCCAAATAGGAAAATAAAATATTCCTAAGCACAAAAGAAATAATCTTTAATCTGAAGCCCTGTACAAATCAAAGAATAACAAATCTTGTATTGCCCAAACCTTGTTGTTGAGCTTCTAATGGTAAAATCTGTGCCTTCCACTAACTGTTAGACATTCTTGCATGACTGCAGTTCTATTTTATGTATGTGAGCCAACCTCGCAATATAAGGTGACAAACAAAAAAGATGGAAAAATATATAAAATGGAAAAAAAAAAAAAGAAAAAAAAGGTCTACTCGCCACCTCCGGCTTTAAAACTCCTCTTACACACTTCAGCACAAAGTCTATTAAGGCGGAATATAGTGGAAATACAATATACAGCAATGAATGTCTCCAAACCAGCAATTTAGCGCTAAAGCTGAGGGCAGTTCTTATGCACCGACTTTTAATACCGAGACGATTTGTGGTCTCACAAAGTTCCTGCCTTGGGCAAGAATTGTGCTGTGCTCTAATAGGTCTAGTTTGTTGACTGTCAGAATAATGGAGAAATTGGTAGCAGAGGGCCTGAGCGCTGTAAACAGCTGAGATAATTAGAAGGTCTGTCAGGAGAAGAGAGTGAGGCTAAAGCAGTTTACGTTCTGTCACAGGGAGGAAAGTATTCATTCCGAAGGCTGCTGGATAATGTGGGATATGTTGTTGCCTTGTGTCCTAGCAAGCTCGTCTGGAGATGGGGAAAAAGTGCTTCTCGTCGACTCAGTTGGCTTTCTCTGCCCTCTTTCCCACTGCAGGCTCGCAAGAGTTTATATTTCTTATTAATAAAATAATACATCTTGCGAGCAAAATGCTGACTTGCTGTTTTTTAAGCCAAGCTGCTGGGTTAATAGGATGCTCAGAGTCAGGCAGGGCAGTGCAGGGGGGCTGTGGAAGCTGCGAGGGTTTGAAGGAAAGCATTTGGGAAGAGCAGGCATGAAAAGAGCCCTCCCTCCCCAACCCTTCCCCAAAAATAAGTGTCTGACTGTATGATTATGTCACCACCTTAAAGAGGATGCTCCTGTACAGACAGAGAAGCACTCCACAAGTTGTTAACACGAGAATTCTGGTGCCTTAGCCAAGAAACTAGACAGTGGGAAGTTTAGCAGTCTAGAAATTGCTGTGACTAAGCCTTTTCTAGGCAACAACATGCCTAGGCATGGAGTAAGCCAAAGATTTCAGGGCTGGTTTGTGGTTTTGGTTTTGGTTCTTCGTTTAGGGTCTGACTTCTGGAAAGATGAAGATTGGCTGTCATCCACATAGAAAGTCTTAGAGTTCAGAAGCTGATTAGTTAAAAAGACAACCACTTGAAATTGATGTTATTTCAAAAAATGCAGAATTAGTGTAGGAATATAATATAGTACAGAGCATTCAAAAGTGAGTAGGGAATGAGGCTGCTAAGGTTAAGATGTTAATGCTTAATAACAAGCAAATATTATTAAGTTTTGAGTTATAGAGAAACAGGGGGGGAGAGGTGGGACAGGCACATGGCCAAGAGACCTTTGTCCTTCTCCTCGCTCTGCCATTAACAAGTCACACATTAACTTTGCTCTCACATGAGGCTTTGTACCTCACCAAAGAGCCTTGGGGATCCAGAGGTGTCAGATGATTTTCAAGTCGCTGTTTACGGATGCTGCCATTGCCTCCATCTCACGGGGTAGAACTGGGAAAACAGATTCTTGCACACTGTTTTAATTTAAAATGTGGGTCTCTCCAAGGATTGCCACATTTTCCTGGGTCTGTGGGAAAGAGAGAGGCTAAACACAGGCTAGGAGTGGATATTTTTAAAACTTGGACAGTCCAAAGCCGCCAGAGCAAGGAATATAAGGGATCTGAATCCACTCAAATATTTTAGTGACACCACTCAGACAGCAATATTTGGCCTCGTTGCTCCTGCAGCATCCACATCCCTCCCACTCCACTGCATTTTAGCACGAGGGGCAGATCTTTCTTTGCCCTCCGTTTCTGCCCCTGGTTCCCACAGTCCTTCTGAACACCTGAAGAGCTGCTGCTTTAATAATTCGGTTGTCTTTTTGACAGGACCAGAGGAGTCTTTTTTAAGCTCCTGCAGCACCGTGGAGCAGCAGGCAGCAGACAGTGCATGATTGCACTGGGACTTCAGAGCAAACTCCAGCTCGCTGTCGATGGCTGTGTGCCAGACAGCTCCGCCTGCAGAGAGCAAAGCCTTCCAGAAGGCTGAGCATCCAAAAAGGAGACTGTCAACATTCCCCTGAACACTGAGTGGGGGAATCGCCACGGAAAAAGGGAGCGAGCTTGAAAATTGAGGTGTATGGGGAGAAGTGGCGTAAAAGGGCTAATTATCTTCCTATTCCCCTTGCGCGCCTATTAAAGACCACCAAAAATAGCATCCACTGAAGGATGAGGTTTTTTTCCCCGCCAGTTAAGTTAAATGGACATCCCACCTGTTGTTTGGTGAAGTGAGATCACTCATGGAAGATGGAGTTGGCCAGAAGCCACCTCCTGACAGCGAGAGGCAGGTCTGAACAACAAAGTTTGGATCAAGATCTGAACTTCTCTTCCATCCAAATGTGCTTGGATCCTCAGGCTGGCTGACACCCATCTCTGCTACATCCACTCTGTGATTATGTGTGAATGGCCCTATTGCTTCTCACTACACCCCATGTAATCACTTGCATTTGGGCATCATTCTGCAAGAAAATCTGCTGTCATGATGGCAAACATGTGACGCTTTGCTGGATAGAGATTCGTCCCTAGCCCTCACAAGACATCAGTTTTCACCTGGGAACATGCTAACTGAGCTTTACTGATGACAACTTCCATATTTACAGGTCTCATTATTAAATCAGCTTGAACTCCAGGTTTAAATGGAGGATCCTTTCCCAAACTGATATCAAAACACTGCACGCTCGGCAGCCTGTGTGCATGTGCAGTGGGCCTGATTCTGTCTCTTCCTTCCTCCACATCTGGCTCGTGCCTGTGCAATCCCATGGACTTCAGTGGGATTGTTTCTGGTCGGAATTTGATGAACACCATATTTCCCTATGTATCACCCACGGATTATCTATAAAAACTGTGATTCGTCAGCAGTGTGGTTTACAGGCACATGTAAGTTATGTGAGGGGAAGTTTACTCTGGGGCCTCCTCTTCCCCAGTAGTTCCATTGCCCCTAATTCCTCCCCCATTTGCTTCCTTTACCCCCAAGTCTCACTGCTTCAGATTCTGCCCTACTTTGGGTTCTGCCCTGCCCTCTTCACCTCTGATTCTGTGTGGTTTGTGAGAAGCCATCTGGGGATGCATTTTCAAATGTCAATGTTTTTTAAGGAATACTCAATATATGCTAAAGACCAAGCTAACTGATTTTTCCTTATTTTTTTCTATTTTTCTTTTTGTGTTTGCTTTTTGAAAAGTAGAAAGAAAATAAATTGAAGAGAAATTTCAGTTTTCTGACTGAAATTAAATCTGGAAAAAACCCCATGCGTTACATGAAATGTTTCATTTACTGGAAAGTTATTATTATTTTCAACTTTTAAAATGTAAGTTTTACTTTGTTCTAAAAATATCCTTCTGAAACAAAAAAAAAAAAAAAAAAAAGAAATTATTTGTTTCAAGAACATTAAACCAAAAGATTCTGACTTTTTCTTTCTGTGCTCCCAACAAGTTATTCAGAGTTTAACACATATTCTGGGAATATGTTTCTCAGAAAAAAAAAGCCTTTAAAATCTACTCTTGATTAACATGAGGGAAGGGGTGAATCAGAGTCCTTGCATTTGAGGAATAATTTACTCACCCTTAAGGTGGGAAAAATGAACAGAGGTGAAATCCATAATAATTTTTGGCACAGAAACTCTTTCTTCAGAGCTCACGTACGCAGCTGTGATGAACTGCAGATTATGTCGTGCATCTCACCCAAAGTCGTACAGCAAATCTCCGGCAGAACCAGGAGTACAAGTGCACTACGTGTGGTTCCTTGCTGTCTGCAGTAACCACTCCTAAATGGTTGTTTTAAATAATTGTGTGCAGATAGTCTGTAACCAAAAGTGTAGTTTTCACTTTGTCTTGTGTTGTTTCCAATTTTTTTAAAAAGTGAGGGCTGTATGTAGCAATCATGGTTGATGTCCTGTGTTGATCTTCAACCAAAAATGTGGTCTTGTTTCTTCAGAAAAGTGTACAATAACTTCTGACCTCACATACTTCAGCTACTGCCAGAAGAAAACGGCAATAAATAGTGCTATGCAAAGAAAACAAAATTATTATCCTACAACCTAATAAGCAATTACAAAGGGCAAATTACTTTTACCCTCAGTAATTTTCTACCATTAGATAATTAACATCAGAAGTATTAATGATCATTTTAACAAATTACCATATAATTATAATGTGTTTCTTCATTTAGTCCTACATATTGTACAAATCCTTCTAAGATTTGTCTATTAATTGAAAATACATTATTTATTGGTTTAGCTGAGTAACAACCCACACTGATAACTAAACCCATTAAAGAAATGCTGTACTGGCTGTAACTAGCTGTCACTCTGTGGTCACCAGAGCAGTTCTTAGTGGATGCAAGTGTCACTGACCAGGCTCAAATTAAGGATCAAATGGAAAACTGTAATAGGTCACAATATTCACTGGGGTCACAGACCTAGAAATGTCATGTCTCTGACTCGTGTTAACTTCAGCTGGAATGAAGGCTGAGAGTGGAACAAATGCACTCAGGAGTTTACAGGGCCAGCACATGCTGGTGGCAATGCTGCTTCTTAGATTAATTAATTTCATAACATTTCCATAATACAGTTTTACTTAGTGTACTTTTCATAATCTAATTTTGGTTGAATTGCTTTGCACAATCTGCTCAAAATGTGTTTACGATTCAGAGTTGTTAGAGTCCCCTTTTCATTTTGTGCTTAGCTGCCTTTGTAAAATCTGCCTAAATTGGTGAAATAAATTAGGGGAATGCTGCCAAAACTGGGTTTTGTACTATCCTAACATTCAAACCAATTCACTTGGGTAAATCACTTTCTGCATGTCCCATGAATCCTCTCCTAGATGTACATGAACCAGAGCATGGCTGCAAGAGTGAACTTCAGGAGTGTGCTAGAGAATTTTCTGTGGGAAGTAGATTTTGGATGTGGGGGCGGCTTTGGGAAGATGATTCCGAATCTCCCATTTCCAATTTGGGAACAGATATGGCCCATGTGACCTAAGCATCTTGTCAAGACAGCTTGAATTTGAAATTGTGAATATGCATGTGGATAAGCTACAGACCCAAAAGGATTCACATGATGATATGGCATATCTGTGTGAATAGATTGGAATTCACCCTTGGGGAAAAGGTGAGAAAAAGCTTGGAAAACTTTGCTTACACACAAGTAAGGCACAAGTCCCACGGCTTTCCTATGGCTCCCTTGGACAGTGTCAGTGGTATGTACAACATATACATGTAAAAAAATTCATGATCCCCTTCTGACAACTCCTGAATAAGGAAATGATTTGGAATAAATTATTCATTACAGAACTACTCAGCTTTGGCAACAGATCTGCAGGTTAAGGGAGAAGGGGAGTAATTCTATCTCCAATGGTGTGTTATGGGCATTCGCAATTTTGGAAGCTTTAGCCTTGTGAACAGTTGATGATATCCTGCTTTTTTCTTCATTTCTGTGCATTTTTGGAACTCCTCTAAGATTCTTCCTCTTGAAAACCCTGTCCTTCACAGGACCCAGGATCCAGAGGGACAAAGCAGGGTTATTGCTGTTTAAAAAAATATTGTGTTTCCTAGGAAAGACAGGTTCCAGCTCAGGTTTCCTCACACCTTGATAATCCTTGTCCTAATACAGTTTTCTGCCCCAGGTCCCTCATTCCTGCAGTGTTCTCTTCTGTGTGTAGCTGAAACCAGAAGGAAATGAGCATCCAAGGACTTTTCAACAGCACCTCTGTAATAATAACACAAAAATATAAATTTCAGGAGTGGTTTCCTTGCTGATTAGGTAAAAGACTTGAGTTCCTCCCATGCTTACATTTAATATTGTAGAGATACAAGGGATGAAGCTCAGGGCTGAAAGTGTGAAGTTTGGGGAGTGCAAACCTTGTCCCACTAAATCTGTGGCCCAACTACCTCTCTGAAGGCAGGGTAGGACGAGACTCCAGATATCACTGGCCATTCATTTTCCTGGATATCAAACTTCTCTTTTTTTAATTAAAAAGAATGATTTTTTGTCTCCTCCTGCCATTTCCAGCTGCCTGAACAGCTATGATGGCACCTTACAAAGTTGCCATTACATTAGTGATATTAGTATTAATCACACGTTGCTTGATACTGTAATTGAATAGTTTTTACGCAGATGATATTAACTGATAAAATATGGCATCCTCATGAGAAAACATTACCTTGAAATATTAGTGTTATAATATGTTAATTTCTATGGAGGATAGGAGTGCAGATATACGAGGAGATGTAAATTTCCAGCACTTCTGCTGACAATTTCCATGTCAACATAATTCTTAGGAATTCATACTCACTATTTTGTGATGACTTATATGATGATGTATAACAACTTAAGGGGCTTTAAAATGCAGTATTTTGACTAATGCAGGTTGGTAAATAGCACGCAGGACTGTTTCTTCCTCTCAATTCTGGGAAGGCTGACGCAAGCCCTTGGTATCGCCAGGAAGTCACCAACCTGAATGTTGAATCCCAAAATGGGTGCTCAGATGGCTCTGGGCACTTTGCAGCTGCAGGTCAGCAGTGAGAATAAAGGTTTTATATTGTAAGTTCAGCATGATATAGAATAACAGAAAAGAAAAAAAAAAAGGAGAAAAGCGTAGGTGGTTAGTCCTACATGTCTGGCCAAGATGTCATAAACTGGATTTTAGGTTGAAATCTGACTGCTAAAATGCAGTCCAGACAGTTTATCCTGCCTGCAGACTTCTTATTCTGATTTATCTTAAGTTTTCCTCATGCTTATCCCCAACAATAGTTGAATCTAGGACACACTAAGGGAATTCTGTCAGGGCCCTGACCTCCTGGACAGAAAACAGAATGTCCACAGCACTGCCTCATAACTAACTCTCATTGGTAGGGGACAGTTTACACCAAGGCAACTCCTCTTGCCTTGCTGGCTTCTGACTTAGCACTGCTGCTCCCCGTGGGTTCCTCAAGAAACAATGTGGAGCAACAAGGCAAGAACCTGAGAGTGGAGAGGGGCACCCCAAAGACAGGAGAGATGACAGCAGCAAGGATTCTTGCATCCATAAAGAGGCAGCCAACCTGGCTGCTTGCTCTCTCTTGGGCTAATCTGAATTAATTGGTGCTATTTGTGCCTTTGATACTCAAATGCAGAGCCTGGGGGTGGGAGTTCTCATGAAACAAGTGGCCACTTGGGAGAGCCGTCCCAGGTCCAATCATGTCATGGGCTCATTTGTCTCCCACAGTAATTCACTACTCACTTCAGTCACTTTAAATGTAAAACAGCTGCTGCTGCTTAGCCCTCTTTTAAGGTATCTAACCACCAGCTTTAAACCAATCCTGAATGGGTCCCATCCCATAATAGTCTCCCACACAGTGGTCATTTGGAAACAATTAACCCTTGATTCAAGATCCTCTTAAAGAATCCTTTTCCAGGCTCTCTTCTTCTGTGCTTCGGCCCATTGCATCCTTGCCTTGCCCCTCGCATGGGAACAGCTTTATCCTTTGGGATTGCTGGGGCTTGTGCAGCAGTAGCCACCTCTGTGGGTTTTGGGCCAACCCTGTCTGCACTGAAGAAAATTGAAGATATCACATAAAGTCTGTTTCATTAACAAAAAAACAAAAACGAAACAAAAAAACACCAACCCTCCCCCCAAAAAAAAACCCCAAAAAACACACAAACAAAAACAGACAAACAACCAAAAAAAGAAAAATATTTGTTTCCTCCCCTTCCTTCTCCTCCCGCAGTACCTGGGGGTCTTGTTCACTTCACACATGTTTGGCACGGCTGCTCCCCCTCGCCTCGCTCAGTCTCTGGTGATATGATGAACTGGAGATTAATCTGTTTTAAGGGGAAGCATCTGGCTTTGAGCTAATAAAATATCAATTTGTAACAGGGAGGAAAAGGCTCAGCGAGAGGTCTGCATGCTTAGGGCTTTGAGACCCAATTTGATTCGGGAGTTTAATGCCACTTGTGAATTTTAGGCTGTGCTCCGAGCACTTCAAAACCTTTCTCCATGCAGTGCTCTCAACTTTCTCCGCAAGTTTTCAGACCTGTGGCTTTTCCTGCTGCTGGGGGTATCTCCCAGCTCCGAATCCTGCAGGGCTGCCCCCTCCCAGGCACCCCCCACCTTTCCCTTTTGCTAATGGCTCTGCTGCCAGATGTGGTGGCCCCTTGCTGGGATGTCAAACTGGCAACACCCTTGATCCAGGCAGACAGACACTCCAGAGCCAACTTCTGGAAAACCTCCCCCTGCACTGGCCGGCTCTGACACAAACCAGCTGAAGACATTGCAATGCCAGAAAGTGTTACAGCTGGGCTGCCTGACAGATTGGCAGCACACACGCTGATTTGGGGACTGTATTTGGGGGCCCGTGAAGTACTCACTGTCCAGGCACCGAGCCACTAATCACAGTTTACATTAGGCAATCAGATACTTTTCAACTACTGAATGATCTGCTCTTTCCCCCCCTTTTTTCACCTTACAGGACCCTGTGTGTGTATACAGTACCTCGGTTCCCCACATCTGCATCATGTTTTGAGCCATATCTAATGCACAGCCACCAGCCTCAGCTCAGGCAGCCGCAAGGAGCCCAAATCTCTGCTGTTCTGCTTCCTCCTCCCACTCCCCCAGCCTGACTTTTCCCTGTTTCTGCACTGAATCACTTGATTAATTTAACCTGGGGGTTACCCAGTTATGGAAAAATCCTACAGGACTTTGTATAAAGAGAAAGGCTTCATGTCATTCTATAGGAGTCAGTCAGAATGGAGAATAGTGGCTTTAGACACAGCTCCTAAGATCAGATCTTCCCTGAAAACAATAGATTTTAGAGTCATTTTTCTGGCACGCTGCTGGCTTAACCACTTTTACGTAGAAGTGTTTCATTAGGAATGAATCTATGTCAGCCCCGTGTGCCAATTCTGATCCCTGCCTTGGCCTAGCCACGATGCTGGAGATATATGTTCGTGCAAGATAAGTGTGCCATGGCTGGATGTCTAATGAATATGGCCTCATTTACAATAAGAAGGACTTAGACCTGGCTACGACCCAGAAGTTCTATTCCAAAGAAATGCTGACATTTCGGAAAACCTGGGTGCGTGTCAGCATGAATAGCTGGAATTTTTATATTTTCCAAGCCAAAAGAAAGGTGCTCTGAAAAATGCGTATGGTATTAAAATATTAAAAACCAGTTAGGTGCCAATTTATGAAAAATATATAAACACAGAACATGAAAATTCATATTTTAATATAAACACTGAAGTGAAATTAGCAGAAATGTTTTGATGTTGGTGAAATGAGATATCATAACTTCTCACCAAGCTTTTGCCACAGCTGATCCATTCCTATGAAAATGTTTTGATTTTGATGAAACTGTGTAGTTCCCACTGATAATCATTTTGTAAAAAGAAAGAAAACAAATTGCACCATGTGAGAAAGTCCCAGACTTTTCCTTTTGAAGAGGGATTTATCACCAATATCTAAATAAACACCAAATCTCCCAATTTTGCTTGTGGAGAGTCAACTCTTGGTGCTCAAACAGAGCAAGAAGGCGCTTTAATGGTTTAACAAATGCTAAACTGGGCTTTGTTGGGTTAATATTGCCTCTTCACTCTTCCTTCACAGACGCTGCAACCAATCTTTGCCAATTATGGCTCAATTTCCATGTGTAAAAGGTGCAAAAACTGCTGCTTACCTTTCTGAAGATCTCCTCTTACATAGAGCACTGGTAAGCACCAATTAACCTTTTTACCGAGCTCCAGTGTGCAAACACACTGCTGGTGTGAAGTGGCACCCACGCTGTAGTGCAGATACACAGAAAATAAAATTTGTTTTGGGCCGAGATTGTAGTTTTATGCTTCCAGGGCAGAGCTGAACACTGTTTATGTCCTTCCCCGGTGAATTTGGGATGTGACAACCAACAAACACCCCTTGATGACAAAATGTGAGAGGAAAAGGCTGTGGATGAGGCAAATACAGTGAATAACTGGGGAGGTACTGTGTGCATGCACACACACTTAAGAGTCTGAGCGAGAGCAGAGTGGACTTGTATTACGCATTCAGGCAACTTCAATGTGCCACTAATAAAATTAAGTGTTGGAACATAAATGTTTTAATTTTAGTGCGAATGCTCCAAGCAATACCCCTTCCTGCACCCTCCTTTCCCACCCCCAGCCTAGACTAATCCATTTAGAGACAAATTTACATTTTATTTCTCCAAACCCTATTAGCATTAATATAAAGGTCAGCACTGAAAAGGCAGCTTCAGAAGCTAATGTGCCAGTGTGCTGTGCTCTGTGACCAGATGAGGGCACGTGGGTCTCTCACCCACTGAGTCTGACAAGAATTTGTAATTTAAGAGGGTGGTCCTCCTCTCCCAGCATCCCCACAGCTCGTGGAGATGATCACCCTCTGGAAACCAAATGGGGCTGCTTTGCCTGATATCAGAAGGGGCAAAGGGGAAGAAATCGTTCTGTGAAAAGCCTTCAATGCCATGGAAAAAGTAATATATATTGACAATATTTAGGGGAAAAAAACTAATTTTGGAAACAGTTCAGCTTCAGCAGCAATGTGCTTTGGGTGTCTCTTATTGGGGATTTTATTAGGGGATTATGTGGGGTGCAAACAGAGTAGTGCTCCTTGGGATATTTGGCACCTCTCGGCCCATCTTTGCTTCTGAAGGCATCCAAAATGTCCATCAGGAGTGTCCCTGCTGCCGAGTGGTGATGTCAGAGCCTTGAAGAGAAAATTATTCTGGTTTCAGAAGGGCTAAATATCTGTAAGAGAACTCTATGAGCTTGATGTGGTTTGAGGTTTGGTTCCAACTGAGAACCCCACCCTGGGAAAAAGCCAAATAACCCAAAGTAATCCCATTGAATGTACTGGGTCTTCTTCTGTGTATAAAATTACTTACGTGCTAATTTTTCAGAGGATCTGAGCCAAGGGTATTGACCATGCATGCTGGACATCTAATTGGCTCATGGCTTTGTGTTTAAATCATGTGAATTTCATCTCAAGTTTCAAACAGATGTTTGATCTGAAATCCTCAGACTTAAACAGGAATGAAGTCAGCTTCATGTCCTGGATCAAGATCCTGTGAAATTCCTATTTTTGTATAATCACGAAGCAGATGCCAGGGTAAAGCCGAGTGGTCCAAATTAACGTCATTCCTTCAGGCAAACTACCTCATCCATTACATTTGTTTTTCCCCCCTTACACTTTGTGGGATCTTCTTCCTCCTACTGCTACTACTATTACTGCTAATCTGACTTTAAAAGCTAAAGATTTCTTTTAAAAAAACCCTTAAAAATAATAAATCTCAAGCCCCAAATAAGCTCTCAAGCCACTCCAGTGTGAGCTGTCTAATTCAGGGATAAACTGATAGAGCAGGTGGAGATGCCAAATGTCATTAAGTTTGCCAGAGCCCAGCGCTGAGGAACACAAAGGTGAGAAGTATATTCCACAACAAATGACCCCTGACCGGGAGCTCCCTGCTACCAGTCCCCCTCGCTTTTAAATTAAACCAGTAAGCCTACTTGAGTGTCTAGCTTGTTTCATTTGATTCCACTCCAGGGGAAATGCAGCCTCTCAATTAAAGCCTTTAGAGTTTCACATGTGAAACCAAGGCATGGAGGCTCCTGGAGCTCGTGTGGAAGACTGAGGCAAGAGATTTGAGTTCAGTTTGTGCCCCTGCTACAAGGCATGGTCATATTGTTTCACCTCATGCCTCAGTTTCCTTTTCTCATAAATGTGCATGCCCAAAAAGCACTTTTAAAAAAAATCCAGGTGGAAATATGGGTAGTGTCTCTTTTGTTTGTGTGTACTGACAGTGTTTCAGTATCTTCTTGAATTCTCAGGGCTGTATTAGTGGTCTTCATTTAACTCTCTTTTCAAACAGAAACCCATAAATAACGAATCAATAGAAAAGCCCAGATGTGTCTCCATAGGTGAGGGCTGCAGCAATGCCATAGTTCTCATACCACCACATAGGCAGACATTTGGAAGATTAGGGCTCCAGAATGCATCGCTGGGGATCAGCACGGAGTTATTTGCAGTTGTTTCTGTAATCATATTGCTCAGGGAGAAAATTCGCAGTATGCCTTGCTGCCTGCCCAACACCCAGCCAGGCACCCTGGCACCCTGCCGGGGGGTGCTAATGCCCCGTGCCATGCTAGAAGACATGTAAATTAATTAAGTGGCTAAACACTTGCTCTGTGGTTTGTTTTTTTTTTAATTTTTTCTCCTTTTTATTTTTTTTTGTTTTGTTTTTGTTTTTGTTTTTTGTTTAAATTTATCCAGAACTTGTTGATAAGGCCACAAATAGTTTCCTTGTATAGCAAATATAAAGCTGGACACTTGTGGGCTCACTTAATGTGATTTGGGACAGAAAGATTAGAGTCTCTATTCCATACATTCGTATTAATTAATACAAATATCCTGTTTTCAGGGAACAGCTGTGAACCTTTAGTAGTGTGCATTTAATCCTGTAGTCTCCAAGAAGGAATGGTTCTGCCATACCTGATCAAACTTCCATGGTCAGGTACAGTTTCATGTCATTTTTGGAGGAGAAAAAAGGAACAGTATAACTTTCATTCTCAGCCTGGTTTCCTACAGGAGTTGCTTTCGCATGGTCTCCCATTGCCTCTGTGGTTGGATGGGCATTTCTGCTCCACTGTCTGTCCATTCTTGGTAATTCTGGATCTGTCAGGAAATTTCAGACAGATTTAAAGGAGAAAACTGTTTGAATCCTTCAAGTTTGAGAAAAGCAGATAGGCAGAGATGTGAGGCTCTGATATTGAGGGAAAGACCATAAATTGTGTTAAGCACTGATTTCCCAGAGAATTCACATCAGAGAACCACCACCAATGCTCTGCTCACAGGCAAAGCTTCAGCTGATATTTCCATTTTCTTGGATGTCAGAGCCTCCAAGGACAGCCTTTGATTCTACTTCTGTTAGGCACTGGCCTATTTGTTGCTTGGATGGACAGTTTCACCCAGCAAGAAAAACTGAGGAAGCTGATTCCAACCGAAAAGTCATATTTTGTCAACAGATCTCAGGGCACAACTCCATGAACTTCAATAGTTACTGACTCACATTGTCATTAAAAACACAATCAAATCTCACCATACATCATCATGCAGTGAAGGCTCAAGGATTTTACTACTTTAAGCCTTGTGTTTTAAAACTTTGCTGATGTTCCTGTCAGAGCTGAAAGAGAAGTTTGCATCAGTGATGGATAAATCTCATAAAGCATCAGGTATAAACGTTTGGTTTGATTAGGGAGACAGGACTTCTTCCAGTGCTGTGCCAACACGATCAGAACTCCTTGATTTTTAAAATGTTTAAAATTTTGGACAGCAAACTCAAAAAATATGGATTTTCCTTGGAGATGCCATTTCGTTGTTGTTTTCCTTCGAGCAGGCCATGGGAAAGTGCTTATCTCATGGGTGTTTTTGTTTCTTTGTTTTTTCTAAAGTTAATTGAGCCCAAGCCCCCAGTAGCGAGGTACCTGACTGTTGGTTTTATGGACCACATCTGCACAGTATGGGCTCAGCCTTCCAATCCTGCAGACCTGTTCAGCTGTACAGAAGTCAACGGAGCCACAATAAACGTGGAAACTCTGCTGTGAATGTGTCCCCTAACGCTCACTACAGCTCTCAAAGTCTGGCCCAGCTTTACTGAGTGCAAACCTAGGAATGAGCACTTTTTTAGGCGCCAGTTTATTAGCTGATTGTTAAAAACCTGGTTGGGAATTTGGAGATGGGAATCTGTGGCTTCTTAAGGTGAGAAGGTTCAGAGGTGTCCTGAGGACTTCTTTTGACAGAGGTTTGAATTGCTCTTCACTATAATTGAAACACCTAGAAGTGACTTTACATCTAATTTAGATCAGATGGGGAAGGTGTAAGCACTGGACCTCAGCAGTTCCAGACAAGGTGATTTTTGATCCAGTAAGCACAAACATGTATGTTTTAGTTTCATAGTGACCTACACTTTGTAAACATGTGGGTCCCCACGATGACATCTGAACAGGGATAATGTGGCACCAGAGAAATAAAGAAAACCAGACACCCTGCAGTGAGGAAGACATCAAATTAAAACTCTTTAAAGAAATCTCTGACTTCCTATTTGCTAAATCACTCATTTTGTAAATGTCTTTGCTGTTGGTGCTACCCCATTTAATATGATCAATAGTCTTATTCTGTAGTGTTCCCCCAATGGACTGGTTGAAGAAGATGCCAGGCAGGAGAAAAAGGGGGTGGGATGTGGAGTGAGGGGGCTGGGAGGAGGAAACTGTACTTGATCCTTATGGAAGTCAGTTAAAATTAATTGGAAAAAGCTTTTAAAGACCTAAGATGAAGACCAAATGTATCTCAGACCTGCGGCCTCATCCCCGACACTGAATGCGAAGGTCATTGCAAAGCTGTAGATTTATGCGGAAGGCTTGGGTGATGGAAAATGAGACAAAAGCATTTGGATTTTATTATTCCATTTACTCTGACCCTGGGCCATAAAGGGTTTGGAGAGCCTGTTTTATGTATTCAGCTGGTTGCCACACTGACAAGCATTTGGAGCCACTTAAATAAACCACCCCAACCCACAGCTGCAACAACACCATATCAAATACAGGTTAGAGTTGAAATGTAGAGCCAGCAGCACAGCGTCTCCAGCAGGTGCATGTGGAGTGTTTTTTAACCCCCTTGGTTTTGGAATAGTTCCCTTATTTATCTATCAGCTTTGATTTAAAGACCATTTAATCACCAGTGTAACTCCAGGTTAGAGCATGCACGCACACACACAAGATGCT
Organism: Acanthiza pusilla; assembly: GCA_036630365.1. Classification (NCBI taxonomy): domain Eukaryota; kingdom Metazoa; phylum Chordata; class Aves; order Passeriformes; family Acanthizidae; genus Acanthiza; species Acanthiza pusilla. The sequence continues at coordinate 15,648,803 of JAXCHO010000004.1, read as the reverse complement.
TTCTGCTGCTCCTCCTAATTCCTGGTTTTTCATGGGCCTAACAGAGTTTGAAAACCTCATGTTTTGGGCCCAAAACAGGCAATTCTGTCCTAAGTGCCCCTTTCCCAGGTTGCTCTATACACACACTGAATCTTTCTGATTCCTGGCAGGCACCACTGCTTTGGAGAAACAAGAGACAGGAAAGAGTAATGTATGGAGAGGGCGAGAGGGAAAGAGGATTTTGCTTAGAAAGAGGGGAAAATAGAGCATGTGTTTGGACTGATGACAGAAAAACTAGGTATCTAGGCGTGCTGGGAAAAGGGAAAAGGCAGACAGTCCACTGCACATCCAGTCACTCAGAAATCAGTGGGAAACCTAATATCGAGTTACTTAATGTGTCTTGCATGCTGAACATGTAGTGTTTGGAGTTGAGACTCTCCAGTGGGCTACAGGATGTCTTGTGCCTCCATGAAGGTGTAGAGTTAAGCTTAAGTAATCCACAGACATTCAGATTTTCTAAAGAATTTGTTTTCACCCTGCCTGCCCCTCTTTTGTTCCAATTTTCCATTAATTTTATGTGATTGCTCATGCTCTGGCTCTCAAATGGCAATATCACCAGTGTGGATGCAAGTTCTTCTGAGCACTGCTACATTTGCTCACACAAGCCAAGTTGCTCATTTATTAGATTTAAGGAAAGCAATTCACCTTTAAATAGGGATCACAACTATTCAGGGCAAAACATTGAGTAGCCAAGAGAGTTTAAAAAAATGGCAAAAGAGTATGTCAAATACATTTGAGTAACAAAGCAATTCCAATCTCCTCTCAATAACCCACTAGCTGGAGAAGGAAGCTAATTTATGTGCTGTGAATTTTGCACTCAGCCTCTTCCTAGAGGCTATTCTTTCAGGAGAGAGTTGAAACACATGATGGCTGAGACGAAATGCTGGAAAAGCTTGCACTGCACTAGTGGGTGTTTTCTAGTCCTGGCTAGATAAGCATAAGACAATGGTTTGTATGGCTTTTAATTCCTAAATTCACATTTTCTATAGTTTATTTTCCTCTGTAGCATGTTTCCATAGGGATCAAACTGAATTCTCCTTACCAACACCTCTAGCCATGTAATACTAGGAGTATTATGACAAAAGCTAGGGTAGCTAGGACATCTTGCAGTCTTTTAATTTATTCTTATTTTGTGTTATTCATATTTAATTTTGAGTGTCAGGCATTGCCTAATCTACATATCAATCTAGAATAAAATAGGAACTGATAATGTTTAACAAAATTCAAGGCCTCTTTTCAAATTAAGTGTCTCTCATGAGAGCGGAAGGACAATAATACCAATTCTCGCTTTCATAAAGCAAGAGAATGCAGTCAGCCCCATCCTAACCTTGAAGATAATGTTGCATGACAGACAGCTCTCCTTTGTAGTAGATGCAAACCCAAACTAGAAATCCCAACCTGTACTGCTCTCCTGCATCAGGAGGGAATGATAATGTGAAATTTTGCTTGGTTAAACCCATACAGATCCTTAATGGCCTGAGAGGTGCTCTTTTTTATAGGGCTTATGGTGTGGCCATGAAAGGTGAGGGTGGTGTGTGGCTTTTCAATACCTGTCCACACCTGATGTGGTCACCCTTCAGTGGAAAGGGGGCACTGAGTCTCATCCTGAAGCAGGCAGAGCAGAGGAATTGAGCACCAGAAATGCCCTTTTATCTGCCTGCAGTGGGCTGTGAGCGTGATGAGATCAGATGTAGACATCCACCTTACAGACATGTAAAGCTCCAGGAGACAAATCCCAGGCGCACACACCTCTATCAGCTCTTTGCCACGGCCAGGGCTGGGTTCGCCTCTCCCTCCTGCTCTCTGCCTAGAGCAGGCAACAGTCCTGTCTCTTGATTTCTGAAATGTTCCCATTTAATTAATGTCACCGGGCTCAGCGTAGAAATATGTGAGTGAAATATAATTGTGTGGGCTAGGAAGAGAGTCGAAGGAGATGAACTGAAGGTCTGTCCTGGCCTTAGACTCAAAGCAACTGAACCTGAGCCAAATGCTGTGCAGAGCTGTTATCTGTAACATAATGTGAATGAACTCTTGATCCAAACTGTTCAGGGGAGCTCAAACCCCAGGGCTCAGCTTTTTATTCAGTAATTATTGATGCAGTCTCAGTATTGGAACAAACTAATTTGCAGGCATAATCATCCTACATCTGGAAATGGGAAATGAATTAAAAACAATTCCTATTTACTTATACATGATAATTAATCTGACTGGATTAGGAAGACCTGATACTTTAAGTGCTTCACTGAGGAGAATCCTCAGTGTTTTATGGACATTTAATGTCAGAACTGAGTGGAAACTAGAGGTTTTTTTAATGTTAAAATTTTCCAAATGCAAGTTGCAAAATGATCTGACAAACAAAAATTTGTAATGTTGAGCAAAAGCCACTCCAAATGGAATCATTGTTGGATCTGAGGCATTCTCACTGAAATATTGAAAGCTTTCTATTTAAAGCTAATAGCTGCTGCATAAAAATGTGCAAATCCAGTCTTCAATCAGATAATGTCTACGTTTCCATGATGCCAGCAAGAGTTGGGACAACTTGCTGAGGCTGATAACCTACAGAGTCAAACCTGGAATATTAGAGAAAGAGAGCTGGAAACATTCCCCTTTTTCTTTGCTTGCTAAAACTTAAAATCTTCCATAATACACTCACATGGACCAAAGTAAAGAATGAAATGATAACCAAATCTGGATAGTTTCCAGTGTCCAGAATTGGTTCCTTTCTGTCTAGCCTAATCCCATTTAGGCTACACTGATAGGGAAAGTGCTGGTATATAACAAAACTGGCAGTCCCATCCATGTGCCTTCAGCCAAATATTGCAGAGTTTCACTGTGGTATCTCTAATGGTCACAGAAGCAGGTGAGAAAGATGGGAGGAATTACCCTAGTCCAGCAATTCCCATAATGCTCTGTGGAAAACTGGGGTCATTTGGCTCACAGTCACTGCTGCTTGTCCAGAGTTACATGAGTCAGAAAGCAAGCCAGCACAAGAACAAAATATCACAGAATATATTGCCCTGCTTAATGCAAAAGAAAAAAAAAATGACAACCACATGTATAGCGATTCCTGCTGATCAGTAACTTTCACTGAAATTGGGACAGTTGCATGTTAATTGACTTCTTCCCTTACAGCATTGCACTGGGAAATCAGCTCTGATATACTCGTGGCAAGGTGGAAAACAGTTGAACTCTTGTCAGATTTCTGTAGAGATCAGATGGTATTTATTTGCTGTGGTGCTCTCTTGGGCTAGATTCAAACTCAGGTTCTGCAGATTACAAGGAAAATCTTTGGAGCCTCAGATGGATTTTATGCTGACTAAATTTAGAAATATTAGCAATTAAACCTGAAGCTGGGTTCCTTTTTCTTGGCATTCCTATGAAATGTTGCATTAAGGAGAGAACAGGGTGAAAATAAGAGCTGGTGGACTAAGGAGGAGGATAAAAGATTCATGAATATTTCTGCTAATAAAAAGTGCTGAGCTTGGCCTATTTGATTCATGGGGTCACATTATGCATTATTTTTGAGTATTCAGATGACCTCCAGGAATTTGTAAAGCTTTCATAAAAGTAGAGAATTTCTTGATGTTTTAGCCTGAAGTATGCTTTCAAAAAGCACCAATCTCATACAGACACAACTTAATTCCAATTCTAGAGAAAATATTGTTGTTTCCAGTATTAAAATCATAGGCTGTATTAACTGAGCAGATACATTTTTTTTGTTCTTTTCTCAGAGAAATTGCAAGCACTTAATTTATTTTGAGGATGTTCACTGTTTATTATCATAATTAATTAAAAAATTGGTTGTAGGCATCTAAGGAGGAGACAGAAATGATCCATAGAAACTGGATAAGAAATCACACCACTGACTCCATCAATAGCCACAGCCAAAATGGTTTGGAATGTCCCATCACCTGTATATTACTTCTGCCAAGTTTCCAGGAATATTTCCGAATAACAAAAGTGTTATTTCATTCATTCCATTTTCAATCTGATTTTCAGTGAAAATAAAAAGGCAAAAAACAGTCACAAATATTACTGTGAGAAAGGACGGCAAGGAGGAGGAAATCCCAGCCTGGTTGCCTGTGATGTAACTTTGTGAAACACTTTTGCTGTTTTTAGGACCTCCAGCAAAATGCAGGCCCTGAACAAAACCCAGCCCTGTTGAGCAAACTGCTTCCTAGCTGCAAGCATGGCGACTATTCCTGCAAACAAAGAGACAGGAAAATATGTAAATTTAAACAAATTCACAATTCTTTTTCCTCAGAAAAAAAAGCTTTCATGTTATTTGAAATAGCCAGACTGCTAGAGTAATGTTCTTACATATAAATGGAAATCCTTTTTGATATTTACACTACTGATTTCTGCACTTTCTTTAATCTCTGCTTTCAAATTAATAGACAATAACATCAGATTCCTTCCTTGGCTCACTCAGCACTTGTGCATATTTACCCAAGTGTCTAGAGTGGAGATTGTACACATATCTCTAATCCACCTGCCTATGTTAGTTAAAAGCCCAGATAAAATCAGCAGCACTTAAATCTTAACCTTTTAAGTCTGAAATGTTTTTAAAGTCTGGGCTCATGGCAACTCCGCCGAAGAGGGGGGGAGAGGTGGAAGTTGAATGTAAAACATTTCACAGCTAAAACTATTGTTCCTTTCCAGTGAAAACTAAGCTCAGGAGTCCCTCAAGAGTGTTACTCTGAGAACATTAGTAATGCTGACCAGCTCGTAAAGTTTGCAGCCGTGTTGAGTGCTCCAAGCCTCCTACAGTCAACTTCATTTTCTGTCTTGTCCATACACAGCTCCCGAAAAACTCAGCAAGCAAAAGAGAAACACGAGGAGTGTGAGCTGTGATATCTGGCACTCTCCTTCCCCAACTTTGCCTTTTGTTTCAGTGTTTGGCTTTGGACCCTTCAGAGGCCACTGAGTGATTTAACACCTGGATGGCCCCGGGACAGCAAGGATACTCTAACAGAGTGTTGTGCTCCCTTCTTCCTTAAATAGTTTCAAGTCTCTTGTTGGCTTCCCTCAGGAGCTGGGCCTGAGCGAACAGATGCACCTATTCCTTAGGGAATGAATAGTTTGTTTATGTAGAAGAGATGAATGGGGCAGTAAGGGCGTCTAGGTCAGTTATTTAGCATGAAAAAAGCCATCAGGATCACCCCGCGGTATTGCCCAAGGAAGTTTGGAGCAGCTGAGTACAAAGGTGTACACACATCCTCCTCCTCCAGCACCCCTCAGGGAGCACTTTAATTAGGAAGGAGGGCAAATTGCTTGGGATGCTGTGTGTGGAGGTATGGAGACAGGCTGTCCCAGGCCTGTCTCCCGGGGGGACAGAGCCGGGGATGGCACTGCAGGCTGTGGGTGTTCGCTGGGCATCCTTTCAATCCGTTCCACTTCTCCCCGTGTCACACATCTCTTACATCTGGGCCCAAGCATGAAGGACTTTATTTTTTTGTTTACCCCCAAGCTAACACTGGGGGAAAGGGCTAGCTGGGAACATGGATGGGGAAAGTATGTATGCATCTTTCTTTTTGCCCATCTCTTTTTCTCTCAATCTACCCTCAACAAGGGTGCCTATAGAATATAGCATAATGCTGCATTGTTGGGTTAGGGATTTAATTTCACTCCATCACAAGCTACCATCGGAGCCCCTGTCATTGCAATTTGTCACACTTTTTTGTGTGCTATATCTCACTGAAGTCACATCTCCTCCTCAGCCCATTGCATAATCTCCTAGTCTGGAACAAAGCTCTCCAACATAATGAAAGAGGTGAAATCAGGAGAGGGAAAGTCAATGGTTACCGTTATCGCTATAGAACTCGCTCCCACTGGCTCTGCAGGTTCAGTCACACCACGCAAAGCAGAGTAAGAAGGACATGCTGTGTGTGTGTGTCTTTTTTAAAAAAGCCTGTTTATTGAACCTACAGGCAGCACCATTGGCTGCTGAGAGATGTAATCCTATTCCCTCCCGCAGACCACCAGCCATAAAGAGGCTGCGGGATGTCCCACTGGCCCACCAGGGAGTTGAGAGCCTCCAAAATAGATATCACAGGGAAAGAAGTGAAGAAATCAGTTTGCTTTAAAGGAAGGGATTGACTCACGTCTCAGGCTAAACCCACAATAACGTTGTACTTAGGGAAAAGACCCTAAACAGCCAGAAAGAAGACAGAATGGCATGCTTGAAAAGAAAAATGCACATCTGCCAAAATAAGCAGGATTTTGTTTTCTATAGGAGGGTGGTCAAGGACTCTGTTCTGTGTTGAAGGCTGAATTTCCAAATGTGAGCTGACTGCTTTAGGCTTGTGGGGAGCGACACGGTTGTTCATGAGGCTGGCCGTGTGCTCAGGGCTGCACACCTTGCTGCACTGCCTCAACAAGGACCTCTGTGTCCTCCCTGCACTGCTCCTGGGGATCTGTGATGATGTCCTCTTGTTCTCGTTCAATTAAAATATTAGAAACTTGAATGAATCTAAGATTCACTTACTGTGACCTCAGCATAAATGGTCCTGAAAAGGCAACTTGTGTACTGGAGAAAGAGGTTTCATGAAGTCCTCTGTGGATGTTGCTGTTCCTGTTGCTGTCCTGTGGAAGGGAAGGGAAAAGCCTGAGATAGATAACTAGTTCACAGAACAATATTCTTTTTGTTCTTCCTCCCTGGTGTTGCCACTCTGCCTGCTCAGAACTCATGTAAAATCTTGCCACTCTGGACTCCCAAATTTGAAATATCTAGGAAAATACTTTACCAGACTGGAGTTCACAGGCAAACCCCAATGATCTGCAGTTGAAGCTTTCAAGACCTGGCAACAGAGTTATTTTGAAAATGTGTTTTGAGGGCTCCTTAAGAAATGTAAATAATGCCCTCTATGAGGAATTTAATTTTTTTTCAGGAGGGTCAAAAGAAAAGAAAAATCTGTAACGTGAAATATTTATGGCCTTGGTTGAGCTCTTGTATTCTGATTTCTGCTAAAGGTTGTTTTTTTTTAATGGAAAAATTGCATTTTGGCTGAAACTTCAGCCCCAGTTTTTGATCAGTACCGAACACTGTCCTTTCACATTAAATAAAGAGAAAGTATAAAGTATTCACAAGACATGTATCAATTTGACATCAGTGTAACATTTCTTAAGTGGCTCATTCAGCAGTGAAGCCCATGACTAACAGGCAAATGGCAGCGAGATACAAGGAGAGATGGTTTTACAAAGGAGAGCAATAAGAAAGGAAAATGTTACACTGTTTGCACCGTGTGTTTTATAAGGAAGATCAGGGTAACAATGAGTCACTATGGAAAGGATTTATTGGGCTATGGAGCTAAAAGTCTGTAAAGATTAAAATTCTGATGGGGTTTGGATGGGGAATTGTTTCTGAGTTTAGTTTTATCCCGCACACTGTCCGAGTTATTAATCCCCTTGTGTTCCCTAAGCTGGGTAACTGGTGTCGATATGCTCCCCGGGCCAATTTCAGGCACGCCGGCCCACAGGCTGGTGTAATATTTCTCCAGGCGAATCTCTGGGTGGTCTTGTCTTGTCTTGTGAAGAGTGAGAAGCAGATAGCAGGAGACTTTCAAGATTGCTGTTGCAGGCATCAGTCTTTGAGTGGAAAATAATCCACCTGGAAGGACGCTGCCTTCGCAAGGAGGGGCAGCCAGCCCTCTGATTGGGAGATAAGTTATATGCTGAAATGTTCGTGGGGAAGGTGCAATTTGTCAGGGAGAGGCGAGGCCGGTGATCCAGGCTCTCTGGTGTCTGTTAGCATCTGCCACTCGCAGCCACTTGCAGCTCCCCGAGAACCGCTGAGCCCTGGCAAGCAGCACACTTCACTGCCTCGAAAGCAGGGGACTGGCTCAAAAGCACTGTCAGCCCCTGTGACAAGCCCCAGGGATGTGATGACTAGCTGCAGAAGGTGTCTAGTGCCCAGCTTTCCTCAGGGCTGGCTGGATGGTCTCTGGCAGTGTGGAACACAAAGGGAGTGAAACTGGGACCATCCCAAGTGAAAATAAGTAAGCAGGGGAAGCATGTTGTGATAGTCCCACCTCCAGGGCTGCTACCAACCACTTTTTCCTTGTGTTGTGGATGCTGAGATGCTCTTGGAGTGTTGAAAGAGAAGCAAATCATTTAGTTTAGTTGGCTCAGTGTTTTGCATGGGGCTGAGAAGAAGCCAGTGGAGCCCCTTCGCGCTAATCCCATGGTGTCTCTGAATTCCCAAGGAGACTGATCTTAGGTCTGGCCCCTAAAGACAGATGCTTCAAGTCAGATTCACCGTGGCTGGAAGTTTTTCCAAGCATGTTCCCCCCTGGTGCTTTGTAAACCAGGAGAGAATATCGTGTTTCATGGAGAAGAGCTCGATATTATCACTAGGCATTAGTTTTAATGAAGAGGAATTTGGTGAATTTGTCACTCCCCTGCATAGTTCTTCTGTTTTTGCTTTTGTTATAGCAGTTTACATAGGGTAAGGAGATAGGATAGATCTGAAATCCCTTTTTTTTTGGTTGTTGAAAACTCTTTTTTACAAGGGAAGAGCTCAAGATGTTCATATCTCAAGCTTGATTTGGATAAAGCAGCCCACTGTCTGAAGTTATCCATATTACCTCTGCTTCTGTTAGGACAATGAGTCAGGAGATTTATAGCACTTCTATTTCTCATCTCAGCTGGAACCACCACTGGAATATTTTTGTGTGTGGGTCTGGCACAGTCAGCTCTGATCCTACTGGAGTGAGTGAGTAAAATGCACCTGAGAGGAAAACGTTTTTACTGAACTTTTCAGAACACTGAACCACAACACCAGAAATTGAGACCTAAGGGCTCCCAGGAACAATCTCTTACTTGCTCCAATAAAGGCAATCCTGGACTTCCACGATATAGGCATAGAGAAGACATATTCAGTAAACAAGATTTCAAATGATAGAATAAACCTCACTAAGTTTTGCATAAGAATGAGCATGAGCCTGAATACCTTTATTACCTATCCTTAGGCAAGTGTAGCTTGCACAAAAAATGCATGGAGCCTCCACAGAAAAGTTGTTTTTCTTAATTCTTTTGATGCATGTGCATTAACATAAATTTGCAGATCTAAATTAGGCAGTCTGACAAATATAGTGTCATTAGCTATAGCCCTTCAAAGACTACTTGTAAATTGGAATATCATATGTTATTCTACCAAGATCATCTCCAACAATCCCAGCCTTGGTTAAAATCCCTCCCTGGTGAGAATTCTCCAGTTGCTTCTTAGAGCCAAACATCATCTTTTTATGCTGCCTGGGTAGTATTAATTAACAAGAAGTAATGGAAAAAAAAACCAAACTGGGCCTTTACTACAGAACGATCTCTAACAATTTGAAAAATCATGTCAAAGAGGAAGGTTGAAGCCTGATTTATTAGCATCTTGTAATGGATGTTGAACAGTTAAAAACAAGCTTTTTTCTGGATGGGTAAATGAAAGTGGTTTGAGCTGAGCTTTTTGTAAGGGATACACTCCAGAAAACCAGAAAAATAAAGGGGGGCAGAAAACTTCATTGCTGATCAGCAGGTCTTCACAATGCCATAATCCCTTCCTGTTTCTAGATGTTTTATGTAGTGATAATGATGAGGATTTGTTTGATGTTTTGCTCAGGAGCTCGTTTGGGTCCTAATGACACTAAATTCCTATCAGGATTTTAGGACACAGATTCCTCATCTGCAAAAACCCTCTGATATGACCTAGGCAAATCACTTCTGATCAGGTTTTCAGTAGTTCTTCAGCAAGTTCTTATAAATGCTTAAGCAGGTTAAGTGCCTAAATCCTATTAATTTAGTTTTGAAAAGCTGGCCTTTAGTCTCCCCAGCACATATTTTCATAGGTATTTATGATCCCAACTACCTCTGAGGATTTGCTCCTCTGTGCTTTTAGGAAAAGATGGATAATAGCACAACCCTACCTACCAGGGATGTCGGGAGCACATGTACATTAACGATGACACAGAAATAATTTAGGCTGGTTGATCTCATAGCTGTATTTACATGGCCTAATTCTGTTCCCATGAACTCATTGAAATAAATGGAAATGCAGTGATCATAAAACTGGTGTCACCAGAGAATGAATCTTATGATGTGATATGCTGATCAGAGGAGAAATGGGTGCAGAACCTGAGGGCCCTCTTATTCAGAGAGGGTTTTTTTCTGTTGGACAAGTGTTGAGGTACATGAGGATGGAACCCATTCCTCCTTTTCTTCTGCCATGACTGTGGAGACAAATGAAGGCTGGATTTTGCAGAAACACTTCTAAAGTCGCTACGTAAACCAGTTTAAATATCAAAATTAATCTGCTGTTCCTCTTACCTACCCCTCTCTTTTCGAAGCAAAATGAGCACAAACACCTTGGTTGTGAAAGATGGGAATTTGCACTCCAGGAAATAGCTGAACATTAATGACATTCAGCCTGTATGGAAGCATATATTTTATAGGAAACCACATTGGTTATGCTTGAGAAATCTTTCTAGGACAGCCATTGCCCTGAGACTTATGCATCTGCATAAAGTCTGCTACATTAGAAACGGAACAGAATGGCCCGTCTCTCCCACGGTCTTAAGTTAACACTTTTCCTTTTGTCTGGGGCACCCTTTTCTAAACTTGAAATCCAATTGGCCAACAATTAAAGCCAATTAGCACGTGAGGAAAATAAACCGCAGAGCCCACTTCTGTGTGTTGCCCGGGCTGTTAGAAAGCCCAGTTAGCTCAAGGCATTAGCATAGTTCAGGATCGGGCGAGGCACACAGCACAGAGTAGTTGGCTTAAAGTATTAGACGCCTGCGATAGCGCCCTGGCTGAGCGGCACTGTTATTCTGGGCTCACAGCTGCCAAACATTCTTGACAGGAGATGAGGCAGATGTCCAAGGACAATCAAAGAGAGAAGAAAGTTTAAGCCAACGTTTGCCTATCTCATATTCTCTACTTGATCCTCTCCTCAAAGACAAGGCACAGCTGTTGCACTTCAAGGTCTATCTGGCTGAACCCAGCAACTCCTCCTTTTCTCCCTCCTGGCCTGCCTGAGCTTTCTGTGTGCTGGACTTTGGCAACCTACCAGACCTCATTAACTCCTAACAGGACAATTCATGACATTAAATGGGTTTTATTTAATCTTTTTGTACGTCTGTGAGCATCTGAGAACAATTCTGCCCGCATACTAATTGCATGAAAATGCGGCGGATTATAGTTGTGTGAGCATTGCCCACCAGTCTGCACGGGATCACCCTGGGCCACAAGAACAAGCCGTGTAACATTAACAAGGTGATTTGTTATAGCTGCGATGGCAAAGGTGATACAAAAACAGCAGACAAAGGTGTTTCGCAGACAAAGGCATCAAGAGGCTCGGTCGTTTTGCTCTCGCTGATGAATAAAAATACAAGAAGCGTTGTGGTAATGAACACAGTGAATGATGGCGGGTGTATTAGTAAGAAGTGTCATATCTATAGCTTCCAGCCCATCACAACAATTTATCCCACTCAGAGCCTGCTCTCTGCAGCCCTCTTTTCTGGCTGATATTTTGATTCGGGCAGGGAGCGAGTTGTTGGCCAGATTTTGCGATGACCAGGTCAATTCCTGCAGGTTTTTTTGGGTTTTTTTCCCCCTGAGTTCCACAGCAGTTACTACCTCACATGATATGGGACACACATCTACCATGTGGTCCTATCAGGTTGGGATGCCTCCAGTTCAATTCCATAATATCCATATGACAACCGAAGTGTGAATAGCACTAAAATGCCCCCTTAAGGGAATATATAGAATTTTAGGACCCCAAAACTGGATCTCCTTGGCCTACAGTAATAAATTAGGACATGGAAAACTAAGGCTCTGCCACCAGTTTACTCTGTAGCCTTCAGCAAATCATTTATTTCACGGAGTCAATACAAGGGAATAATAACATCTAGATCCATTTCAAAAGCACTGTGAGACTGTTAGAGGAAAGCAATTGGCTAACTTCAAAGTAGTACTGTTATTAACTGAATACAGAGCTGTGGAAAAGATGTAGCTGGCCAGTTTAATTCAAGTAGCTAGCTGAAGTTTCTGGTCCAAAAATATGGAAAGTTTGGTTTAGATTTTCCAAATGTTAGATTAAAGAGTGCAAGTTTCTCAAAGAATATAACTTCATGTTTTCAGTTTTTAAAATTTTTACATATGGATTTTTTTTTTTTTGTACAAACAGAGCTGCAACCATGAGCAAACAGAGGCAAAGATTTTGCTCCCCAAAATAAAACTGGAATGAATTTGAAGGAGCAAACCTACAATACATTTGTATGTCCATAGTGGAGTAGTTCTTCCTCAAATTTAGTAAAGAATCATAGTTCTGGCCATCCAGCAGCTGTAGAAAATAGGTTATTTGCCCATTATTCATTCTACCCTGCACTATTCCTGCCTGCTGCCCTTCACCCGCTGGTTTGATCATTCTCCCTGTATCTCTTGCTCTCAGCATCGTGAGCTGTACACGCAGGAGCCACAGCAGACAGAGGCCACCACATCCTTGAAGCTTAGCAGTGCTGTCTAATGGGAGAAATGTGTCCTTTCCAGGAGAGACAGGCACATGGCTGAGATGGCTGAATGACTCTGCTCCATCAGCAACCTCCCAAAATTAAAAATATTTAATTTTTAATTAAATATGCATGCGTGTTCTTGAGGCACCACAGCTTGGGAGTTGAGACGTTTGCTCAGGCCATGACGGTGGTTCCCATGCCTCATCTGGCAGGCAGGAACTGGTTAAATTGTGGCAAAGGGATCACTTTCAATTCTCTGACTATGTCCAGAGCATAATCTGGGATTTCAAAGGAGCCTTGGGCAATCAGCATCTCCCACTGCTTTACTGTGGGCTTTGCGTGTCTCCGTCCCTTGGGGTCTCAGTTATAATTCCTAGAAAAAAATAATGTCAAAAACTATTTTGAATGTCTCCTAAATGTAATAAAAATCTATCCCTGAAGAGTCATCAGTGACTGGTCTCTATGTGCCAAATTTAATTTTCAGTGGAGGGAGGAGAGGAATGAAAACAAACAACCCCTTAAACAATGACATTGGGATCTGAATGTGCTGTGCCTCCCAAACCATCCAAAACCAAACACAAAAGGATGCAAAGCATTCCCAAATGCCTACCCTTCACTTCTCTTCTCACAGCAACTCCAATGGACTAAAGCCTTTGACTGAGAACAAACTTCTGACCACAGCAGTGACTTGGCTGCTTTTTCTCACTCCAGCAGCCTTTCTCCATCTCCCTCCAATGTCTGTTTGCAGCAGCTTGGACTTTTGGTGGCTGTTTCACGTTCATCAAGAGCTTAAAGGATGAATGTGAGGAGGTCCGAGTGAAGCAGGACCTTCTTTGGCAGGTTTTAGGGGCCAGGCTGTGGTTTGCTGTGCGCTGTTGTGCTATGGGTGAGAGGATGTCTGACTTCGGTAAGAACTCCCTCAGAGCCAGCTGGGCTTGTTGCATGCTCAGGATCCCAGGAAAAAAAGAGAAAAAAATCATCAGGAAACCTCATGAATTAAGAGCAACAAGAGCAGCAGTGCAGTAAAACTGATGCGTGTGCTACCAACAGGCTGGGAGAATTAGGGTGCAACATTTTTGCCCCAATTTCAGCTGGCTGAGGGAGGGCTAACTTCACAGCTACTGCCACTCTTTGCTCAAGGCTAAGAGGAATTTGGCAGCCGAAGCCCCATCCTCTCACATTCATTAAAAACCCCATTTATTCTGTGTGATTTAGTGCTAAGAGACACATTAGGAAGCAGAAGCTAACTCGTACTTGAAAAGTTGCTTAGGTCTATGCTGCTAAAGATATTTAGGCACCTAAGCTGCTTCAGAAAGATTTTTCAAAAATGCCAAGATGATTCATTTCTATTAATTTCAATAAGAGGCAGTTAAATGGTGCATTTATTTGTCACTGCCTAACTGCTTAAAAATTGGATGGTGCTGACTCTGAAGATTTAGGAGCCCTGGCTCTTCACCAGAGCCAAAATCCCATGAAGAAACCATCATTTTCCCTGTCCAAAACTCCCTGTATTTTGAGGGCCGTTTGCTGTGTCTGTCCAGGTCTACAGTCTTTTACTGCCGTTTCCACTTTAAAGGTGGCTGTATTTTAGTGCCTGGGGAAGGATTTGCTGTATACACATGGCCAGACCATGCTTAAGGCTTTTTAAATATTAAAGAAATGGTGAAGCTGAAGTTGCCCTGCGGCTTCTTGTCCACCATCCCTCAGCCCAGGTGTGAGTCCCCAGGAGTCCCCACAGCAAGGGTGGCCTGATGAAGTGCTGATTTTGCTGACATATGTTTGAAGAAGTAAAAGTTAAATACTGACACTTTTCACACTCAGACGGAGTCCTCACGCTTGCCTGACATATTTTCTTGTGGCTTTTTGGGCTGTGCTTTCAAGGCACGAGCAAGTGCCTAGAAGGCAGAGATGGCTCTGGAAAGGGCAGAGCTCCCCACGCTGCGGTAAACTGGAACGGATCGGGAGAAATCTCAGCTGCTGGCTTGGCTGGGAAACACCAGTTGAGGGTTGCAATTCTGTCCCTAGATAGTGTCCCAGGGCTGGGAGCCAGCAGCCCGGGGTGGGGAGCTGCTAAGTTATGTCACTCTTGTCTTGTGAGGGCACGACATGAAATTGATGCTTTCTGCGCCCGAGAGGAGGAAAACACAGTGGCAGTCACTGTGGGAGGGCACACATCCCAGTCCAGTGGCAGAGAGGCTGTCTCAGGTGTCTCTCTTCTCTGCAGAGACAGCAGGGAAGGCAGCCAGGGTGGCTCAGGTCTGCATTCAGTTGCACAAAGTCGGTCAAGCAGAGCAAAACACGAGGAAAATCTTTCTCCGGGTCCCCAGCTGAGTTTGCCCTGACACTACCCCACCTTGTTTGAGGAAGGCAAGGGTCTGGTTACTACGAGCACTTTTTGTTCATTAAACTTGAGCTGCGAGAACTAATTTGCCTTTTGGGCAAGGTTGCTGAATACAAAGCTGTGCCTTGTCCTGCTCGCACGATGCATCTGCGAGCGCTCGCCCAGAGCATCAGGCACTGCAGCACCTCCAGCACCTCCGAGGTGAAAAAAGCCTTGCCTTGCCTGGTGTGCAAAGCAAGATCCTGATTTTCCTGGCCTGCTGTGAGAACTTTTGCTTGGAACACAGCAGTGCTTCACATTTGCTTCCTCACCTGAATTTTGCTGGTGCCCAGGCAGGCACTAATGTGTTTTATCATGGCAGTCCTGCTGCTCCTTTCCAAGTGGAAGCCTTGGGATGACCCATCCTGTTGCTCTGATTTTCTGATATTCGTGGAGATTCGCAGAAGCTCGCAGGGAAGTCAGGCAGGTAGCACACAAGATGGTGAAAAAAAGGAACTTTATTTACAAAAACATCTTTATATATTTATTAATGATCTAATAATTATTGGTCAATAGTTTTTCCACCCCTTATAATGATTGGTTACAATGCTAGAGCGTCCAGTACCAAAACAAAGAGATTAGAAAGCACAAGAATGCAATTTATCTCTATTCTCCATGAGAAAGAAGAGAAAGATTTTAAAACAGTGCAACTACACCTTCCCAAGGAAACAAAACAGTCCACATTGCTCCATAGGGTCTTGCACCTACCAAGGGGGTCAAAAAAGTGGTTAAAGCCACTTTTACTGGGGAGGCCACTCTCAAGGCAGACCCAGCCTTTCAAACCCAGATGGCAATGATGAGACTGAAATCTCTCACTGCCCCACAGAGAAAGAGCAAAGGGAAGTTTACAAAAGGCCCATATGTGTCTGAGTCATTTTAAGCAGCTCAGGTACCGACACACCTCTTCCTTATCCAGAAACCTCCTCAGGGAAAGAAGGAGAGACATATGTTTGGCCTCTGCAGCAAGCTCTTATCTTGGCAGGAGAAAGCTATTGATGTTCATGTTTCACATTTCTGGCGCCCAAAACAGGTTCTGATGTTTAAAATGAGGCAGTGGTGGAACCTGTTTTAAATATGTAACAGTCTCGGAAAGGAGCAGTCTAATCACTTCATTATCCAACACAGCAGAAAAAGGTTTGAAACCCAAACTTGGGAGAGGGGGGCTCAGAGAAACCTTCCCCAACAAGACATTGCCAGCATTAACCCTGGTATTTATTGCTCATTTTAACTATGGTGCACAGCAAGCATTTTCTCAGCCTTGCATTGCAAGAATATATAATTCATATGCTTAATATTTAGTCTCGGCTCTCCTTGCATATGTTACAGAGCTGGAGACTGTTTGTGTGTTTGCTATATATCAGTTGACACCTCTGTAAAATCTTTATATTGAATGCCTTTGGCAACTATATGCCAAATAATAGCATTACCATTTGTAATTTTCTTAGCTGCAGCTTTCCTGTAAGCTTTGCTCTATGCATTACAAGTAGGAAGGATTTAAAGAGCTTTATTGGTTCTCAAGTCTTCCTAATGACCTTTCCACGCTTTTGTAAGTCAAAATAACTTTTTTTTTCCTTGTCTCCTTGTGCATTTTCAAGTAAAACTGCAAGAGCTCTTAAGTAAATAAGTAAGAAAAGCAGGTAACCAGCATCTCTGCCCCAGCTTTAACTCTCTGTTCCTCCCCTCTCACTTCACAATCAGAATCCCCTGGTGTCACTCAAGGATTCTGTTGACTCTTGTCTTGCAGATGCTTTTCTTCCCTCACTCTCGTCTTCAGATCTGCTCATTATATTAGCTATGCTGGCAAAAGAAATAGAAAAGACCCCATGAAAGATCGGGGCCCAGCGGTGCTAAGCACTGTACAAATAACACAAAGGCTGTCCTTGCCTCGGGACTCGCCGTGCAGGATTTAGACAATATGCCACTGGGGAATAAATCAATAAATGGAAAGGAGAGGAGATATGTTTATACCTGTTAATGATTATGTGGAGTTTCAAGAGCCATATTATTTTCTCCTTTTATAAATTCTGCTTGTTTTCACCTAAAATATCTCAATGCTTCCTTGAATTGTTGCCTTTTGTTGTGTCTTCTCCATTATGGGCTATGAACTTCTCAGACCTGGGACTGTGTGCTGTTCTTGTTTAGTTAGCACCAGGTACATTTACAGGGTTGTATATTTGCTTAATAAAAATAAATAACCAGCAGAAGTTCCAAGCTCAGAATTACTCCAGACACAGCATTTTCCTTATTGCTTTGTCTTGTGGAAAACAAAGTACATTTTATCCTACGTTTATCATGTAGCTTATGTGGTACTTTTCATTTTGATGTATGGCACACTTTCTAATGTGTCTCCCCTCATGTCTCTTTATTACTAAAGTGTTTCGGTGGAAAAGTATATTACAAACAAATAAATAACTTTCAACTACTGTCACTAGTCTAGCGAGAGAGCCACAGGCACAGGCTAGTTGGGTCCATTCATTACAAAGCCTTATTCAGGCCTTTATGGATATCTTTTCCTTTTTATTTTAATGAATGCCTCTCACAGCTTTGTCCTAGCAAATCTTCCTTTCCAGCTCTTATTTTCATCTATCCTTCCAAAGGGATGCTCAACCCAATTCAAGGCACCACAGAAACAAAAGCAAAATCCGGGTTTGTTTCCCCACAAATGAAACCTTGGGTCTCATTGAGGGTAGGGGAAAGGAGAAGGAGCAGAGAGGCCATGAATGGGAATTGGGCTGCTCTATTCAGTCTCTTGCTGTTTTTCCAGGGAGGGATGGGAACAGTGACCACTGATGTTGCAGTGAGCCTCTTTTTTCCCCCATGATGTTTTCCCCTCTAGGCAGCAACTGCTGCCCATGTCACATCATCAGTGAGGGTGGCTTTCGAGGGCCCTGAAGGCACATCAGTCACAGTGCAGGGTGACACCTTAGCCCAGGCTCAGCCTGTCCTGAGCTTCTGCTGCACTGCTCAGAAACCCAGATTCAGCCTTGGTTTTGAAACAAGCTGAGAAACACGAGTATGGAAATCAAGGAGTTGTGGACCATGGTTTGGTGGGGTGGGGAGCTGGATAAACAACTCTGACTGGTGTTATTTGCAGTCTGGTTGGAGCATGACAAAGAGCTGGCCATTGCTAGCCAGGGCCCAAACCTAATGAAAACGAGTTTAAATGCAGTTTTGTCCAGTTAGGAATAAAAGAAAAAATCATGGCTTAAACGTAGCACCTGCAAACCTTCATTAGTAGCACAAACCTGTTCTTGGTACACAATAAAGGAGCAGGAGCAGGAGGGTGCAGGTTGCACACACAAACAAGCTCTGTACTCAACAGGGACAGGATCCCACCCCACCCCTGCTCTCCACCATCACCTTCCTGCTCCAAAGCCACGAATGTGCCTGAGGTTGTTTTACATGGACTGGGTTGTACATGCAAAACTCCACGACAAGCCTATTAAAAGTGTGTTAAATTTCAATGCTCCTGTTTAGGCTCCTTCACCAAGATGTGGGCACTAATTTATGGCAGCTGCTGGATCACAAATCTATGGATGAATTGGGGAGGAGAAGGAGCTAGGCAAAGGAAAACGGAGATAGTGGCATGGTCATTCTTTTGGACAGGCCTGAAGCCTGGGAATATCTGTTTGTTAGGTTTTGAGTACTTTTTGTGAAAATACGGTTAGAAAATAATTCTTTTAGCTCCATCCCCTCTGCTCCTTGCCCCAGCCCAATTGTGTGAAAAAGCAGCTTTACCATAAACAGATTTTACTATATCAGAGTCAAATTTTACTACATCATTATAGGAGTGTTCCACTGGGTAATATGACTGGCTGCCCTATCAGAAGACCAGTGCTAATGCCATAGTGAAAACATGCCATCACACTTCCCCAATAAAAACTTTTATTGTATCCCAGTGCACATTAAAAACAACACTAACTGCATTAATACATTGTAATTTACTTTTGTATTATGGAGAAAATGACAAACCTGGTGCTAATGAGGTCATATTTTCCATTACCCCAATGCAAACTCTTGGTTAATCCAGTCCTTGGAGATTTCCACGTGGAACTCAGGAACACTGGTGTGTGCACATGTATGCACAGACACAGAGTGTGCATGTGCTGCTAAGGGATGCTCCCATTGTCAAATGGGGTGGCAGACTATGGTTTTATTTTAAACTACTGCTTTTGAAACAAACATTTATTTTTAATGGCCCTGACATTTGCATTTTGTACACAAGGCAGTCTTTAAGAAAAAAAAAAAAAATACAAGCGATCCCATCACCAATGGTGCCTTTTAATTGTGAAGCCTCTTTCACACTGTGGTGAACAGAAATGCAGTTCTGTGCTGCGGAAGATGAGGCTGAACGGATTCTTTAGGGATTGCTTATATTTCAAGTGCAATTATTTAGGAAGCTGTAAGCTTTCCGTTTTATTTTGTCATGAGCAGAATGTTAGAAGAAAACTCATTTCTCAGGAGATATGGATGATTCTTTATTTCTAAACTTCCTGTGGTGTTTTCTTAATGATGCCATTAAATGATTAAGCTTTTCTTTTATAAATTAAATCACCAAAATGAAATCATTAAGGCTCTCTCAGTTTTATTAAGCATAGTTATTTGCCATCATGTGTAAATTCACTTAAGTAATCATCTACACTATCTGCTTTAAAATTGTGTTGGCAGCACGACGGGGGAAGTCAGTTCAGCATGGTGGATGGAAATATCCGGCTCTCCTCATTTCAGGAGGCTCAAAATGCACTGATGAGAGAGAAGGATGTGTTTATATGAGGAAGGCAAAGCAATGCCAAGGGTTTAGTGAATGACAGATCCAAATTCCTGGCACTGCAGTCAGTCTCTGGTAGGCACTTTACCTCTGGGGTTTATGCTATGCAAATAGCAATGTGGAGCTGCACACAGGTGTGGCCTCATCCCTTCCAGGGGACACAAAACTGGGGGCTCCATCGAGTCACATTAGTTAGCAAATTACTTTGTCTTCATTTTCCCTCCAGTCTCTTCCCTGCCTTTCTCTCTGTTTCTCTTCTCTGCTCTCTGCTATTTGTTCTTGCCATGTCTTGGTCTCTGCTGATGAATTAGCCTGTTGCTCAGGGAGAAAATTGATCTTCACTCTTGCAGAAGTTGCAAGACAAGTTATGCTTAGTTCAGGCTGTGGTATTTTGCTAGCCTGTATTATTATTCCTAGGTATTTTTATTCCTAGGATAAGAAATAGTTGGTACTGAGTGTATAAACTTGAACTGCAGCTACAGGAACTGAGACTCACACTGGCATTTACATTTAAACCCTTCCCTTTAACTCTTAAAAGCACTGTTCATTTTTAATGATGTTTTACCAGGAAGGTCTCCTTCCTGGAAAGATTAAAAGGAGAAAAAATGGGAGAGGGGGGAGCTGTATTTTTGTTATCTTGCACTGCAGCCTGTGGATGTAATAAGGATAGAAGAGACGAGGCAAACTCATGACAGCACAAGTATCCCAAGTGCTCTTCCACATGTGCCTGAGAAAAGTAGGAATTATCCCTACCTGAGGGAGGTGCAGTTTGCTCTGCTGCAATGGAACAATTTGATGGTCTTCACTTGTCCCTCCTGGGGACAAGTGTCCTGTGTCCCTGTCCTGGGGACACTCAGTAGTGGAGTTTGGCACGTGCTCAGAGTGCTCAGAGGTTCACAGTCACAGGGCCAATGTGCCTCTAGAGCAATCACACCTCTCTCTGCTGTTGCAGAGGTTGTGCATTTCATTTTAATTTTTTTTTAAACCTACTGAAATTGTGAAATATAAAAATAAGGACTAATGACTTTCCCCTTCCTGTTGCAAGCAGTGCTTACTGCTTGCTTGCTTTCAAACTTCATTAGTAAATATACCCAAAATCCACTTTGCATGTGCTCACTTTATCAGCTTCCTGTCAAAAAAATAAGTAAATATTTTCTATTGTCTACTTAAAATATTTTCAGAAAATTACATGTAAGTGATACTGTGGAAGCATTCCTGAGGTGGTTATATCTATTTACTTACATTTTCAATTGCAGAAGATGATAAAAAAGAAGTTGAAGGAATTTCCAAATTTAAAAAAAAAAAATTCTGAAGAAAAATTAGGTGTTTAAAATATATTGAGTGCAACGTTTTTATCCTCAGGTTAATTTTTCTGTGGCTCTTTCTCCTCTTGGTCATTTGTTTGACAAACCTGAGAGATATTTGCAGAATAATTTTATATGGAGAAACTTGATTATTTTTTGCTGTTGCTGTTAACTCATTTTTTTATTCCCAATGAGGAATTTTTGGGTCTAATGTGCCTCATCCACTTAAGATTCTTTACCTGAGTTTTGCCTTTGTCTGTCAGAAAGTTGCTTGTTCACTCAGATTTCTCAGAAAGCCAAATATCCAGAAGTAAGGAAATAGAGCTCAGTTGACAGTAATGTTAATAAATAAAACCTAATTTACATTTTAAATCTATTTATGTATATATATTTATTTGGTACTTATATGTTGTTAACACATATCTGCTAGAACTTTAAAATGCTCTGCAATATATGAAGTGTTTTTAAATTTGATGTGGAAGCATACTAAAACAAATGAAAGTCAGTAGTAAATCTGGGACAACATTATTGCAAACCTGATGCAGATATCTCTGATGTTTGCAAAGAAACCTTTCTGTCAGAATAGTTTTGGCTGAATTTTCAATGGAAGAATTTAAACTACAGGAACAGTAAATTTTTTGACTTGACAGAAAACATTGTTATATAGACAAATAACTGGCATGCCGGTAAATAAATGAAGCACATTTTCCAAACATCAATGGACGTCTGGGCAAAAGCTATTTTAACAGGAACAGATTTTTTTGTGTGTGTGCAGTGGCTCCTGTATAGTGTTTGGAAAATGTACCCATATGTCTACTCACAAATAATGTTCACCTGTAAGGAAATGCACACCAGGTTTATGGATGCTATTGAGTATTCCCAGTCCTACCACTATGAATAATGATGCTTACATGCCCTCAAACATGAAAAATGCTCATCTGAATGCACTGAAATAGCCTGACGTACAGACTGTTGACATTATTTTTTAAAGAAGTATTCACAGGTGGAGCTGACAGCATTATCCCAGCCATGTGCCAGTGGAAGGAAGAGTTTTGGGAGCTTAGCAGAAAACCAGTTGTCGAGGTTGGCTAAACCTGGGAGTTTGCTCCAAAGCACTCGGGGGAGAGCAGCGAGGCTGAAGATTTGGATTCCCCAGGGTGGGCAATTGCTCACTGCCTGTGAGACAGGCTGCAGGGCCTCAGGCAAATAACTTTGCTGCCTGTTGCCTCTTTTACCCCATTTGTAAGAGCTGACTGGGTATAATTATGTATCTGTTGCTTTAGAAGATAAATTAGTTCATATTTGCAAAGCAGGTGGAGGGAGGAGGAAAAAAAAAAGAGCAAGTTACCTCTGGTCTTTTCACTCATCTTTTTACTAACTGCCCCTTGAAATTGCTTTCCTTTGCTGGGAGAAGATTAAAAAATGCAAGCTGGTGTTCCTTCCTGGCATACAATGTTCCTGTGAGCATTAAAATGCATTGACCTTTTTGGCAAGGTTGGCTGGTGAAAGCCAGAGCGATCCAGGGGAGGCAGAGGGAAAGTTCTGCCCCAGCTACAACAGGTAGCAATTTGGCTTGCTGTGCCTGCATCCAAATTTTGTCTGTGGATTTGAGCCCTGGATCGCATGTTGCTAGGCGGATACTATTTTCAAACGTTTAAGGAAAGCTTTGGAGTGTAATGTGCACTTCTCTCCTTCAACATTTAAAGACTGCAGCAGTGGGAGAGGCATGCGGCATATCTGTAAAAGCCTGAAAGCTGATGAAATCTCAGTTAGATCTGTTATCTCCCAATGCTTTAAAGGTCTTCAGCTGGGAGATTAAAGAACAAGGTTACTGTGACAATTTGTTTACACGCAGGGAGAGATTAAGATCTCGTTGAAAAGGAATAAAAATAACATCATCTTGAGCTGTCACAGCATGAAACCCATTGTAATCAACACTGGTCTGATTTCAGGGATAATTTAAGACCAATTTATTATCTTAATTAAAAATAAGAAGAGAGAATTCAGTGTTTCAGAAGCCAGTTGGACTGCTAAACCAGATGCCTCTGGAGTATCTACATTTTATACAGTCAGAAACTTTAAAGGTGTTCTGAAAGGGAAGCCAAAACCAGATGATACAAGCATTTCAGCCTATCTTAATAAACATTGGATTAATTATGCAGTTAACCACAGAAAAACAACCCCAAAATTCCCGAGCATGCTAAAAAAATGAACACAGAAGGCATCTCTTCTCAAAATCTGTTCTGATCCTGTGTGAAGCAGGTGAAAATGAAATAAACACATATATAGAATCCCCTTTGATTATATTTAATGCATATATTTTAGCTGCTTAGTGACAATATTAAGATCATGCTGAATATTCCTCATAACTGCTGCTCTTGAAATTTAAAATCCATGAGTTTCTGGTATACAAATAAATGCACAAGCAATTCAGAGTTCAGAGAAGGGCTTGCTGTGTTTCACAGGCATTTGATACCAACCACTACTCAAAAAAGAAAAAAGGCTATTTCTACTTTCTAATTTGTGTAAAATAGAAAAATCCTTAGTGCTCCAAATAAAATGGAGGGGAGAAAAAAAAGATTACTAAATGGATTTGCCTGGACTGTTTTTGTGGTGCCTTTGCTCTTTTTTTTAGCAAACATTCATATGGTTATTTCTATCTTGCATGCTCTCAAAAAGCAACTTTAAATTTGTTTTTCATGATCGTTCGCCCTTGGAAGCTGATGATACAAGTTGCTGTATGCTCACCCAGCTGGTGGAAGAAGATCAGGTGACTCAAATGGCAGAGATCTTGGCACAAATAACAAATTTTAAAAGCAACTAGGGAAAAGGAAATTTACCACGAGTGTATCTCTTAAATGGAATTTGAATAAAATCTGAAAAAAAAGAGTGTTTGCAGATATCTCTCTTGGAGAAAAAGGTGGGATGGGGCAGATGAATTAGTCACTGCAATTTTCCCAGCTCTCCTGTTCCCTCAGGTCTAACCCACTGGACCACCCTTGGAGGTTTTGTGAGCCATTGCAAGCCCTGAAACTGTCTCAGACTTGGGCTAAATGGAAAGCTGAATCCAGGATCACCACAGCCGGAAAAAGGGGTTTGCTGGTGAATTCTCACCTACATGGTGAGAATATAGGTGAGAATAAGAAGGACTTGAGACGGATTTGACTGGGAATCTGCTGGATCCTTTCGTTAAAAGAATTGTGTTGATTTGTTTCACAGGCTGGAGCTCTGCTCTCCCTCTAAACCTGTCCCAAGCCAGCTCTGGATGGGCTGGAGGTCACCCAGAGTCTGGCAGGCAAAACTCCTACTTCTATGTGCTAATTTCACTTTTCCTTTGCCCACAGCATCCTAACATTGTTCCCTTCTCTTTAACTTGAGATCTGCTCAACTCCTCACAAGCTTTAATGAGGAATCACTGTTTCCTTGGCTCACTCTGTGTACCTTATTCGTACTCAGACCAGCACCCTGAAATTTCCCGTAGGGACTGGGACACTACTTTTCCCCCCTCCCAAATTTATCAATAACTCTTTGAATGTCTCTCCTTCTTTTCAGTGAGCTAGCTGCCCTCCCCAGCCCCTTGTGCTCTGAACAGTTAATACACAAATTCTTTATTTCACTGACTTTAACGAACACGGTCCGAGGACAGAGCCCAGGGGACCCTGCTCGGTATCACTTTCCATTTTGACCCCTGATACATTACCTCTGCAATCCCCATGCTTCAGATATGCTTTTCTGCACGGTCCTTTCATCCACTTGCCCCTCTCGGAGAGTAATTTTCCTGGAGATTTGGGGTGTGGTGTAAAGGCACAGATTTCAAAGCCACATGTCACTTTACCCCAGCAGAGGATCTGACTGTTTATTTCCCCTCTCCCATTGAATTCCTTTGTGCTGGTGCCCTGTGTATAAAAGCAATATGAATAACCCTGAGCCATGTGGAGGGGGAGGTTTATGTGACTCACACTACCATGCTTTTTTCTTCCCCCTTTGGTGCTGTATTTCCTAGTGCATGTCCTCACTCCTGGCTCTCACCACAAAAGGCAGCAACAATCAACCAAACCTCCGAGTGAGTAATCTGCTCACAAAGAGCCCTTTGAGCTCACAAAGTAGTTGCAGGAGGAAACGTCCCACTGGGGAACCAGGTGGACAGCAAACATTCGCTTTCCATTACAAATGAGTTCAAGGGAAATGGAGTCACCCCAGCATGGGATGCCAAATCCGTATCCAAAGCTTCTTCCCACCATCCATGCTGAACATACTTCCCTTTCTCTCGCTCCCCATCTCCCCTCCTTGTTTACAAACACGTTTACAAGTACTTGATAGGTGACCTTATTTACTTAGTAACCTGTGGATTCATTTATCTTGAAATTAGCAGGTAATGAACTGGAAACCCTCAACAACCCTCCCACTAATTAACATGATAATAAGATTGTTTTGCTACAGAGGTACAATTAGCATGTATGAGCTAGAGGGGGAGAAAGATCAATAAAATGTCTGAAGGGTACTAGGAACCAGTCTCAAGAAGAGAACAAAAGAAAAGAGCTTTATGGGGTTACGACAGCAGCAACAACTTACAGACCTGGAGCTTTAAAGATATCCAGAGTAGAGGTCCTCCTGCCACCAGATTGCCTGCAAGTAAGCTGGGAGGAGCTACCTGTATCCCATACTGCTTACTATTCAGAGTAGACTAAGGATGTATCAAGAGTATTACAGACAACAGGTTAAAACTTGTGGAGGGAAAAAAAAAAGAGTTTGGGAAAAATCCAAAACATATATATGGCATCTGTCCATAAAACAACGCAGGTGTTATGTGGTGAAAGGGAATGATGCAGAGTCATTTAGTGCCCATAATTATGCAAAAGGACTCCAGCAGGTTGTGTTGAGAAACCTCTCTTTGCCATTCAGTTGACTTTAAGGAGATTACTTGGGTAAGTAATGCTTAAACATAAATCTTTGCAGGATCATGCCTTTACACAGGGAACTGAATGGGAAATGGCAAGGAAAAAATTGCAAAACACTTTTAATAGGCTCTCTTAGCTAAGTCAGATCAGTTTGAGTGAAAGGAGTTAGGGAGAACTCACACGCGAGGGTGATGTGCAGTTAGAGAGCCAACCTGTGGGCAACCCTGAGTGTGAGTAAACCCGTATCTAAATATTGAAAATAAAGTATAAACTAAATATTGAAAATAAAATACAAACTAGCCTTGCAGGACTTGGTGCACTGTCTGATGTCAAGCGGAAGAGTCAGCAACCTGTACTACTGCCCTTTTATCCAGATATTGCTGGATAATCAAAGAACTTGGTCTTTCAGCTTGAAGGAGCTTGGTTTAAAGCTCTTCAGGTCTTATTTAAGCTCAGTATGATTCTTTATTTTTTTTAAAAGTTCCCATAGGTATTGGCTCCTCTACACAAAGCCATATTTTGCCCCAGATGACTTGGGAAATGAGATCATTCACAGTTGCTTGACGTAAATGGGAGGTGCTGAAGGCTCAAATCTGCCCCCAAGCTCTTTCCCTCACATCTGGCTTAACCCCACATCTGTCCTCCCCATCTGTACTGACGCCTTCTGTCACCTCCCAAACTTTACATTGCACAGCACATTTCAGCACAGAAACTGCAGAGGAATTTGGGATAGTCGTGTGTCTGGAATAGAAGTCTTCAGGTACCACTGACAATTCCTGTGAATATTTTACCACGCGTGTGATTTTTGAGTGAATGTTATTCATCAGTCATTTGAGCTCACAGAATATTGTCTCATGGCATTCTTTGGAGTGCGAAAGAGGAAGGAAAACTATTAATTACTTTTGATTGACATTTTCCATTTGTGTGTGTGTGTGTAGGGGGGGGTTGTTGTGCATTTTTTTCATAGAACCTCAGGTTTGAATTGGGTAAACTGACACCTTGCAATCTGATCTGACAGCCCTGCTTTGTGTGGGAGTTTGTACGACTCCAAAATTTCAGCTGTGAGACTTTCTGCGTGAGCAGTCATTTTATTAGAAGTTTTGACACCTCTCCTAGCAGGGATCAGTGCCCGCTGTGTGAACGGAAACACCAAAAAGAGCATTGTGTGATGCAGAGTGGGAAGGGAATAAAAGAAGTTCTGTACCCAATCGCTGAAATTAGCTCAGATAAAGATCTTTAAAGACCTTCAAAGTAATAATAGTGAGACATTAGGGCCATCCCACTGTAATTATTGTCACAGATTTACATTATAGTTTAAAAATCACAGATGCCCACACAGTTTTGTTGGATTTTGTTTCTCTCTTTGAATCTGCCTGTTTTCTGTTATTTTGGGTTTAACCGTTTATGACGTTTTTCTTGTAAGAGGACAGCAACATCTTTGGTTCATTACAAATTTTGTGGACTGAAATTTGGAACCGATTTGGTAGTTATTGTCCGTACCTGTACAGGGTACAGCAGCTGCCTTGAGTGGTTCTAAGGATTGTGTCCACCTCTGTTGCAATTGATAGCAAAGAGGAAAGAAGACCTGAAAAGACACTGTTGACTGCACGATTTTGTATTACTGAAATAAAGAAGCAGCTTCAGGAGTGTCCTGCATCCATGTGGGGTGCAGCTGGGCAAAGGGAGCTGCTCAAGTGAGAAACACATCAAGCAGAGATTGATTGCAGTAAACAATGTGAAATGCAGAGATCTGGATCAGGAGAAGTGTACTGGGGCTGCACCTCAAGAGACTGATCCAGCGCTGGGTGTAATGCACAGACAGCCCCTGCAAACCCTCTCTGCTGTTTTTAGTTTGCCCTTGTTAGCTAAAACGTTGTTTTTGTGTTTGCCTGAACATGATCTTGTGTGGGAAAGTCATGCGAATTAGTTACATCTGAAATTTCCTGTCTTTCTATCGTGTCCCTGCCATACCCTTCCCATTAACCGGGGGATTCTAACAAATTTTGAACAGGGGGAAATAGAAAACAAACCATGATCCATTGTGGAAACTAGGCTGAGAGTTTTGTGGGGTGAAAGCAGGCTGATTTTTTTCCTGCTCCCACTCACCTGCCCTCAGCTAGGTTGATAAATACCTGTGAAGCATTAGCTAGAAAAGTTCCTAGGAGTTCATTGTAATGAGCAATCCTTCTGGCCTAGATTTGTATCTTCCTTGAGAATAGGTGTAATTTTAGATCTGCTTTGCAAGCTCTTTTTTTCTCTTTTCCCCCTTTTCTTTCCAATACTCCTCAGTACAATAGGAATCTTGTCCCATGGTGTGAAGCCCCTGCAGAGTTATAAAATTGTGTCACCTTCCCTGCCTCCCTTATAAGTTACTCTAAGTGACACTATTAAAAAGAAAAACCACAGGATCTCCTGGGATCAAAACAATGTCCTGTTGTTATCTTAACACAACTCCGTTTGGCTTTTTTGGCTTTTACCTTTCATTTCCTACAGCTCTGTGCAAGCAGAGCTTGCCTTGCATTGTGCTCCGTTCCATGCATGCATTTTCTCAGAGAAGATGCTTTTATTTCTGAAGGATATGCTGGGTGGCCAGAGGTTTCAGATTTCTTCAGCAGGGATTCATCTCTTCCAGGAAGGGGGAGGTTGGAGTGAACAGGCCAGCAAAGAAACTTTCATCTCTGTGCAAGAAGGGAGGAGAGACTTAGATGCTCATCACTTCCTCAGACGAAGATTTAAGCTCAAGTATTAACTAATAAACTCCCTATCCCATAGGAGTTGAGACAGGGGGTGTGGGGGAGGGAATGGATTGAACATGTGTGAGTTTCCCACTTTGAGCAGGAACTTTGGTGGCCTGGAAAATGTAATGTGTTTTTCCTTGCAGATGCTCTGGAGTGTGACTCACAAGCCTTTGCAGCTCAGACAGTTTTGCAGAATGAGCTACCAGCAACCTCTTTGTCCTTCAAGTTACATCACTGAAACAGCTCAAGGTAACTCAAACCTCAGAGCAACCAGCCATTGTCAGGGAGTTGCTGCAATTGGTGTTTTCACACTCGTTTTCCTTCTGATAACAGCAACAGAAGTTACCTATGTACAATCAGGTGTAAAAGCATTTACATATTACACACCCTGAAGTCTATTTCCATGTGTGTCAAGTCACGTTTTCTATGTTACACACTCCTGCAATCTGATTTTATTTGTTACTCAAAGATCCTGCTATTATATATTATTATAACTTGAGGATGAAACTCTTCCTAATGCTACCTTGCACTTATTGTTTTTGACCCAAAAGCCCACAAAGTGCCTGACAAATGCTAAATGGTTTTACCAGAGACCCTGGAGGTCATTAATTATAGTTATATTCATTTTACACACATGCTAAGTGAGGGTTTCAGTAGTTTGCACTGGAGCATGTGGTGACTTGCTGGAGTCAAGTGGAGTGAAGTAGAGATAAGCCTCAAAGTTTTCTGTTAATTTACAAAATTTCCC
Organism: Acanthiza pusilla; assembly: GCA_036630365.1. Classification (NCBI taxonomy): domain Eukaryota; kingdom Metazoa; phylum Chordata; class Aves; order Passeriformes; family Acanthizidae; genus Acanthiza; species Acanthiza pusilla. The sequence continues at coordinate 15,619,428 of JAXCHO010000004.1, read as the reverse complement.
TATGAAGAGTCATTCAGCTCATGTACTTGGGGACTGGCCATGGAGCAAAGAACCAGTTTTCTTGGGAGAAGAAATTTTATTTTTTCCCAATTTTCTTATGAGAGACCTGCAATTACCTAGCCAACAATTTCTCAGCATTCCTAGGGCTGTACTATCCCATGGCACAGAGCTGCCCAGCATTCCCACCGTGGCCCTTGATCCCACCCTTCAGTGCATGTCCAACACTGCTCTTTTTGAGAGGAATGCACTGAGTTGTGAGCAGGAGCAGCTGCAGAACTTAGGCGCAAAAGGATTTTTGAAATGGGGAGGAGGCGGAAGCATCCTCAGCACTATCTGCACTTTGGGTGTTGAGCTGTGGTTTTTAAATCTGGAAGGAGAAAAGCTGCAGGACCACAGCATCCCTCATTTTCATGGAATCATAGAAGGAGTTTGGTTTGGAATGGACTTAAAAGATCATCTGGTTCCAACCCCTCTGCAGGGATGGTGCATCCACAGCTTCTCTGTGTAACTGGTTTCTAGTGTCTCACCACCCTCTGAGTAAAAAACCTCCTAATATCTCTTCTAAATCTGTCCTCTTCTGGCTTAAAACTATTCCCCTTCTCCTATCACTGTCTGTCTGTGTAAAATCACTCTCCCTCTCTTTTTTTTTGCTTTCTTTTAAGTACTGGAAGGCCACAACAAGGCCTGCCCAGAACCTTCTCATCTCCGTGCTGAACAACTCCAGCTTTTCGTCCAGCATGTTGTCCACACACTGGAAAAGACAGCAATCTGAAGAAGCACTTTGTTGCAGGCAATCTCATCTCTTCTCATTAAAGACATTTTTATCCTTTTAATTTCCAGTGGTCACTTCCAGCACTGGAAATTGTGGCAGTTCCTGGCTCTTGGTTGGACATGATCACATCAGATGAAGGCAGAGAGCTGAGCACACTCTGGCCCCTTTGCACACAAAGACATCTTGATATCTGTCTCTACCGTTGTCCCTTTTACCTTTCTGTGATATTTTTGAATGTTTTGACGTTGCTTTTTTATTTTTTTTATTGTTTATTTTAATTAAACATGACTAAACAATGATCCTCTGAGTGGGAATCATTCTTCCTAATAACCACAGTGTGCATGCTAACTATACTAAAAATAAATCTTGTCTCTGACTAGTTAAAAATTGCAGTGATTTGTTGATGCTTTTTACCTGTCAGTAGTAAGATATAAATATAAATAAGTAGAATTACATTTAAAATATCCATCACTTCACATATGGAGAGTGGCAATGAGTGGGCTGTAATAATAAAATATACTTTATAAGTGTCATAATCATTCAGACACCAGGAACTCATAAGCCACAGATCTGACGCTCAGATGATGAATTGTGATTTTGTTTTAAAAGCCAGACATGTCAACTCCATGTGCATATTGGGAATTGTAGTTCAAGTGACCTCTGCTAAAACGCTGACCTTAACAATGACTTTGTTTTACATTTCCCAGAAACTTTTTAAGTAGGTGTGATACTTTCCAAATGCCGTTGTTGCACTAATGCTTATATAAAGTAATTTAAAATATATTTGACACCTTTGTTGTGCTCATATATTATATGGCACAGAAAATGAGATTCAGCGAATGGCTTAAAATTAATTCTATTTTGGGGTTTTGGTAACATCATAAACCCCTTGAGGTTCACCTGTGTGACATATGGTATCACTGATAAGATGATATTCTTCTAAAACTCTACAGCTCATCTGTTCTTGCATGCAATAAATAAATACATTAGATATACATACGGATGAGTGTTTGTATTGGTGCATATGAAAGTGGATTAGAAAACACTCAAGGGAGACTCCATGGACTGTAGGGATCTTAAAGCTGATGGAGGAAGGTTGATTCAGTGGACTTCAGAGACTGGGATTCTGCTCCCCTCTCTGCTGCAAGTTCCTCCTGTGTGACCTTGGACATGCCGTTTAAACCCAAATCCTAAAAGTGCTTAGCCCCCTGATTCCTGACAAGATGCCTGATTCATGCTGATTTCAGCAGGAATTTAAGATCTGAAAAGGAACTGAGCACTAAAATCCCTTTAAAGATCAGGGTTAAGTTTCTCAGAGGCTTAAGCAAGATGGAGATCCTGCTATTTCACAGGGACTTTGCTTGGGTGAGAGCATAAAGGATCATAAGGCAGCATGGTCCTGGTAGCTGTACAAATGTGTGAAGTGCTGTTTCTGATTCTCTGTGAATAGCTGCATGCACTATATAGATGTAATTATAGTCATATCAAATGAAAACACAATTAAGTTCCAGAATTGGAGCTGATTGGCATAACAAAGCTGAGATTTACTGCTTCCTTCACCAGACCAGCGCAGGTTCTAACACAAATCATGCCTCTTAGCCTTCAATTTGATAAACTTTCAGCTATTTTGACATGTAGAGCCAACTGCAGCCTACTCCATCCTGACAAAAAGAGCCTAACAAATGGATTTTCAGTCACCCACTGAACAGAGCTAGATGACAGATCTACATGAAATCCTTTTTGGAGAGAAGGCAGCCTTTTAACTTGATTGATGAAATTATATCTAAATCTAGTAGATTTGGGACTTCAAAGGCATTTTTGCCTACTTAGGGCATCCCAGATGAAGGGAGTATGCTATTTGTACCAAACTCCCATGCTCAAGTGGTTTGCAAATTGACCCCTTTGTAATAGGTTAAAGGTTCCGCGCAAGATAACGGTGGTTCATTTTGATTAATTATGTCAGGGAATTAATGTATGATTACTAACTTTTAGCAGACCCTGCTCTTTCTGACCTCGAGCTGCTTGTTTGTGTGGCTGGTTGTAATTTTCGACCAATGGGTTACGAGAGGTCACTGTGTGGTCAGCATATTTTAAACAAAGAAAAGGGAGGTGGGGAAGGGGGAGCAGAGAAACAGCAATCTCAGATCAGAGTGGGTGGACTACAGTTTACTGGCCTGACAGGGGAGATTTGTTGAGTGTTTTAACAGTAGATTTTTATACATTTACCCTTTCCAATAAAATATTCTTCTGAAGAGCTGAGAGAGTGGCCTGGAAAGATGTTGGGAGGATAATTTAACAGTTGATTGTTAAGCCCATAATTGCACTTCATACTGGTTTCAATAGTAGAGAACCTTGTTAAAAAATAAATTGGGCAGTGTTGTGTTTAGCACTTGGATTGGCTGGGAGTGAGGCTGAAAGCTTCTGATTAAGCCTGGGAAATTCTGCTTACAAATTTCTTAACCAATCACTGAGGCGATAGCAAAGGTTGATATAACAAGGGTTTGTGGGGATTTAGCTACATTTCATATTTTAAACCCTTGGCTGAGTATGTGAAGCCATCTGAGAGCTTCTAAAGACTAGAAAGGAAATATGTGAGACCCAATCCTGTACAAATCTCAGCCCGCTGAATCAACTGTATTCACTGTGTTCAGTTCTGCACTGAATAGAACTGCTCATGCTGAAAGAGAAGACTATGCCTAGGTCTTCACAGGACATTGGTTATACTATGAAAATTGTGTGTAGATGAAGGGTGTAGGAGCCTTAAATTCCTCCAGTCCTTGCACAAATGTGAGGTCTGATCCTGGCAGAGATCTGCAGACAGCAGGATGTAAGCGTGGACTTTTAAAATTACTAAAGCAGGACTTGAGTTTGAGAATTGCTGCATGCTAAGAGCCACTGAAACCAGGGATGTTTAACACTTGTGAAAATCAAGTAATACTGCAGGGCCTAAACACACACAGAATTAAGTAACCAACGGCAAATGTTAAAATAAAATTGCTATTATCTTACCTGGGCCTCACTCTTGTGTTCAAAATGGGTCTAAAATGCCTATGTTGTTTATAGGAACACCGAGAGGCTTTTCATTCATGTTGGCACTGTGCTTTATGGTCCTTAGATGAAAGGCACTACTGATGCTTAAAGAATGATTATTATTGTAATACTTATTCTAAGAACAATAGGCACATTTGTTTTATTTTCCACCAAGCCCCTTCAAACACCAGGGTGTCCAATTAAGGATAAGGGCTGGGACTTTGATGAAACTTTTCCAGTTTGTTTTGGAAACTCCAGTTTTGCTGTACTCTTGGTTGTACCTCTTTGCCTACATGGGGTTTTGTGGTTGGCTTTGGTTCTCCTTAATTTTATTATTCTTTGCAAAAATGTGCTCTTGCCAAGCTATCTTTTGCATTTTAAGTGAGAACACTATAAACAATATTTGTAAGAGGAGAAACAGATATTATCTTAATAAAAATGTGTCGTGTTAGTTGGGCCAGGAAAGGACACTTAGAGCGAAAAAGATGTGAAATTTTCCGGGGGGAAGAATTTGAAGGAAAAAAAAGAGATGGGAAAGGTAACGACAGTGAATGTGATGATAAGACATCAGAAACAGGACATAGAAATAGGAATGGTGCCAAAGGAACAGGGAAGCTGAAGAAAAGAGAGAAAGAAACATCTGAAGTTTTATATATACATATAAACCTGTGTGTCTCTTACGGTTTGCTAAAATTGCCTAGGTCTTCTGAAAATCACCCCATACAAAAAGACAAGCAATAAGGCTCAAGATTTGTTTTACAGGCAGTGGGAAAACAAATCTGAGGCAGGACTGAAGGCTGAGCTTTTATAATCAGTTGGCAGAGGGCTGATCATTGCTGATTGCCCTGCAGCTTTTTCCAGCCAACCCACGCTAAGCATAATTCAAACTGGTGTCTTTTGCCACTTAGCAAAGAAAGGAAAGGCTTATGCCAGGCTGACAATTCCTTAATCCAGTGTCCTTTTCACAGAGGGAGCAGGGAACTGATACTTTAGGCATCCTGACCCTGCTCCATGAGTGACAACCAGAAATTCACTTTCCTGGTCTCTGCTTTGACTACTAGTTGCAATTGCCTCTTGAGCTCTTAATTTAATGGAAAATCTCACAGCTGCTGTCAGAGCATGGATGTCACTATTATTTACTTATTTAGTCATTTTACAGTAGTGTTGGGGATCTCAGGCAGGTCATTGTACACACGTTTAACAAATGACAATCCTGCCTCAAATGATTTACAATCAAAATTGTTGATTCAGGGAAGTACTTGTACATACGTGCTCTTCCAGGAATCACAAAAGCACATGTTAACTTGCTGTCATACATAGATGAAAACTTCCTTCAGTGCTCTCTGTCCAGAATTAGGCCCTGAGCTGAAAACATAACAAGCTGTGGGAAAATAAAGCAGGAGAAGTAAGGATTTTGGGATGTACTAGCAGTGTTGGAACACTTTCAACTGGGTTTTATAAGAAAATGAGATTTATGCAATCACTTTTTCTGTCAATCTACCAACAATAACTCTTAAACTTGGACACTGCACACCACCCTTGGCAGAAGGATGGGCAGCTCTGGATTAAACATAGGTCTGCGGGCAGAAGCACAAAGTCTGCAGTTTATCCAGCTCCCAAAATGCCTCCGGAGCTGGAGCTTTCACGGTGCCCAGCTGCTCACGGTGGAGCACTGGAGTAAAACAACACAGGCACAACATGAGCACCTACCCTGCAGAAAGGTCAAATATCAGGTTTTAGAAATTCCACTTCCCAGGGAACCACTGGCATGTTTGTTCCTGAGCATGGGGGAGTGAATTTCTCAGCCCTTTGAAAGTGAAGGGAATTTGGTGTTGCTTCCTATGGAGCAAGGATTGTACCCTGTTACACAGCCTGTAGGGACAGAAAATATTTGTTTCCTTTGTTAATAGGGGAAAACAAAGCAAATTAAAAACAACAATCTTTGGGTCTGGCAAAGAATATGCCAGGTATTCGTTGATTTTTACTTGTTCATACATCAGAAACTTGCGTTTTCCTGCTCTTGTGTGAGCCCAGGGTTTTGGTGCTTGTACATGCTCTGATTAAAGACCAATTCTGAACAATGCTCTTTAATTTAATGATGTTAATAAGCATATGGGGGAATTGTCTTTACTGTATAGACACAAACAATGCTACATGCTTCAACATGAAACATAATTAGGGTGTGCAGTAAAATAAAGGGGTGAGGGGGAAGGGGACATTTTTTAAAAAATGAGCACAGAGGTGACTTCCAACAAAACTTCAAAACCAGCTTGGCTAACAATGAACATAGCCCCATTCTTTTTAATCATCAACAAAATCTATCACACATGTTCTTTCAAGTAAAGTTTATTAGAAAGAAATTGCTACTAGAGAACCACATGTGAGCTCTGACTTGGCAAGGTCAGGCCAGGGCAATAAACCCTTGAACTTTACAAATATGCAAAGCTGACATAAATAACAAATTAAACCCAGCCAGGTGTAGAGCTGCAGTGAGCTGCTTGCCAGAAAGATTCAAACTCTGGCCAGCGTGACCTCTGTTAGCTCGTGTGGAAAGCGAGGGCTTATCTCCTCGGCTTGTTGTCCATTAGGGTTCATACCTGTGGGCTCAGGTCACCTTCTTCTCATTAGCTTAGAAAAATTATATCACTTCATTAGAGGTGTTTGTTCAGCTCCTGAGTGTCCCCAGGCATTTGGATGTGTTGCTGGGTGAGTGCTGATTTTGTCAGAGCTGCAGACTGGGTGTTTTGGGTCCTTTTTCAGGGATAAGTCCAGGATCAAGCAGCAAGAGGGAGTGTGGAAATTCCTCTGCTGCAGGATTTGCTGAGATGGGCTAGAGAGGAGAGGACTGGGGTCTTTGATCACGACATAGGGTGGCAAATACATGTTTAGATGAAGTCTGGTCAATAATAAACATAAATGAAGCACAGGCTGGCTGGCTGGTCCTGGGAGCCCTCTGAGAGTGGCTGCTCGTGTCACTCACAGAATTACACATCACCCAAGTGCTATTTTGGCTCCATCTCTAAGTGGTGCTTCAGAAAAAGGAGCCGATCCTTGCACCAATTTTAGACATATCTGTTGTAAATTCTCTGTGTAATCAGGACTTCATTAGAGGTGTAATTGTCACTGCAATCAATCACTGTATCATTCTGAGCATCACTGACAGATTTCCAGAGGCATTCAGCTGCAGATACACCATCTCAGTGGGATTTTCAAATGTCTCTTAAGCGCATTAAGCACCTAACTCCCACTGAATGCTCAAGGGGTTTTTAAAATCCCACTATGTGTCTCTCTATATCTTGCCCTTAAACAAGTGCTTAATTTTAAGTGCAGGTAGTTTCATTGATGTGTGTAGCACTACTCGTGTGGTTAAACATGTGCTGAAATGTGCAGTTAAACCATGGCCATAATGGGTGGGGGAGGAATTTGGTGAAAACATACAGTGCCTTAAATATAAATGTTTCACTATCACACCTTAATTTTTGGATACTGGTTTGAGGCAGAAGCAGTAAAAAAAAGCGTCTTTAGACTTGAAAATTGAGGAAATTTGTTCTGAGACTCACGAAAAGGGAATAATATGGCACACTGGGGCATGATGTTCTACAGAATCCCTTTACAAGTGTAACCAGACTTTACAATCTTTGCTGTGAGAATTGCTTTGACTTTTTTTTTTCAAATGCAAAGCCAGACCTCTTACAAAAACACTCACCCTGAGAGGCAATACTCTGTAGTGACTACTGAGCTGTCGTGTCCTCTTGAGCAACGCGTTTCACCTCTCTGTGCTTCTCTTTTCCCTCCCACTGTCTTTACTATTTATATTATAAGAACTCTGGGGCAGGGACAGTCTCTGTGTTTGCATAGCTCTCTCCATAATGGTGTTGTCTCTCTGCTGGGATCGCCCAATGCTGTCGTTAGTAAAATCTAGTGACTGTCTTGCACAATAAAAAAACCCTGTAGGAATAGGAAATTGGAAAAAAGCCCTGAGCCTCGCTCTTAGTTATTCAGGTTTTAGTTTTGTCTCTGAGTCACAGGTTATGGCTCTTCAACACGTGGGGTTTATATAGACTTGCTAAAGAGATCTGTCCTGATAAATGGGTCGGATGATTTTCACAGAGTTCTCCACTGGGTCCACTCCATCATAATGAAGCTTCAACACAGGCCTCCACTGAGCTCCAGGAGAGAAATGTGGGAAGGAGAAAGTGAAGGGAGATTGGGTGAGTTTACACTATGTGTTAAGTGGAAGAGCTGCAAAGAGGTTGGGAGACTTGTCATGACATGCAATTAAAGGCTCCTCTGGGAGTGTCTGTATAAACTCTACATGCAGCAGAAAGAAAACAGACAGCTGACAGTTGTGCTGTGAAGCCTTAAAAGAATATACAGCGTTCACTGCTGACACTCAAAGGCAATTTTGCTAAGTTCTGTGAAGTCTAAACACTTTTACTTAGAGTTAGGGACAATTCCTGTCAAAGAGCTGGAATTTCTGTCCTAGCTGTTACGAGTTAGCTTCCAGGAACCTCTCTTGAACTGAACCTGACACACACTTTGTTTGTTTTAGTTATGCTTCCATTTGATGAAGGCTCTTGCTGGTGCTCTTTTGCCTTTGCTATTGATCGTGCATGTGACAGGTCTTCCACTCGCCTGGGCTCCTCTTTGGAGCACACACTGGGATCCTCAGGCCAGGCTTTTTGCTGTGTGTCTCTCAGATTCTCAAACAGGGATGTGTGTGCATGTGTGACACATCCAGAAGTGCAAATGGGGAGGTACAGGGAAAGGACAAGTTCTGCAGGACTTTGAGCACCAAGGAGCAAATAAATCTGGGGAGGACCCAGTCTTGATGTGCTTGAGAAATGTGTTAATGGTTGAGGCTGCTGATTGGGCGTGGAAGGATAAAAGAAAACCACTGCTCTACCGTCTCCTTCAACCCCGTTTCCTTTGTAGTGCTGAGAAGCCAGAACAAGGATCTACATTGGTTTTGAGGGATGACTGCTTGATATATTGAATTAGAAGGAAATCTCTCCAGGTCTGCAATGGAGCTTGTGGTTAAAATGGAGACCAGCTTGGCACAGCCATCCAGGCTCATCCAAAGCAGGAGCTTTATGCTTTCTTAGTGGCCTGGTGAGGTCTCCAAGCCACAGGTTTTTGGCTGATTTGGTCAAGGCCCACATTTTCCATAACACCTCATCGGGTCAGTGTTGTGAGGTGATTTTTATTTACTCCACAAACATTTCCATTCTGTGTTGGGGAGCCTGTTGTTTTTCTTACTCTTGTAATTACCACAACAAAACAGAGGAAGTCACTGGGCCAAGAAGTAGAGAGAGAAATCACCTTTTCTTTATTTTCTTTTAACATTCCATGTGCAGCTCCCTAATAAAAAAGAGGGAAAATGTAGAGAACCTGAGCATCATTCCCATCACCAGAGACATTATCACAAAATATGATGGCTATTTATTTTTGGTTTGGGATGACTTTACTATACAAAGAGCTTAAAAGTCCTATGGAAGGAACTCAAGTAGATTTTTATTTCTTTCTTGATATAAGGGAATGGCAAATGAGAAGCAAACAACTTGAAATTCACCAGAGAATTTAGAGTGCAAATTTAATTTATATGAGAAGACTGTGGTGATGGGAAATATAGAAAACTCTAAGTTTTGATGGTTGGACCAGCCTCAGAGCCTAAAGGCATATATCACTGAAGGGTATTAAATATTTAAAAGAAGGTTTATTTAGAGTCCTCAAAACTGACAGGATCTTAAATACAAGATCATATGGCAAGAAAGCTCAACATCATTCTTGTCAGGGTGAATTAACTGTGGTGTATAGCCCTGTATAAATAAGCAGCCATGGAAACTCCCAGCTTCATTTAAAGTCCTGAAAAACAAAATTGTCTCCATTCAGAAGAAAAAAAAAAAAGAATAAGGCCAGTGCAGGAAGAAAGAGGACAAACCCAAGATTCTTAACAATTTTATCAGTACGTATTTCTTAGGTAACTCCTCAATTATTTTAAAAGCAGAATACAGAAAAAATTGTAATTTCAGGGTCCATTGTTTATTGCCCAGTACAACTGGCATTGGTTGGACTGAATGACATTTATAGTCCATTTCATTATACAATTTTTCAGTTAAATCTTTCCCTTCTAGGTGTTTCTTCAAGCTTTTGGGGAAGTGCTCCTCCTCAGGGGAGGAAGTTGCTATTATTATTGTAAGGAGATTCAGCCAGGCTGTACCTGAGAGACTCATTGAGAGTATTCATCTGTGTCTTTCTTTATTTAATCTTTCTCACTACTGCATCCCCTCCTGCCTCAAAAAATAAATCCCCTTGCTTAGACTGCCGAATTTTGTGACCTAACAGAAAATAGTTTGGCCCAGTAAATGAGAATGAATTCCAGTGTGTTGGTCATGCTGATGGAAAGAAATGAAAAGGACAAGAGCTGGTGAGGTGCCCATGCTGTGTTACAACAGTGTGCACCTCCTTCTACCTTATTTGTGCACTACAACGTGTCTTGGGAACACTTTTAGGATCTCCACCACACCAGAATTTCTCCTTCTTAAGCTGTAGCAGAGAGCTGCCAAGATGGTATTTGCACTGCTGTGGGAGCCTTGCTGTAGAAGGTCAGTGGGGGAGTGTAATCAGTTTAGAACTGGATGTTGTAACTTACTTGAATGAAAGATTTTTTTCTAAAGGTGACATTAAGATGAAATATTTAAGATAAACCAGAAGATTTGAGTGGAAATTCACAATGTCCCTCTGAAACAGTCCATGCTGATTTACTGATCTTCCACTTTCAATTTATGAGCTGAGACCAGAGTATACCACTGGAGGATGAGAATAGAGTAGTCATATTAGAGCCAGCTCATATATCCTACGGACAGACTTTGGAAGAATTAGAAAGTATAATAAAGTGCTTGTCCCTTTAAGACACTGCTTGGCTCCCTGCCAATTTAGATCCCAGAGCATTAGATATTTTAAAAGCCCTTAAAACGGTCTCTTTTCTTTTTCCTTGGGTTTTTTTTTTCCTTTTCCTTGTTGTCTGAGGTTTTCACCTTTTAACAATGCAGAAACAATGGCAGGAGCATCTTTTGCTTTACAGCTTTCTCCCCCTACAGCTTATTGAGAGAGGACTTCTGTTCCCCATCACATTATTTTAAACACGAGATAACTCTTTAGAAGGCAGAGCATGTATGTGACATGTACAAGAGAGAGAAATTACACCTTGTTTTAAGAAGCAAATCCTTGGTTTTACAGAGGAGCAGTAACACTGGGACACACAAGGCCATCCAGGTACTTTTCAAGAATATAAATACTGCCAGGGCACCGCAGCGACCTTTGCTCTCTGACATTTTCAGCTAATGGTCACCGTATGTGGCAAAAAAGCTGAGCCTGCAATTGCTGTGGGACCTGCCTGGAGGTTTTAATGTCTCCTTGGAGAGCAGCCACCTTATCAGAGAGCTCAGCATCCTGAGGGTCACCCAAAAATCCCAGTTTGGGCTGGGCTGCAGTGCCCTGTGTCACACACAGTGCATCCACCCCTCCCAGGGCTTTAAAGGGGTCACAATCATTCTGCAAGTATTTCTGAAGTGAATTTTGTTCAAAAATAACCACTCTGCTAATGGCCTAAGTGCCTAAATAAGGATTTTGTTTGAAGATGCTGTTCCAGGAATGTTTTTGGAGGGTTTTCTTTGGGCTGGGCTCTGAAATGTGGTTTGACTCAAGACAAAAGGAATTTGGGGAAAGAGGAAAGGTGGTCTGGGACAAGAAAAAACAAAAAGTGATAACAGGCCATCAATCTAGGCCCATTTTCTGAACAATACAGAGTAGAGAAAGGACCCAGGGATCTTGGTGCCGTAGCATATGAATGGAAAATTGTGGTTCATTCCCCTGTTTGCTGTTCCTTCAGCTCTGATTTTTCTTCTGGTTGGGACTCAGGCAGAGATCCCCTCCTGTTTCACAGGCAGCAATTTCTTCTCATGCAATGGGGAGATTAAGCCTGCTGAAAGACCTCTTTAAGGGAGGATTCAATATTCCCTTCTCTCTTCATGGAGATTATAAGATAATGCATCTGGAACAACATTAGCTCATCCAGGTCTGTGGTTTTATTCTTGATAATCAAATCTCAGAAATCTTGTTCTCCATCTGCCTGAGCATATTTTTGGGTAAGGGGTAGGCTTCAGCTACCACACATGGCTGTGGTCAGATATTGTGAGATCTCCTAAACATGAACAGAAAATTTCCGTCCTCTAAGTCATATCTAAACATTCCTCTTTCTCTTGTGCTGTATTTTCTTTCTGCAGCTGAGAGAGTTATGGTAGTTCAGGCCAAGAGAATGTGTTTATTTCTCCTTTGGTAGTGTTTACTCAGCAGACTCCCAATCTTGGGTTCAGGCTGCATTTGCTCTCAAATGAGAATTATTTTGATGGCCTCAACTTTATTCTATATAGCGCAGTTGTGTCAAGAGCTAGCATTAAGTCATTGTCTGTCTGGATTAAGTTTTAAGGATACAATGAAGAGTCTGTGGATGTCTTGTTAGGACACAGATGGCCAAATGGACACAGACTTCCTTCTGAGTCTCAGCAACATCTGCATTCTTAAACAACAAGAGTATTTCTTACAAAACCAAGTGGGTTTCCGTTAAGTTTAGGCTAGAAGCGAGATAATTATAGGGGAAAAAAAAAGCTGAAACACATCTTAGGAGCTTTTAGGAGCTTATGCCACTTTGTCTGGCCTTTTGAGAAAGCTATTAGTCATTCATTCCCTTTCAACTGCAGAGTACTGGAGTACAACATCTGTGCTCTGCTTCACCTTAGAGCTTCCCCAGGACCATTCAGCAGAGATGGAGCAGATCTTCCCTCCAGCACCAATCTCCTGTCTCAGGCATCTGACTCCGGCTCACAAAGTTTTGCATTTTTTCAGCGAGGACATTACTTCTTTAGTGACTTGTGCAAAAGCAATTTTCTTATAATGTTAATTGTAACATTATAAAACATACATTATACATTAATTCTAGTCTTACAGCTTCTCTAATTATTAATCATACATCTAATAAACAAATCCATAAAGGGCACTTGTTTCAATTACGCTGATATAAATTATGAAGAGACATAAGATTTGTGCTATATTGTGGATCAGTGATGATGCTTTGATTTTTAACCTTATCTGAAGCTCTTTCAATAGCATTTTTTTAAAGCAGGTAATCTTATCCTAAGAACCCTTCAGGATCAGTCAGTCCTGTAGAAGACATTGTCAATGCAGATTTTGTGTTGTCCAAATATCCCCAAACATATTTATTCTTGAAAGAATTCTAAGGGGAAAAAATTTCTTTTGGTAAAGAAACTGAATTTTATTAATATTTGAGAATTTTAATGTAAAAGAAGTGTTTTCCTCTGTAAATCTGCAAAATTTCAAAGTGCTATTTTTAGCTATATGAAGTATTTATTTTCTCACTTCAAATTTTGCTCAGAATGATTATTTAACAAACTGATCTCCAGAAGTTGCCTGGATTCACTCTGATATTAGAAAAATTTCAACTTCTTCTTTTGTTCAACTTCTTTTCCATGGAAGTTGTACATTTCCATGAGATGATGATAAGCAGACTGGGGAGGGATCTGAAGAAATTGCCCTGCATTTTAGCCCTCAATTATACAAGGTGATCTTAAGAAAACAAGAAGTGAAATCCTGAAAGGTCTCTGAATAGCAACGGAAAGTAATTCATGCCACATTGTTCCCTGTTAGTACTAAAGAGAGACTGTTAGAAATTGATTAACACAGAGAGCTGATGCATATTCTTCACGCCTAAAGAATAGTTTATTTGGCTTTACAAACTGATAAAAACAGGTGAGTTAGAAGCCCAAATGCCAGTGAAAGTCAATGAAGAATAAAATACTTGGGTCATGAAGAGTTTGAAAATGCCCTGATGGGGCAGTGAATCCTGAATCCTCAACCAAGCAAATAAGAGGTGTTCAAAGTTATGAAGTCTGTTATCTTTCAAAGGGTGAGATGAGAGAAATCAAAATGGCTTCATGACAACTCCTCTGATAATCTGATAGTCTAAATAACTGCTTTATAAACTGCAGGACGATGTGTGTCAGGGCCTTTGCCACCTCAGGGCTATAGAGGAATGGAAAGACACCATAATAAGTTATCATAATAATATTTTTCATTCATAAAGATTTCCAGCAAGTCTACAGATGTAACAAAGTGAAAAATGGAAGCTGCTTGGTCAAACCTATCTACCTTTGCAAATAAAGTCTAGTACTGAAATTCGTTTGAAAACAAGTACCAGTTGAGGTTCGATTTCTATCAGAAAGTGAAGAAGTTACTTCTGCCCTTGGTGAAAGCACATGGTTGCTGTTTGAGAGGCTGTACCAGTTCAGGCACCTGCAAAACTGAGTCATTTTGCAAATTGGTGCATATTCATAGTAGCACAAATAGTTTAAAATGGAATCTGAAGAGGAAATGTTTTTTTTCTTCATCATTAACTTCTAGCCACAAGTCATCATACAGTTTATACAGCTTCAGGCACTTCTGGACTAACATCATCACCCTGCAGCTCAGGTGACTCCCTCACATTCAGTCAGTGACCAGAAGAGTGATCTCCAAATATTCCTTGAGAGAAGTTGCAAACAGCTGTAGGCTGCCAATTGATCATATAGGCTGTTGGCAAATATTTATGGTTAGCAAAGGCATGGACAGGATGTCTGATTGATTCACAAATGCTTTTTGGCACAGAAAAAATTACCCAAATACTCAGTGAGTCATATTTGAAGGGAATAATTAGAACTGCTCTGAGGCAGTCTGAAAACCACATCTTCTCAATCAAAGTGTCTTTGGAAGGGAGCTAAGGTGTTCAGCTTTACCTACACAAACACATGCCTTATGTAATTGAGAAAAAACCAAAAGGTGAAAAAAAAAACCCCAAAGAATAATTTCACAGAGTCATGAATGTTTTGGGTTGGAAGGGACCTTAAAACTCCTCTAGTTACACCCCCCTGCCATGAGCAGGAACACCTTCCACTGGACCAGGGTGTTCCAAGCCCCATCCGACCTGGTCTTGGACACTTCCAGGGATGGAATTTAAATTATTCAAGCAGGCCAGGGGAATTTAAATTTGGTCAAGACGAGGCCTGCACAGTGTTTCACTAGAACACAAGATCCTGAGGAATGAATTAATGCAAGGGGACTTGCTGTTTTCCTCTCTTGTATGTGAGGTTACTCCTCATTGCCACAGTTCCTTCTCTGCCAGCCCATTCCTGCCTCAGGGGAAGGACATTATTTAACAAATCTCTTTTGGGTTTTAAATAGGAGGTTTTGCATTGATATAGATATCTGAGCCAGCCCTAAAGAATTTGTGAGATGTGACAGGAGCAGAAGAGTGACAGTGGTAGGCCTGCCCTCAAAAATGGGAGATAAGTATTACAACTGAAAGGAAACCTCATTCCCTGCATTTGTGTGTTTAAATATGTAATACTCATGTATTATAACTACTTGGTGACAGACTCTAAACCCTTCGCCAACTTTGGGATTCTGTTCACTATTTTAATCATAATTTAGGTGTGAGGGTCAGGATTAACAGCAGGCAAATATTAACCGTGGCTGCTGGACCTCAGAGAGCTCACCAAAACTGGGGAGTGAGTTAGCCAAGAGAGTAGTTGTTGGGGAAAAATGAAACTCAGATGTATTGAAAATGTAAAAGAAAATTGCAAGCAGCATGGGGAAAGAAGTTGATTGGATAAAATAGGGAATCTTTGCAGCTCTTGATAGAAAAAGGGAAATTCAGCAAAAAAAACAATAGTGAGAAGGAATAGGAGACAAACAGAAAATAATGATATGTCAAAAGGATGCTTATCCTCTACAAAGAGGGCTCTGCACCCATGAAACAAGGAAAGAATTCATACCACCCTCTTTTGGCTTTGGTGACTTGCACCGCGGCAGAGGAATAAAACTCAGGAAGGTTACGGCATTGTGTGGGTATGCCCAGAAGATGGCTGAGCAGGGTGAACAGGAGGAATGTAAGAAGGGCTGTGTGTTATTTGTTAGGGAAAAGGAGTTATTGCTGCTTTGCCAGGTGGGTTGAGGCAGAAATCTCATACCTCTGAAAGTAATACCAGATCCCAAGGGCTGGCTACATGGAAATCTCCTCTATCCACAGTGTTCATTAGGCCATTTGCCTCTATAAAGATCAGACAAATTTATGTTGAGCTAGGTCACATGAGGCCAAAACCTCACCTGCTTCAGGCTTTCAGGACTGTACTTTAATGACAATTTAGGATCTAATGGAAGGCCAGGAAAAGGGTCATTTTATATCTGGAATATACTGGTATCTAACGCCAAAATGATGTAATATATCTGATTGCACATTATGTATAAATCAGGACAGCTCTTTAGTAGAAGGACCATATGTTTTCCACGCCAGTGGAGATTTACAGAGATTCCTGGGACTACCTGCCCAGGTTAAGGCACCGTGACTCCCTTTCTCCCTTCCCAAAAAGCTTGGCCGCAGCACTACAGCCAAGCTGGCCTTAAAAATAACAAGCCACAATAGCAACAAGGACAAAAAACAAGCCCCAAAGCCAGCAAGTGTGCAGTCAGGCTTTGCTGCCATAAACTCAGCGCTGGCATTCTTTGGGAGTGGGGAGGGGGGAGTTGCTGCATTCCCCTGGAATGTGGCGAATGGCTTGTAAATTAGAGTCCCTAATGAAACCGCGCTGGTGTCCAACTGCAGCAATCATCTGGTTAAAATCAGGCAGTAATTCCACTAATTTTACTGCCCTTCTCCCAGCCCTCAACGCCTCATTTAGGAAAAAATGTTTATGTTCCCCTCAAAACACCTGCATTTTAACTTGGGTCCCCAAAGCAATTATTTTTATTTTATTTTATTTTTAAGACTTTGTGTTGTGAAATGCAGCATCCCTCCCTTTTCTGAGCCGAAGCACATGAATGCCCTGGGATTCCCAATCTTCAGGCATGTTTAACTAGCACTATTTTTCTTGCACACTTCACAAGCTTCGCCATCCTATATATTTTCCACCCACAGCTGCTGTCCAGAAGTGTTTAGGATATATTTTTTTCCCCCGTCTCGGTAAATGATGAAATAAAACTACGTAGAGCTGTTTGCATTGTGACTAAGGAAGTTAAGGTTGATGGAGGTGATAGTGACTGACACTTATCCAATTTCAGGCTTTCCAAAACGTCTGTGGTTCTTATCATGATTTAGTCTCTACTAGACCTTGTAGACATTAAACAACAAGAATGAGCACTATTCTCACTCAGAGAAAGAAACATTATATAGTGGATGCTGGAACACTACCAC
Organism: Acanthiza pusilla; assembly: GCA_036630365.1. Lineage (NCBI taxonomy): Eukaryota > Metazoa > Chordata > Aves > Passeriformes > Acanthizidae > Acanthiza > Acanthiza pusilla. Next base: position 15,602,326 of record JAXCHO010000004.1, on the reverse strand, counting down.
GATGGGCTGTGAGATCTTACCATCTGCTATTCCATTAGGGTGAGTTATTCATTTTGTCTCCTTGGTTTCATGTTCATTTAAAGCTTTGATAGATTATGACTAAAGATCTCCTTCAAAAGTTGTAAGCAGATATCCCCAGCCTGTGATGATACCATTTCTTGAAGCACAGACATCCCAGACAAGGGAAATAGGATTTCCATAAACAGTCAAATGTCTTCCTTTCTCTCCAGTCCACACAATCTTGAAATATTTGGCCTGCCAGCAAATTCTTTGAGAAAACAGATAAATTTCCCATTCCCCAATCACCTGCAAATATCTCCATCCATTTTACTGAATTCCTACAGTCCTTCCCACCCGGGCAAAGCCTCAGCCAGGCCAAGGTGTGCCAGTGCTGGGGTACAGATCATGGTAGATCAGGTAGGTAAAACCAGGTGCAGAATCAAACTCCCTCCCTATTTCCCCTTGGAAAATCAAGAACCTGGACTATGTCACCTGTTGTATCTATCCATATGACTGCTACTTTTGCACTTATAATTGGGTGGAATGGGAATTTTCCATGCTAAGAAAATTCCATGGGTAACACTGATTTGTTGGAGCTGAAAATTAAGCTTTCTTTAGCTAGCAAGGAAAATGCTGGCCATGATGATTTTGGAAGAAACAGATCCAGAAAAGCTGTAGCTTGAAGCATTTAACTCAAGAGTGAAGCAGCATCTCCAAATTCCTACTATCGTTCCCTCACACCAGCGCAGCATACTCACTGTTAGTAAACCTAAAGAAGGAAAGAAGTGGCTTGTTTTGGTTTCTGGATCACTTGGAAAATGACAGAATCTTTGATGTTCTCCCAGTGGAGAAAACAGATAGAAATCTTTGTCCCCACAACACCAGAAAACAATTTTCTTCCTTCTGCTGCTGCTGGCTTGATAAACTAATTATTCTGGACACATGGCAAAATATTTAAGTGGGAAGACAGTGTGCTGATTGAAGCAAAGGTCTGATGGACATCCAGCATCCTACAGGCAGGCAGAGAGGCTCTGCCAGCCCTTGGGGAGGGAACTGGAGCTTTTTTCTTTGAGCTCAAGGGCAAAAACAGAGGTTGGTCATGTCCACCGAGGGCTGAAACCCACAGTGAGATGAGGGAAAAGGAGCAAACTCAACTTCTGGACACAGCTGGTCACAAGAGGAGATTAAGGGAAAAGAAAGACCTATTGACAGCACCCAGAAACACTGTGGGGGGAGGCAGTAGCTCAGGCGAACCAGCAAAACCAGGCCTATGCTTAATCTCAGACTTCAAAGAAGAAAATTCCTGAGAGCTAATAGGTCCCAAACCAAAATATGGTCAGGTATGGAACATGTGGTCACCACAGTATCCTGGAGCCTGAGAGGTGAAGGCTTACAAAAGCAACTGGGAATCTCAGTATTTTTTTTTCTTTTTTCTTTTTTTCTTTTTTCAGTTTTTTTTTTTTTTACACTTTTTTTTCTTTTTTTTCCTTTCTTTTTATTTCCCTTCCCCCAATATTTTCTGCTTGCCTGCCTCCTTTAAGCCTTTGTTTTGGGCTAACTGCTTCTGAACTCCCTTGGACTTGATGGTGCAGGCCTACAACCGAGCAGAATACACAAATATAATCCCAATAATAAACGGGAATGAAGGAAATATCATATTGAGCACTGTATCACATCCAGTTTTAATTAAAAGTATCACAAGTAGATTTATGTCCCACATAACTTGTCCTGCTGTTTCCAGGTTGTATTTATCTTCTAATTTGATTGTTTTTCGGTGCCATTTATGAAAGCTGCCTCCCAACCAGAGATAATGCTGCATTTTAACATTTTATCTGAGTTTACTTTCAATGAGCTTTCTGCTTTTTGAATTTTTACTCAATTTGACATCTTTCTGAGAGCTGGCAGAAGCAATGTGTAGCTTGATGCTTTAAAATGTGCAATTGTTGGAAGGTAGGGAAAGAGCCTTTCTTCAGCTGACTCTTATTATGAACTCACTGCTGGGACTGAGACTCCAAATCAGCAAATAACATCTCATTAAGGTCAAAGAGCCTGTTGAAGAGTGTGAGTCTGTATGAGAAAAAGAGAAAGGAGGGGAGCTTCCCCTCTAAGGTGTTGCAGAAAACCTATTTGAAAGTGTAATATTTGAATTCGTTTGGGAACACAGTTCAATTTTTTAATTTGGATGAACTTAAGGCTTCAGAATTCCAGTATTTCTTCCAATGTTTAGCCAAGACATACCAGAAGTGATAACGGTTCCCTTGTACCATTGAGAGATTAATAATCTCCTAATTTCTGTGTTTTCCTTTCTTTCCGTCTTCAGGGATCTCTGGAAGCTAAATAAGAAAAAAGGTATTTTACTGTGAGCCTTTCTGCAGTTTGACAGGTGGGAAGTAGGGAAAGAAACTGCTTTTCATAAGAAAACAGCAGAGCTAAAATTAAAAGTAGGACTTGGTTCTTAACAACTCTAAATTACTAGACAATTTGAAACCCACATTTCACTGCTTGACTTTTTGCTTGGAGAAGTCAAACCAGAACCCCAAACACATCCATTCTCAAACCTTGGGAGATTTCACTTCCTGATCTGAGCTTTCCAACATGCTTCCACTTCTGATTAATGCATACCAAACCGACTCTGTTATAAAGTCAAATCAATGCCAAATGTGGTGGTGATTTTTTTGATAGGGAATAAGCGACATCCACCAATATATTTAACACAGGTCAGTAGACAGCCTACAGTCATGACAGTCTTGAACTAGTGACCTAGAAATGAAAGACTCCTTAATCCCTTTACCAAATCCTAAACCACTCAATTCCTGCCCCACCTCAGCAGCCAAGGTCTTTTATAGATGTGCTGGAGGGTAATATCTAAGCCAGCAGAGTGTAAATTAAAGAGAAAAAAAGGCTCTACTTGCAATAACATCGTAATTGTGGAATTTGAGAAAATAAGGGACTCAGGAGAGGTCTTCAGTCAGCTTGTCTCAAATTCAGCGCAAATTTATTCTGAGAATATTTTGGCACCTGCAAGCAGCCCAAAACTTTTATAAGCATCATAGCAGGGGAAAAGTGATGCAAGTGAAAGACTGCAGATAGACTCAGAAAAAGGTCTTGATTGTTCATCTGACCTGTTGGCTTCCTCTGCTGCTACATGAGCTTACTTTTGTGTCTGACTAACTCCACTGATTCCCATGACGACATTAGGAAGTCTCACTGGCATACAACTGGAGGGTTTAATCTACAGGGATGAAACTCGTGGCTCAGAAAAGATGAACAGAAGCCACAGACATCCATCTCTTAAATCCCATGTTGTTTAATCCGGTTTCTTCATCTTTGTCCCGGGATTGTCATAGGAAGAGCTTCTCTCTTGTGTTTTCTTAGTCCTTCTCGCAGGTCCTGAGAAGAAGAGCCATGAGAAAAGTATTCGTTTCGGAAGCTGTTTCCAGTAACATAACAGAACCTTAAAAAATGAGTGGGTTTGAATTCTAATTGAATTCAAAGCTACACAGCACAGAGCAACAACAGCAAACTCTGTGCCTGTACAGTTGGAATTTTGCTGCCAAATGTGGTTAAACAGTTTTTCACTTTTCCCCAAAACATGAACATTGTCTAAGTAGAAAAGTATTTCCATTTGTAGAAGGGACTTTTTTTCATTTTGTACATCTGCAGGCATAAAAGGACCATAATAGACCACAAATTAGATCCGGGAACTGAAATAAGCTCAGCTTGTAACTGAGACCATAGGTCTGTAAAAAAAACTATAGCATCATTTTTGGGTGAGCTCTTTTTTTTCTTGTTTGTTTGTGTTGTTTTTTTTTTTTTTAATGGCAAAGCAAATGAAAACTCATTTTATATTCAAATATGACACCATCTGTTCCCTGAGTTAGAAAAACTGGGTGAACTGATCCAATATACATTGCGCTAGAAGGAGGGGAACAAATGCAGAAATATCTCTCTCTCTCATCTCCTGTTTTGTGTCCCACTGTTCCATGACTTGACCACAAAGGACTTGCAGATGGCACATGAGGGGTTTTTTTCCTCTCTGTTTGATCTGGTCCCTCCATTCTTCTGGGCTAGAATTTTCCCTTTCTCAGTGTGATCTGCTGTCTGTCTCTTCTTCCCTCTGAAGCAGCCTCTCTTATTTTTCTTCCCCTGAGGCGATGGAGAGCAGATCAAGTAGGATCTATTGCCATAGTCCTGTGGTAGACTCAGTCTGAGAGAGGTGATGCTTCTGGGCTTGAAGGAGAGGTGGTTTGCCGTGGGTGACACACATCTCACTGCCATTTGTGATCACCTCTCCCCCTCCTCGTGTGATCTTATGGAATTGAGGAGTTACCTCCAGGAATGGCTTGGACCAGCACAGTGACCAGATGCTGAAAGTCCCCCTCACCTGTGTGCTCTGGATCAGTCCCACGAAAACCCTTTTTATGTTAAACTCTTTGTTTATTTGTAACCATGAAAAGAGTAAAGCAGACCCCTTGCAATCACCTGGAGCACTGGACAAGCACCAGGTGGTAACTAAATAAGAGGAGGAAAGGGACGAGTAAAAAACCGCCATGTGTGGAAATCTCTGGGAATAAGAGAAATACTCTATAGAAATTTAAAGCTCATCAGCTGGAACAGCATGACAAAAAGTTCCTGCAACAAGCACTACCCCCAGTTTCCCCCTAAAACAAACCAGAAAAAGAAGAGTCCCTAAGCTAACCCAAGACTGACAATGGCTGGTTGTAAGGCATATGTTAAACAGTTTTGGGTTAACATGGGTAAAGGAAATCAGCTATGAAACTGTATTAAGGAAATATGAGACCACTGTAATCTGCATAAAAATAAATTTGGGTATATTCCCAACACACAGTCGCACTGTGGAATTGCAGGAAGTGGGCTAATGGGAGGGAAGCTTTGCTTTCCCTAAAGAAAACCTGCTCAGGATTATTTTTTTGTAAAAATAAAGCTACTTTCATATTCTTTTTATATTGCTGTCCTGTGTTTGAGGTTGTGCAAATAGTTTGTATTAAATAATTTCCTCCATGAAATGAACCTTCTGTTATTATTGCTCGAAGACTGTTGATAACATGCTGGGGCTTCCTGTGCTTACTCTTCATTTCTAATTGTTCAACATGAAATTATATATGTGTATTCCTCTAAAGTCTGATCTGAGTTTGGGTTGAATGTTTGATACCTCTATGGCATTGGAGCTCTATCAGTTATTGCGACAGACTCCTTCACTTTTCACCTTTTCCATGCCCCTTTTGACAGGGCAGTGCCACTGGGGATCCCAGAAACAGAGTGAGTCCAAGAAAATTTCTGTCGGGGTGGGATAGAAGGTAGTGCAAGGAGAAAAGGCTGTGTGAGCATTTTCCCTTTGCTTGCTGGAGCAGGGAACACCCCCTCTTAGTGGGGACCATCACCAAGGGGACCTTTTGTCCCTCTTCAGGGCTGTCCCCTGGCTGGAAGGCAGCAGGCTGCTACAGCACAGGCTTCCCACTTTGCAGGAAACAGGTTTGGTTTTTGTTATCCTTTTGGCTTTACTCCCATTTGAACAGCAACCAACATTTTTTTAAAACTTGGTTTTAAAAGGAGCAAGGCAAGGCCTCTTGTGCTTCCACCTGGGAAAGCCTTGGGGCTCATGGGGTGATCGTGCTGGGTGCCACTGCTGCTGGCCAGGCTCTGGCAGCACGGGACACTGCCATGGGACACTGTGGGAACCACCTGGGAACTTGGGGTCTTTGCCTGGGCCACCCCTTGCTCCAGCCATGTCATTCAGATATCCTGGCTGACTGGCTAATTCACCATTATTTTTGCCCTGACAAAATTCCCTTTAGGAAAAAAGGAGGTCAACATGTTCAATAGCTTGGTGGCTCATCAGGTACCCAAGAAAATTGATATTTTGCTGGTTTTGTGCTAAAATCAAAATTGTTTGAGCAGTTCCAGGATGCTGCTTTAGGTACTGCTTCCTGTGGTCCCCCCTACTAAGGAAGGATTCAGGCAGGTCTCCCATGGTATCCCACCTTGAAAAAGAAGCTCATCTCAACAAAGATATTCCCAGGGAAGCTGTGCAAAAGGTGGTTGTCCCTGTCACCCTTCTGTGAGCAGTTATTTCACACAGGGAAAAAGAGGGAGCAGAGGCAAATAATTATTTCAGCAAGAAATGTGTCTAATACTTTTCCTCCGTGAGTCACCGAGGCTGCCAGCTGGGTGTTTGCTGAAGGAAGAGAACAACAAAATACAGAGCAGGACAAGGAAGGACAAAACTTACTTTGGCTAAAAGCAAATCCAAACTTTTCATGTTGTAAATTTGGGGGAAGGAATGCAGTCCCCTCCTTCCTTCCCTGCCACTCGCACACACAAAACAACCTGAAGCTTGTAGTTAAGAAAATAAACTGCAGAGAAAGCCCCTGAAGGGCCTTGGCAGCAAACTGTTCCCACTAAATTGGGAATCTGCACACTCATAGTCTGAAATAAATTAAGATGCTGGGGGGTGGAAGGGAGGAAGAAAGGACGGAGGGGGAGAAGACAGGGGAAAATCAACAGCTCTGGGGTGAAACACAGGTTGATGCTGCCTCATCATTTTTAAACCTAAAATAAAACAAGCAAATTTTCTTTAACTGCAGGTCAAAATAAAAGGGAAAAAAAAAATCTTCCCTCATCTGTTCACGGTAATTACTAACAGAACTCAGCCCCTGCCAGCTGCAGAGTTCATGGATAAATGGAGGGACACATTATTCTCTCTCTCTGGGATCAAAAACTCAAACTTTGTATCTCAATTTGCCTGTGGTATGTCTTTCATATACTCCTGCAAAGTCATTTCACTGGGCTGTTCAGTCGGGACTTTTTCATCAGACAAAAATTGTGATGTTTGCAGGCTTTCAAGTTTATTTTAAGTTTGCTTCTGAATGAGAAACATGACTCCTGCAATTTCCCAAACTTTTATTATGCCATTATAGCGTATTTATTATTGGATCTATCCACTTTCCTTGTTAGCAGCCAGACCCAGCAGGGTGGGTTCATGCTCCAACCCTCAGACTCTGCCTGCTCTCGATGCCTAGGGGTGTAGAAGTCCTCTGGAGGTACCAAACCATGTGAATATTTGAAAGGGATGAGATGAGATTCACCAGAATACCTCAGCTGTTTACTCTGTAATCCCAATGCAAAGTAGTAATTGATTTTTCTGCATGTCACTGATGCCATGGTGTGGCATTCTCTGCTTCATGAGCTGTTGAGGTGACAATGGTGACAGACCTCGCTGAGCACAGTGCACAGAATGAAGGGGAAAGGGATCACATCCTGTTCCTGATATTTGCCAGTGGCTGATTCTCAAGGCAGCTTAGGGTCCTATGCCAAGCACAGACAAGTAGAACAGCCTTGAGGTTTCTCAAAGTTGTCACAAATAAATTAATTGGGTGAAATAAAGTTTGCTTGAAAGCTGCTGTGATTCAACAAGTTGATTGCACTGAAGAGTTCACATCATCATACTGCTGAACATCTCCACGGACCAAAAAGTCCTTCCCCCACAGACAGGAACAGGTAATTAAGAGTCAAAAACTCTGTTTGCATGAACTTTTTCAGGCAAGGCAGTGATGGGGTTGGTATTTGTGCTGTTTGTGAAGTTAAAGGATCACCCATGTCCTTTGCAGTGTTTAGCAAGACCTAGAGATGTGTGATTTCATCATGATTTGGTGGTCACAGGTAAAACAGGTGATTTGCAGCACTTTCTGAACCTCTCTGATGTGTGAGCATGGAGACCTTTTCTGCTGTAGAAGCAATAAGCAATTAATAAGAATTATAAGAATCTTAAGCAAACTATGACAGCATTTTTCAGAGTAAGAAAAAGAAGCAGTAAGCACAGGAGCAGAGATCAGATCTATTATCTGTCTCACACTTGCTACGTGCCCTTGGTCAGGGCCCCGTGTGTTGATTTCCTTGCCATAAACCAGACAGGGTTATCTTCTTTCACTACCTTTCAGGACACTGGAAGGTTTAATTCATGCCTCCTTGCAAAACACTTTGACATCCTGGGGTTGAAATGCAAAGTCTTTTTATGATGCAGGGTTTTATTCATTTTAATGTAGGTTGGTTTTTTTTTTTGTTTGGTTTTTTTTTTGGGGTTTTTTTTTTCGTTTTTTTTTTTTTTTTTGGTGACACATGCTAAAGACATGGCACCATGGCTGGAAAGTGAACTTTCTCTGTCCCAGGAAGTCAGTCTGATGGACTGTAGCATTTCATTGATGCATTTTAATGTATACCTTTTATACCTTCACCACTCTGAAGTGGAAAACTGACATTATCTGGTCCGATCTCCTGCTTTCTTACTGGCTGATTACACAACAGAAGAGGCTAGGCCTGGGGCAGATCTATTTTCTACACCTATTATGCTCTTGCACAGTTGAAGTTCAGTTGTTAGCTGCTTTTAAAAACGACAAATGTGCTCTAATTTTAGAGCATCATAGCAATCATTGTTTTTATTTCAGTAGAGAGGAAAAGTGGAGGAAAAAAACAGCTTGGGACTTAATAAACACCTTAGCCTGCAGCCTCCGACTTTATTCATGAGGTTTTTTATCTTCTCTTCCACTCTCCATGCACTCACTGCATCTTCTTTACTGCACAGTCTTAAATTACCATTGCAAAGGTTATATGTTTATTTACAAAGAGCTGGCTATGAATGGTGATCCTAAAGGCGAGGAGGGTGTCTCATGGCAATAAACATCTCTTGCTCTCTTAAACACCAAGGCCAAATGAATAAGGTGATGTTTAGTGCCTCAGACATATTATGGTTTATGGCTTCATTAACTACCTGACCTGTATTGTGTGCAAATTTCATCAAAGTGAGATGCATATTTATTCCCTGAGGTGGGCTGGCTGGTAATGTTCTTATTCTTAAAGGAACAGCACAAGTAATTACTTATAATTAGTGTTGTGAAAGTAAGAGAGCGTTGTGAGGCAAGGTAATTTCACATACCTGAAATTTCACTTAACAGAAAGAAGACAGAGCAATGAATATTTATACTTGGGTGAAATTGAAAATACATGAATGTGACTTTTATTGACTCTTTGCAGCTTAAGAGATAATTATAGCCATTTAAGGAATTAAAAAAACCCAAAACAAACAACCCTCTTGGACACATTTTCATTTGGGTGAATGTAGTTCACTTCACCAGAGCTGAACCACGTCTTTAAGATCAACTGAATGTGAAACTTAAAATGTTCAAATTTTTTGCCCATTCCATGCCCTCTTCTTTGCTTTTTGCTCCATGCATTCTTTATCTTAGAAGCTGTATTTCATTTCCCTATGGGGTGCTGGGTATATTAATATAATTGTGGTTTTTTAAAATTATAATTGTACACACAGATCCTCACCAAACTGGGGTCACACTGAAAACTTGGATTTCGGTCTGCCATCTGACTGGAGACCAGTTTTCCTGGAACACAAAATGTGTCTTGGGGTGGTTTCATACAGAGAGGTTGGGATGAGGGTTTCCCTGTTCTGAGAGGGATTATGGCTCAGGAAACAACTGCAGCCAATGCAAAGGGGCCTGTGTGGCTCAGAATTGAGTGCACTGCTTTCTCTGCACATTTGGAAGATACCCCATGGCCACAGTAGTGTTTGTTTGCAGGTTCAGTAAAAACACGGCTTTGTATTCATCTGTCTTTACTGTAGTGGAGTTGTTTCCTAAAGCCTTGAAGAAAGTTTCTGGTGTTTGTAATGACCAGCTTTAACTTTCCTGGTGGATCAAAGGTAGCTGAAATGTATGTGGCCCTTTGGTAGCCTAACTGTATGTGGCCTTTCCACTCCAGGATCAGTCAAAACAACATGTGCTGTCTGTGCAGTAACATGATCGCAGCTCTCAGTCCTTACATTTCCATCAGGCCCAAGACTACTCCTCTCACCGTCCCAGGTGCTTACATTTCTAATTCTATCAGCCCAGGAGGAAAGATGCTGGAAACAGCCATGCTCAAAGGATGAGTTGGTGGCTGACTGCAGGAGACAGCTCCACAGAGTTCTGCTGGAAGGACTTTTTGAGAGTCGCATTTAAAGTTTAACCATAAGTATATGATGTATTTTGCCATGTGCACTGACTTAACCAGAGAATGTCATGGAGCTAATTCTGAGCAATTGGATGTCTGTGGTCTAACCACCAGCGGTAGCTGAGCGCATGATGAATGGCCTATGGTCAAAGTACATATCCTGAACGCGGGGAAACACAGCTTAAGCTGCTGTTCCTCTGTGGTAATGTTGTTCTGTGGCACAAGGAAGTTTTCTTGTTCTGTGAATGTTTGCTTTCCAGCTACTGCAAAAAGAAAACTTTAGCAATTAACTGGAGGGGAGAAAAGACAAGTTATCTTTCTCAGCTGTGTTGAGATTTCCCAGATGACAACTTGAGCTTCTGCCTAGGACTGGAGGGTGATCCCTACAATCCATGAGACCTTCTCAGCAAAGCACCTTTCAGATGGAAGGGACCCACCTCTCCTGCAGAAAAGGCCCAGAACTGGCTTGTTAGCAAAGGCAGGATCAAAATTCCTGTGGGCATTCACTGCAAGAGAGCTGAGGCTCCAGTGACTGTTTGTTAGATGCTTGGCATTCTTCGTCTTTGACGTCCCTTGACAGTTTTCCAGGGGTCAAGCACAGGGTGTGCTCGGCCTCATGCGTCCATTTGGTCTCTTGCTAGTTTCTTGCTGGGAATAAGCTCTGGATCTCACGTAGGAGCTTTTTGACTTGGTCATTAGCTTTAAACACCATTTGCTTCTGGTAGCAATGGCCAGATTGTCTCCATTCCTCACTGGAGTTGAAATATGATTGCTAGGCAGGAAGCATGCCATAGGGGAAAACAAAAAAAAGAAGGAGTCCTGCACGTGGAAATTTTCCTTGGATATCTTGGAAACAAAAGCAACTTCAAGCAACCTTGCCTCAATACCTGTCTGTCTTTAGTCACTGCTGCTTCACCACTCCTTCCTTTCTGGCAAAGATCTTCAACAGTAATAGTCCTGGTCCTGGGAGATAAAATACCTGCCCCAATCCTGCTCATATGTATGGAGCCAGCTTTTCCCAACTTTATCATGCTTCTGGGAAACTTTCTGTGTTTTAGCTTCTGCTGCTTTAACTTTGAATTCAGGTATTTTTTGTGTAATTCCCTAAAATCCATAGCGTTGAATAAAAAACCCTAAACAATTATCTAGGTCAGATGCAGTATCTATAATAGATACAAAAATAATTCAGGACTTTCTCTGTCCTTTATAGCTGGAATTCATCTTTTTTTCCCTCCGTTTTATTAACAAATGAAAAGAAGCACAACAACAAAGACAAAGCTACAGAGAGGACAAAACAACTCCTTGTTTAGACAGGAAGTCATAGAATTTTCTCACAGTTGACATATCCAAACTGGGAAAATTTGATTTTTTTTTTCTAGTGCAATTGGATTTAAAAAAATCTAAATTATGAAGTTAAGGGAAAATTTGTTTTCAAGGACCGAGAACAGATTTTAAAAATCAGTATAGTCTGCTTTAGAGTAGCTTCTCCCAGCACAGGTGAACAGTGGCACATTATTCTAGATACTACATAACCTTCAACATCAGCTCTTTTAACATTCACACATATATAAAAGGCAAAGGCAAAAAGAGGGGAGAAACCCAACCCTCAAAAAACCAAAAAAAAAAAAGGGAAGGACAAACAGTGAAGGAAGGCATGAGAAAAGTGACATGCCTCAGTAAAAAGATCAAGGTTTCCAAGGGCAAGGACAAAATTAGACAGACAGTGTAGAAAGCCAATGAAAGAAAAAACATGTGACCATCAGAACTGTAATGTCAGCATTGACCTGGCCAAGTAAGTAGAGAGCAACAGCTTGTGAGTGTTTGAGAAGTCCTAAACCTGTTAAACTCCTTCCTTGAAAAGTGCACTTTCTGACTTTCAAGTTATTCAACCTTTCACCTGTTAGGCTTCTGCCCTCAACCTTGACCCCTGCTATTTGCGTAGTGTGTTAGTAACTGAGGTTAGAAATCTAAAAGAGGGTAAGTAAACGTAGATGGGAGAAAACTACAGAAGTCTGAAAAAATTTGGAAACTTGAAATACACACAGCTTTTATTTTCCCGTAAGTGTTATTTAATCTGTAGGGAAAAAAGGTTTGTCATTCCTTAGCAGCTTTGTTCAATCTAATTTAATGGTTTTTCAGTTAATAAAAGTGGTCTAGGCATGAGACTTGGGCAAAATAAATAAATCAGACCTTGGGGACTGTATTACAAAAGAGAAGAAAGCAGGAAACGAGCTTGAAACCATGTCATGGTAAGAAAATACACTGTTGGGAAGATTCTGATTTCCAAAGACTGACTTTTGATGTGGGGAGAGCCCATAGGATCTGGATCTCAGCTGCTTTAAACAGTTACATGGAGCTGATCTGTTGCATTTTGTCCGCTGAGCTGGGAACGATTCTCAAAGTTGTGCCTTACACCACACTGTCTGAAGGACCAGATCTCTAGAATCAGGCCATGCTCAGAAATTACATTTTCCCCACAAGTCACTGTCATTCTGCCTTGTGTCATGCCACAGGGGGTCACCCAGGACAAATGTACCTGTTTTTTATGTGTTCCCCACAGGCTCATGCCTACTGAGAGATGTGCATAAAGCAGCAAATATACTTAGAGGTATTTCTGAACCTAAATAATATATATGCAGTGGAGGCAAATGAGGTTTGTCACCAGAGGAGGTTTGTCAGCAAATCCTCTCCGAACGAACAGTGCTCCTTCCCTGAGATGCCAAATTGTTCAAAAGAAGGGTTGATGAAACTGATAAACTGCTCCACTTCAACACTTTCTAAAAATTCCTCCATTGCCTGGAACAAACTCTGTTGTTTTGTTTGCAATGTAAGTTAAGTTAACTTAAGAGAAACTCATGTGAAAGAAAATACTGAATTAGAGAAGAAATTAAATCCTCTTTTCCTTGGTGAATGTGTGGAATTTTGGTGTCTAAAAATATTGGATATTTAACCTTTTAGTCTTGACTTGAGATAGGAAACTTTTTTTTAAATGTCATATTTACACATGGAATGGAAAAAACATTTCCTGTCTTGATCTAAATTATGAGTTATGTGTATGGAAATGTTGTGGGTACTTTTGTGGATTCTCTCTCCATTAGGGCTGTATGCAGTTTCGAAATTACATCATGGGCTGGACCCGGCACAGACCAAACCAGTCCCAGGAAAACAAATGCTACTGGATCATCTGAAGATTTTATAAAGTGATAAAATGCCCCTGGAGGGATAATGAGTCTTGAGAAAATTCATTTCTACTAAGATTTCAAAGTCAGGCTACCAGAAAATAACCTCCAGTCCACTGAACTCTGAGATTTTCATTCTCTTTCTTATGTTTACGCACACAAATTATTTTTGACCATGCTGAGACCAAATATTCTCCTAGTCTACTTACTGTATTCCCCTAAATGCTTGTTTTATTTCTTTATTTAAAATGAATGGCAAAGATTTGAAGTATAAATCATTTACTGATCTAGTATGTGATGATGGGATTCTTATTAGATGGTTTACAGATAAGCAGAGGCACCTATCTGGACAAAATAGGGTCATCTCAAGGATAACCATCAGGGCTTGTATATCAAGAGAGCCCAGATAAAGATAAGTGTACTTGTAGAGACACCCACAGCAAGTGTAACCTTTGCAGCAGAGAGAAGAAATTTGTTACTGAATTTTGCACAGGTTGGAAGGTGGTGCAGAAAAAGATTTTTCTAGGAAGGAGGAATAATGACAGTAACTGAGCTGCTGGTTCATGCAGATGTTCTCTTTTATTTCAAAGCCACTGCAGGACAAACCAAAAACTTGGTGCTGCTGAGGGGAAATGCTGTGAGTGACCAGCAGCCCAGGAGGTCAGAACTGGGGCTTGCAGCCATCTCTCTGTAACCAGGAGATTGCATGAAAGCTTTTGAATAAGAGCCTTCTTTCCTGCCAGAGTCTGAGACTTTGCCTTGACTGGGATCCGAAGGCATTGTTTGAACATGCTAGCTCACACTTTTTGATTAAAAGCTCTGAGGTGAGGCTTTAGTTCCACTCAAATTCAATGGCAAAATTCTCACTGACTTTTCTGGAACCAGGATGTAATGTTTTTGAGCAAGCAAACCCATGTTTCTTACTTGTCCACACTAGATAGACTATTAAATCAAGACTGTGATTTATAAAATGCATCACCCAGCTACACTGATGTGTATTTTTATGTTTTAAACTCCTTTCTTTTTCCAAGGCATGTATGTCACATCCATCCTTGAACCTCCTATCCTAATACACATGTACATCAATTTTAAAAAAATTAAAAATAGATACATTTGGAAAACTCTCTGTCACATGAATATGAAGCCTTGCTCTTCTATCTTAAAATGATTGTGACATATATAGTAACCAATGGCTTGTTGTTATCAAGCCCCATATTGCCATTGATACCCTGTAAGCCATTAAAACCAGTTTGGGGGTGGGGTAAACGGCAAATTCTACCCTCAAGAACTGGGAAACTGTAATGACATCCACTTAAACAAGGAGAACAGAAAAAAAAATTGGAGGATTTTATTTCAGAAAGAACCATCCAAAATAGCACCATGATCATAATTCAGTCAGGAGGCAATCAAATGTGTTGTGGAGAATGTTTGAGTCTTGTTGACACACATACATCCAGCCAAAATTCTGCAGGAAAGGGACGTGGATAATGCTCTATGTGATGTTTTAACATTCCTAAACTTTGAAAAGGATCACCTTCACAAAATAATACTTCTAAAAAGAACAGCTGCAGACAAAATAATGGTATGAATTTTAGGTAAAAAATAGAAAATGAGGCTGAGCAAAATCCCAAACTGTACTGTGAGCAGTGAGACACCCCTTCCCTCTCTTTGGACCAGGACTCAGTTTTGATGAAGGAAAACTAACAGTTTAAATCTCCTTGGTGCTAATAAAGGAAGACCCATGTTATTTCATGTGATGTTAGGATCAAATAGTTGGATAGGAGTAAAAAAAGGCCAGCTGGGAAGTCAGCCATCGCCGAGGTGCTGTGTCTGCCCAAGCCTCCTGTTAGCCAGGGGTAAAAGTCATCCCTCGCAGTTACTGTTTAACACTGTCCGGAGAGGGAATGTGAACCACACGGGGAAATCCCCACTTCAAATCAAAGCCTGGTGTGAGGCCAAAAATGTCCCTGCGATTTTATAAAGGTGAAGGGAACGAAACAAAAATAAACACCACCTCGGGAACGTTCCGCATCCCTCCGCCTGCGGTCTCCAGATGCTCGCGGGCCTGAGTCACACATGCCGAGGTGGATACGCTGGAAAACCCAAGCAACGTCTCGGTGGAGCTGGAAGGTGTCTGGGTTTGGGTTTTGTGATTCCTGCGGCTTGTTTAGGATGAGAGAGTCCCTCCGTGGTAGGCGGTGTGACACAGACCAGAGCTGAAAGGTTTTTGTGCAGATGAGCTCCGCGGGTCTGCGGTGGATCATGTGGCAGGAGGAGAGGCTGGAGGTTAGAGGCAAAAATTGAACCCCACAAGGGGCTGAGAGGAAGGAGAAGAGGCTGCAGGATGTTACAGGCAAAAATTGAACCCCACAAGGGGCTGAGAGGAAGGAGAAGAGGCTGCAGGATGTTACAGGCAAAAACTGAACCCCACATGGGGCTGAGAGGAAGGAGAAGAGACTATCCACAGAGTACTGAGAAACACTGACTGCTCCTACCTCTGGACAAAGCTGCCCTGTCTGACAGGACCTGGTCTGTCTGGTGCAGCTTGCCCAAACTTGGAAACATTCTTTTCCTTCCTCCCACTTTTTCCTATTTAGTGGGAGCATTTTTTGCAATGAAGGGTGCTCATGTTAGCATCCCCCTTCAGACAAAGGGAGACCCCTTTTCTGCCACCAGGACCAGGCTCTGGCATTTCCCCAGGCATTCCAGGGAGTGCCTCTCAGCTCCTTCATCCCTTCCCCCTTCACTTTTTGTTGCCATTCCCAGAAAGGAAAGTGAATTTTTGAGAGTGTCAGAATAGTGTAAATGCTGATATATAGGCCACAGTTGTTTGAGGGCCTTTTGAGAGACAAACTCCTCCCCTCTCCTCTGTTCCCTTCAAGTTGGGAATGATTCATCAGCTGGCCTTTGGCAAGAAAAGAGCCCTGCCCTGGGTCTCGGGCCTTTGACCCGAGTGAAGAGAGGGGTCAGGCTGCGAGCAACTGTGCAAGCGCCGCTCAGCAGCGACGGGTCTGGGAGACACAAGGGAGAGGGGAGGGAAAGAATGGAGTGGGACGGTGGGAAAAAGTGGGAATTTATAAAAGTTAAGAGTATATTTCTAAGAGTCTCAGCGGATCAGCTGACAACTGGGGTCAGGGGTCGTATTTATGCTTGATTCCCTGGGCATGTTACAGTAACATCTGCTTGTTAAGGGTCTGTGGGGACCAAATGCTCCTGACCTTTGCCTACGGAAGGGGACAAACCAGGAGATTAGGGGTGTTCATATTAATGTTTGTGTTTGACTTGAAGGTTTCCCCTTATCTGAGCCTGGTTTGTCAGTTTTGCCAAAATTCTTTTATGCTCTACCCAAATAAACAGGTCAGCCATGCCAATGGTTTGGCCAGGGTTTGGGGTCACGAGGTGTTTGACGTCACTTGAGTCCTAAAAAGGAGAGAAGGAAGGGTGGAAGCCCTTGCTCTGGGAGGTGAGGCTCTGTCCAGCCCATGGTCTGGGCACACTCTCAGCCATAAACATCTGGAGCAAGCCCCCGGCCCCTGCCTGCACCTCTATTTAGTAATGAAAGAGCAAATGCCATGATGTAACCAGAAGCTTGTGGAAAGGGTAGGACCTCACTCTAACTTCTGTGGTGGATTTTGTGACCAAAACACACCATGTATGGAAATTCCTTATTGTGTACAGGAGGAGTTAATGCCCCCTCACAGCTGCATTTGAATATATATTTTGAGAATCAATAACTAGAAGTGACATGAACTGTAATCCCAGAATTGGAAAGATGTTCTTCCAACTGTATGGAACCAGAGAAAGGTGTTCTAAAGGTCTTTTACTTATGAAAGTCTCCTTTTTTTCCCAACTAGAAGGAGTTGGGTTCTTAGGCAGCAGGACACTGGTGCTGACATAAGGATGAATAAGCAGTTGTGGATATTTTCCCCAATACCAGAGTTTTGGGGAGGCAGACTAAGATGAAGGATTTTATTCTTATGTTTATCTCATTGAGCAAGAGACAAAAAATACTACCCCATTTAAAGGGAACAGAAAAACACCAGAGCACTAACATTGGGCATTGAGTATTTCCAATGCATTAAGAAGTTCCTTTTAGTACCTGGCTTTATCCCAGTCACGTATGAGGTTCAACTCATGACTGTATCTATGAACATACAGCAAGTGGCTGCACTTCTGGATCTGGGAAAATAGGATTGTTGATTTTTAGCTTGTTTATGGACACTGTTTGTGACATTTGTGGTATTTCATTTCTGTCCAAATTAGTCTTAGCTCAAACCCCAGAGACCACGTGAAGTTTAATTTCAGCTAAAAACAGCCTCAACCCTGGAAACTTTTTGTTTGTAGGCGTATATTTTGGCTATTTTTATCCAACAGCAGCTACAAGTTATCTCATATCATGCTGTCATTTGTGTTGCCCCATCCTTGGGTCCAAAGTCAACAACAGTTAAATTTGTATTGTGCAACCCAGTTATAAATGTATAAAAGAGAAAGAAAACTAAGAAAACACAACAGAGACTGGTTCAAAGCAGAGAACCTGGCTGAGGTCCAGGAGCTGGAAGAGAACTGAAGCAAACTGGATCTAGGTGATCTGTGGTCGTTTAGATTTGGGATCTCGAAGTCAGTAGACTGGTGAAGGAGAGGAATGTAGACCATTCAAATCCACCTTTGTGATTATAAATAATAAAAAATTTCATTCGGAAGTGCATTCTGCCAAACTTCACAATAAACCTCCTAGCAGGTCATTGAAATTCTCTTAATCAGGGTCAGAACCCACAAGCTGGGGTCTGCCCTGTGAGTTCAGTGGGAAAAATATTCTTCTTTCCAAATAGTCTTTTTTTCCTCTTTCCTTTTCTCTTTCAGTTGGAAGGGACCCCCACATAAACATGCAGAGCAATTTTCCAGTACATTAACCCGGGAGGGGGGAAACCTTACTAGCAATGCAACGGGTAGCCTAAAAAAAAAAAAAATTGAGCAACCGGGTGACCAGAAGATGGATGAGCCTGGGATATAAGACAGGGTAGTTTTTCCACTGTCCTGCCCTATACACCTAGGACAAAGACTTCATTGAGTGAGATGCTTGACATCAGCCTCATAAACTAGTAGTTGGGCACAAAAGGTCTGACACTTGAAAGTACCAGTCCCTGCCCTCTTTGCATTGCAGCTGCACAGAGGGGTTGGGTCTAACAGTTGTGTCCCTTTGTCGTCCCGTAGGACAAGAGGTGAAGATAAATAGTGTTGACTTTAATGCAGTCACACAATTTTGCCTTTTCCCAAAAGACAACATTTCCTCCCAGGCCTTACTTTATTACCTCGAGCAGCTAGAACCACCTTCCTTCCCCTGGGGGTGGGGACAGGCTGGAGGTAGTGGAGGGCAAAGGGAGGAGAGATGAAACCCAAGCCCTGGTACCTCTTCCCCAGCAACGAGGTGGGCTGTAATTTTCTCTCGCTTTGTTATGGTGGCTTTCTTCTCTTTCTCGTGGGAAAGCTGGAAATGGCCTGAAAAGCTTGGAAAGAAACTGAAAAATGTATGAATTAAAAACCCACCACCTCTTAAAAAATTAAATACTCCCAGAAGATCTACACCAGGAAGAAGGCTTGAATTTTCTGTGGCAATTTCCTGGAGAAAAGCTTGTGTGAATGTGTCTGCAAGCAATTGCCTTGCAAAATGGTCATTCATTAGTTCCTTCAGTGCTTTGTAGCCAGAACCATGGGTATTTCACCTGGAAAAGTGGATAGAATCAAAGTACATTTTGGAGGCAGGATTGAAATATCAGCATCTTTACCGCTGCAGACAGCAATGGGGGAAATTTAAGAACGGGGGGACTTCTGTTCACAACAGAACTCAGTAGGCCATAGCCAAGTTCAATTGTTTAGGATATTCTCTGTGTGGTAT
Organism: Acanthiza pusilla; assembly: GCA_036630365.1. Taxonomy (NCBI): domain Eukaryota; kingdom Metazoa; phylum Chordata; class Aves; order Passeriformes; family Acanthizidae; genus Acanthiza; species Acanthiza pusilla. The sequence goes on along the minus strand of JAXCHO010000004.1, from coordinate 15,583,237 downwards.
TATGCTCAGTGCCTGTGGAATGCCCTTTTGGATGTGTCTGTGTCCTCCTGTACAGTGAGTCACTCCTTCAACAATGAGCAGAACATCCCGAGCCGTTCGTATTTGTCCGGCTTGACCCTTCCCTTTCCTTCTCTGCGGTGGACTGGTGGTAACGACACCACAGAGGATGAATGAGCTAATTAAAAATGTATTAAGGGGAATTCTACACTTGGAAGAAAAATAAATGTTAGACCTGTGACATGAGGGCTGTGGAGAAGCAAAATAATCTGGCCTATGATCTACGCTAGATTGCTTTTGGTATTTAAGTCAGACTGGTTCAATCTGAACTAGGCATCTCCCCAGTGCAAAAAGTCATAAACCCAGGAGCACCTGTAGCTGTTTTTTTGTACAGAAGTAGGTGGAAAGAAAGCCTCAAGAAAAGATCCCTCCTGACTAAGATTATTTCCATTTTCTGAGGTAACAATATTTTTAGTTTTTCAGGCCTTGTTGCCTAGTTGAGTTTGTTTCTTGGCTTTTCGTTGACCTGTGATCTTGGACTGACTTGAAAGGCTGCCTTGTATGCTTAAAGAGTGGGGTTTGTGTCTGTTTAATAAGTTGTCGGCAAATCTAAGAAAATAAAGACAGGCAAGTTCTCTCAAGGCTGTTTTGAGTTCTATCAGCCCTTAGGACTTGGAAACTAAACAGAAGATGAGAAATCATGTATTTGAAAAATAAATTCAGTTCTGCAAGATATGAGGGATAGGCAGGAAAAGAGGCTTTTTTGGCCTCAGCTTTGTCCTCTGCAAATGTTATAACTGAGTGCCCCACCACTGTGTTATGCATTTCAATAGAAAGAAAAAAAAAATGCCCAGTGGATTTGACAACTCTCTGGCAACAAAAAACAGTCCTGGGCGAAACTGCTAACCCCAAGGAGTCAATGACAAAGTCCAATTGACTACGATGGGACAGAACCTGTCCCCTGGGAGCAGTCCCAGCCAATTTGGCCAGGGACTAACTTCTTGCTTTCCCAAGTCACCCCAGCAAACACTACCCACTTCTTTCTGTGCCTGCGTTTTTCAGCGATCCTCCTGAGCACTCAGTGACCTAATTTCTGGGGCACTGAGCATCATCTGAAGTCAAAGGCTGCTGAGGGTGTTCTTTGCTCACTCACACTTCCAGAAATCAATTGAGATTTATTTCACAGTCAGCAAAATCAACTCAGGCTACTAAAGTCTGATTTTCAAAGCTGTTTGAAGTCAGCTGAAATTAGGGGCTAAAGCAGCTTAGAAAACCAGCTGGCACCTATGTAAGTATCTTTAAAAATCTGACTCCATCTCCTTATACTTACCATTTCATTTTTTTTTCCCAGGGTGCCCATACTTCCATGACCTCACTGAAAGGAAAGGCACTGAAATTATACAGCAGGTCCTCTAACGTACACAGACACATTGCAGGGTATGTAAATGCGTGTCTGAGGTCTGGAAAGAGGTCGAGCCTTTCACTGGGCTGAGGGCCAAGTAGGTGCTGGAATTAGAGCAGAGTAAAGATTATGTCTGTGAGGTGGGGGAGGCATTGAATCATTTAGGGGCCTTAATGCACCTCTTTCCCTTCAGTCACATTGTGGGGGTGGTGGTTTAGAGATCCCTGCCTCGCTGGGTGCACATTTCCCCCACACGACTGGAGTCAGCCCCTCGGAAGGGGCAATCCTTTAGCATGACAGGATTATCTGATCTGCACAGAAGCATGTACAGAAAGTTGGTGATATGATCTTCCTTTCATCCTCACCTAACTTGTCTCTACAACCCCTGTGGGGATGTGCTGCCTAATGTGCAGAGAGATCCTCAGCTCTAAATCATAGCCAGGATAAGAAGGGTTTACTTTCTCTCCCCCTTCTTCTCTCCCTGCTCTCCAAATGCTATTATTGTGTTATTTTTTCAACAGTTTAAGAAATGTTCAGTAGCAAAATTGAAGAACTTGGGCAGACCCCTCCTTCAAGCAGAGTAAAATGGTCCCAAGCAGCCAAAACAAGAGTCCTCTCTCACAGAGGTGTCTTTGTGCAATATAAAACTAGCAGAGCTGGGTCTGTGCCACCTTTTCCTTGCCCTGTGAAAAGTGGAGGGCTGAGAGCATGGCTGAAAAAGGCTCAGGACATTCTCACAGTCGGGGCTGGCAGGACTTGTCGTAAGACTGTTCCAGCTGGCTGGGATTAGAGCATCCCTAGGGGTGTGACAGATTCCCCCAAGAATGAACAAGCAAACTGAAGAACATGAAGATGTGTCTCCTTTCTCCCACTCCCTGCTGCGATCTCAAACCCAGGTCAAAACCAGCTCATTTCAGCCCAAAAAATAGCCTTTTGATATCCCTTCCAGAGCCAGTCTTTCTATAGGAGCTATTTAAAACAGTGCAAGTTTCTGCTATCAAGATTTTCCTTCTGTTTGCCTGGGGAAAATCATTGATACTGAGCTTAAATAGGCATCCTCCTCCGTACAATTCTGGTCTCTAAACAAATTAGCATACGTTGGAAAACTGTCTTGGAAATGAGACAAATAATGACTCGATCAGAACTGTTTATGTTGGCTGAACATTATGACACTGGGAAAGTCCAACGCTGGTCAATACTTTTTTTTCTTGGGAATTGACAGTAATAGCTTACTCAGAAGAAATGCAGCATCTTGCGCACTACCAATACCAAGCCTGGAGCTGCTGGCAGAGCCTTCTGTTATTTTAGGGATGTTTTACTGTAATTTTTCATTTTAAGGAGTTGCTTGATTGCATTATTTCCAGTATATGCTTTATTCCAAAGAAGCAGCTAGGATCCTTCCCAGTACACAGCTGTCTTGGCACTGTGAACTCTTTCCCTGAATTGTTGCCTTGTAAAAAGTCTCATTGATTTTGAAGTTTTCTGACTTACATTTAAGTCTTAACTGTCTGAGGCCCAACATACCTAACCAATTTTCTTTTACTTCATATTATATGCTCAGCTATCAAGTGGAATTGACTGTAGTGGTTGTAACACCATGACTTATGGGGAGAGTGGTCCAACGCCTTGTGTAGGATCGCTGGGAGTGTCTTGTCCTTCCCTGCAGCCAGATCCCCACCACATGTGAGCTCTCTCAGAGCTGACATCTGCAGCACACAGATGAGGAACTGAAAATATTTGGGGGATTAAAAAAAAAAAAAAGCAAATTACTTCTGATGAGGATTTTGAATGATGAAATATTTTGACTACCTCATAAACTGACTGCAAGGGGAAAGACGAAAATAGCTAATGGGAATTTTGCAATTTCATTTTTTTCATTCACCTTACCTATAAAAAGATATTTTTGAAGGCTACACGTGGAATTTCTTTAAAATTTGCAGAGTTCAGAACATTTCAAGGAAAGGTGATAACATTTGTATCCCTGTTTTAACAGATGGTGAGACAAAAATATTCCTCACATTCACCTTATACAATAGCCTCTGTCATCTAATAAAACCTGTCTCTGGTAGGACCACGGGCTGCTCAGTCTAGGAAGAGAAGCCATAGAAGCTATTAGAGCCTTCTGGCTAATAGTTCATTCTCCACAGCTATGAAAGGGAGTTGGAAACATCTTCTGGAGTCAACTAAGTTGAGATGGCAACGTGTATTGACAATACACATTTAAACATACTTCTAACTTTAAGCAGAGTAGCTTTCCTGAAATAATCCAAGACTGCTCTGCATTTAAAGTTAGATGCTTATTTAAATGGGTAGCTAAATCAAGATATTATTAACTTCTCGTATCAAGACAAGCAAAGTTCTAAAAGAAGCATCTCCAACTTGAAATGAGAAGGGTTTTTTAAAATTTATTTTAAGGGGCCCTACACAGAGAATAATGTTCTGTTAAAACTATCTTTCCTGTTGAAGCTGCAAAGAAAAGCATCCTAATTTTATGGGCCTGTGAAAAAATAAAATATTGTTCATTTGAAACTTGATTTGTTCCTAAGTAGATAAAAAATAACAGACATCTTTAAAGAAAACTTATTGGATCAAAAAGACTAAAAAAAAAGAAGAAAGAATAAAATGTCTGGAGTCATATTGATCCTTAAGAAAAACTTGGATTGGACCATAGCTCAATTTAAAAGCTGCCAACACCTGAAGAAAATACATTTTCATCCTGAAAGCTTGTGTGCTTCATTTCTATCCCATTTGTTAGTCCAATAAAAGGTTGCACTTTAACTATCTTGACTCACTTGAGAATAATTGGCATTTCTTTCATTTTATGGCATCATTTAAGTTTAAGAATGGATTATTTGCTTGCATATTCCTGCCTTTTGCTGCTGCTGATGGATGAATTCCTACTCAGCAGGAACTCTCCAATTTCTCTTTTTGAGCTATATACTGTGCAGCTACTGTGAAATCTTCTATTAGGCTGAAACCCAGCCCGGTGCAATGGGCTGGAGGAAAGGCCTGCCGTGCCTCCTGCCCTGCAGCAAGGTGCTCAGGGGGGCTGAAATGTTGGGTTACAGGTCAAACACAAGGTTGTGTTCTCCAGGGAATCAAAATAAGGCAAACTGGGAAGCAGGCACGATGGTGCAGGGAGAAAGATGTTCCTGCAACACCGAAGGAATTAGGAAAAAAAAAAAAAAGAAAAAAAAAGTTCTGTATATGTGTGCATTCTGACCCCCAGATAGTGATGGATTAACCCCTCCAGGACTTGGCCACCCTCTGGATTAGCCTCGTGGAGCATCGCTCACTGCTCTTTCTGTCAGGACTCCAGGGGAGGAGCTGTGAACAGGCTGCCTCAGAGTCCTGCGCTTCCACTGGCTGTGGGACTCAATTCCATCTTCCTTTTACAGAGTCCAGACTTGGTTTTTAGTGAAAAAGTAGGGATTTTGCCCTTAGGAAATTCTTGCTTGCTGAACACAAAATGTCCTGTGTGAGGGAATTCACTCTATCAAAGGAGAGCCATTTTCATCCTGATTTGTGTCTGAAACATGAAAACAACATAACAGCTGCATGCTGCATTGAATAAAGAACATACACATGCATTTAAATCACTTATATCTTACTTTTTTATGATGCAATTGTGAATTATGTTCTTTTTGCATCTGTAATTAGAGGGCAGAACAGATGGTGAAGGCTCCGTTTAAAGTGATGTGTCCATTAAAATAACCTATGCTGCCAAATGATTGCTCACTATAACAGGGTGCTCATTCACCACAGCAGCCTTTTTGCTCTGTGGAAATACATTGGGAAGGCCTCTGGACTTGACAAAATCCTTTTTAATTTTAGGGTTTCCCTATAAAAAGACTAACTGTACAGGGTTAGCACTAAACCCCCAAAGCATATGTTTGACTATATCTTTGTAATTTTAGGATGACCTTGTTTGTAATGAAAGGGTGGCTGTAAATAAAAGATAAAGGGAAAGGAAAAAGGGAAAGAAAACCAGCATACATTAATTTCCTTTAAGGCATAATTATTTTGTGGTTCTTAGCTAATTTCCAGGATCATGCTAGCCAATCTGGTGCAGGGAGTGTCCTATTCCCAGGACAGGGTCTGTCCTGAGCTCAGTGTAGAAGTGATTAAGGTCCACGGCTAAAGTGCTGTAGAAATATTTACAGTGATCAGAGCAGTCATATGGGATGGTTGCATGAAAAGAAATATTTCTGAGTCTGATAGTGAGGGTAAACACTGGAACTATCCCTTTCTCTTCATATCCTCTTCTTGGGAAATATTTTCACATAAAGAGAATGAGAAAATAAAAAATCCACTTTAAATCAGTTTTCCTCTTAGTACGAGAACAGGTGAAGAATTCCCTGTTAAAATATATCATCTTAAAGGAATAAAACCTTTGAGCATTGGAGTGAAGCCAGCTTTGGCCAGTTGTGATTGGAGTGTACTGCCAAAGTCAGCTGGGGAGCCTGTGAAAGCCTGGTCATCAGTCTTAATCCAAGTTCTTAGTCCAGATGTATTTTAATAATATAATTTGGTTTTATGAGTGCATGTGTGTGTTCTCAACAGGGAGGTCAATGACTGAGTGGAAAATGAGATTTTTTTCCTAACTGATATTCCTCCAATTCTGCATAACGCTATAACAAGATAATAACAATGGCAAAGTATCCACAGTGCTGCTAATTTCAGGTCTGAGGTGGAGAAAGTTTGTTAGGATTGTCCCACAGCCCACCTGATGAACTCTGGAACATGGCCATGGGCTAAGTATGCAACTTAAAACCAAAAGTGCTTTTACTTGAGCCACCTTAGGAATATTACGTGATATATGGGCCAGATAGCTTAAGCTGGTTTAGGAAAATTTATTGTGGAGATAGCAGGTCCAAGTCTTTGGTGCTTCAAATGAAAAAAAAAAAAATCTGTGACATAAAGAAGGCTGTTTCCATTCAAAATGTGAGGACAGCTGAATGCTTTGCATGCTGACATGTGATTTTGATTTGTGGACACCAGTCCAGGGATTCCCATGTTAAACTACCCTGTGGCATTGTGAGGCAGCAAGACTGTGGTGGGCAGGGCAGCAAGAGCTTGTAAAGTTTCCTGGCTCAGGTAATTCCCAGGAAGAACAGCGCTCAGAGACACATTGATTGCTGGGATGATACATAGGTCCCTAACGTAGGGAGCAGCTAACAGCTGAACAGATTACATCACAGGTTGAGAAGAAAACAAAATATGGTGGCTAAACACAATCCTTTTAATTGACGTTTGCGTTATGTTCTGCATAAATATATTTTTGAGGGGAGGGGATCCTGTCAGCACTTGAGCAGTTTCACATGCTGCTGTTTGTGCTCTCTGGGCTGCAAAGTGGATCTCAGTGGATCTATTATTCTGAGCAGGATTTAGATGAACCCTTACTTTTTTTTTTTTCAGCATACCTAAGGCTGTTGTGTTTCCATACCTGCCATTGATCATCCTTTCCCAATTATTGTAACATGAGAAGCACACATGGTTTCCAGACTGCACTTCTGATCTCCTCTAGTCCACAGCTGTTTGCTTAATGAATGCTTGTGGCTTGTTTCCCTTTCCTTGGAATTATAAAAAAAAAAAAAAAAGGGGGGGGGGAAGAAGGGAGGGAGGGCATAGATCAGAAAAGAATTTGCTAATTTAAATGTTGATTATGGAATAAGTGGAATCCAATATATTGTCCAGGTTACACTCCAGTGAGGTAAAAAGTAGCTTTATGAGCCTGGGCACCCCAGAACTGGAGTGAATTTGTACATGGGAGATGAGACCATCAGCACTTAAATAAGTGCACAAGGAGGTGGTGAGTGACATGCTTTCATGGAGGACAGTTTTTGGGATAAAAAGACCCACCCTTTTTGTAATAAGCACATTCCAGAAAGCTGAAACAGGACAAAGACAGCATCAGTGCAAAACTGCCAGCAGCCTGAGATGTTCTGCCAGGGTAGAAAACAAATGATGGGCACAAACTGTGTAAGGCGCTGTGTTAGGATAGCAATAATCCTTAATGGCAATTGTAAAATGATGCATTGCATTTGGCAACAGAAAGGAAAATGTAAATTGATCCTTTTTGTTTACATTTAAATGCTTATCAAAGTCTGTAGGTAGACCTACAGTTATGCTCATCTGTCAGACAGGAGGAATCTAGTTTACTCTCATAAATGTAAAAGACTTTTTTTTTTTTTTTTGGTTGTGTATATGTGCTTTTGTCAAACACCCCCTCCCCTGGTCCCCCTCTTCCTCCCTCCTTTTCATTTCCAGTCCAGACAGTGTTTTTAAGCCTGGTTTCTTCATATTCCCCTGTTGACACACCTCTGAGCCAAGCTGATGGACAAAACGAGTCTCGGAGCTGAAGCCTTTCAGAAATGATACACAGGAATTAGTGCTGATATGCACGGAAGGGGAGCTCTACTTTTGTTCCTTCAATGGCTGGGGAAACTGATCCAGGACAAACTTTGGAAATCTATTACAGCCATCTGATGCAAAGTGATTTTTAGCTTTCTATCACCTTTGACACTTGAACACTGGCATAACTTTTGTACTACTGTGGTCCTTGCCAAGGGCAGTTCATCAGATAGCAGGGATTAGGGACAAGTGAGCTAGTTCAGCTGGAATTCCTGCCCAGCTCCCCTTTCACCTCTGTGGCCTATTCTGTGATATGTACTAAATCTGAACCATATACATTACATTCTACTATCACCATCCTGTGTAACTCCTCTTTAATCTCCTGCTGCCATTGAATAGTGTGGAGCCAGTACTTCTAAATTTCACGACGCCGTTGAATTCCGTGGGGGAAATCCGGGCTGTATTGAAGTCAACAGCAAACCTCTCATGGGTGGTCAGGTTTTTGCTCAGAGCCTCCACTTCCACTTTTCTCAAAAGGAGGAAACCTGATTTCAAGCCAGCAAAAACTTTCGTTGAACAATATTGGAGGGTCAAAATGAAGCTTTTAAGAAAATCACCTATTTTAGTGTAAAATGTCCTTTTTAATGACATTTGATTTTGTAAAACAATGCAATGAAGTATTTCAGTAATGCTGAAATATCATGTGTCTATACTGAAGCACAGATTTTTTTTTCATTTCAAGTGACTTTTACAAAAGAAAATTCAGTATTTATTGTGCAATTCTCTCAAGTTTAAAAGATCATCATGGAATGAATAATCTGATGTTACACAGATGAAATGTTTTGTTTTTACTCATAATAAAAGTTTATTTTGAAATTGCAGTTCATGTTAAAACTGCTTTGAAATAGGAAAAGAAACATAAAACAGGAGTCTTTCCTAAGGAGGGGAAATCTTCCTGCTCAAATCCATGGTTTTTAAAATTTTTATTGACAAATTTATGTTATGCATTCAAATGGGCTCCTCCTTTAATTTGGGAACACCACAGGAAAATAACAACCACTGTGGAGATTATTTCTTTACAGATTTAACTTTGATCGTAATGTTGGTGAAATCTCTCTGATATTTCAAATCCACATATTTTCTTGTTTCTCTCAGTGAGCCCTTGCTGTTTCTGAGTGCTGCCTTCCAATGAAATGTATCCTTAAGAAGTGATCCATGTACCTGCTGACACTGAGGAAGATAACCAAAAAACATGGTTTCATAAGCTGCTATGTAGGGGCAAAATTGTCGATCTGTTGATATAAAAAAAAAAAATCATATAAAAGACACTCAACCAAAGAATGTCCAACAAAATACATAAATTGACTTCTGCAAAATCCTCCACTCATTTTCAGAACTGAGGAATACAAAGTGTTGCTTGTAGTAGGAAATAGGTATCTTTAATCAAAAGCTGATTGATCTGTATACCATATTTTTTTTAGATTCTTCTGCTCCTTCTCTAACTTCCGACAAGGGTGTACCAATTTTTCCATAAGTCTTGTTGGTTCTTGAGACTGAACGTCCAGGACAGATGTCCATTGGAGATTCATTGGTTTAAGTTTGAAACAACTCCATTAACTTCTAGAGGGAATTTAGCCTGGTGCATCTGGCTCACATCTTTCCCTTTCATTCAATTAGTGTTTGGCACAAACATACAGCTACTTAAAAGCTTTCGATCTGGTTGGGGAAAATCCTCACGGCGAAAGACAACAGAAAGAGCAATCCAGTGACCTGCAAGCTTAGGTGACTGAAGCCAGATGTGTTCAGCTGCTTAGTGGTCTTAAAGCCACTTGTTAGGCAAGGCAGAGGCAGAAGAGCATCTAACATTGCAGAAACCTTTCATGTTGCTTTGATGGAAGCACTTCAGTGTGGATCTTAAATCTAAACTTTTTCTAATGTCCCCAGGAGGAATGACCTGGGACAGTCAGACAATTATGGTACAGAATTTGTTATAAGTGTTAAAAAGAGGATGCAGTAGAAAAGGTTCTTATAAATGTTGCTGTTACAAATTGCAGGATTTTAGCCAGGAACTGGTTTGGCTTGAGGATAAAATGTTAAATGAAGAATAAAAATTTTCACTGGGACAAATATGGGGAAAGTTCAACATCCTGGTCGTTGTCACAGCAAGGGGTTAATAGGACATTGATGGGAATTGGATTAGGACCAGGATGAAAAAAAAAAGAAAAATGGTGATAATTTCTGCAATTCCAGCCGGACATTCATAGATGCTAACAGAACAAGGCATGTACTATTGAGCACATCCAACATATCTGTTTGCCAATGTGCCATAACTCTGACCTAGAAAGACTGTATTTATGACTCAGTCTTTCTGCTGAAATCACCATAAAATAAGCCTTTTAGGAGCAGTTTCTCACTGTGGGTGTGCCTTCAAAATTTGACGTAATTTTGCCTAATCTTACTGTTGATATAAACTGGATTCAGATCTGTGACCAAGCATTAAAGAGCTTTATAGCTCCTATATATTTATTCAATTCATCTAGCCCTGATCAGAATATGGTGCACTCTAAGGAGAAATGGTGTATTTATCATTAATGCTGGTTAAGATGAAAAAGGGTGATGCAATCTATAGCAGGCCTTCCTTCTTTTCACAACGCACGTGCCAAACAAAAACAAAAATACAAAACTCAGCACATTATAAATGACATAGGAAATGAAAACTCCCAACCACTGTTCAAGGGAAATAGAGAAAAGAGAGAGATAAGCAATCATTACAGTGCATTCTTTTTCTGCTCAATAATATTAAGTTCAGGCAGAACTGGAAGGGTTCACATCCTCAGACAAGGAAAAATGTTTTTCATTCCCTTTAAATTCAATCTTTCATTCTTGTCTTCTTATTTATTTGACTTCTGAGACATTATGTTCATTCAGGTACTAAGCTCCCATCGGGCTTGAAGTGGAATTAGCTTGGGATGTGGGAAGCAGGAAACTGTGAGCAACACAAACCTTTGCACCAATCCCTATGAAACTAAATTAAGTAGTTGGCTCATCTCTTCTCACAGTGTCTTACTTTGCAATAGAACAAAGGGGCAAATTTAACCCTAATGTGAGAGGTCAAAACAGTTAAGAATTAAACCAATAGGAAAATTTCTCTTTATTTGACTAACAAGAGAAAGCCTTCTGTATAAACAGGCATCCTCCTCCTCTTCCTAATCTCTTAAACATCCGGCCAGGATTAGGGTCCTGTTGCACTAACTGCTATATAAACTCAGAGCACAGAGCAGTTCTTCTGCAAAGGCTCTTTATTTTAAAGACACACAAGGAAAAGGATGGAGAGAAAGGGATACTGTACTCCAAAAAGAATTAAGTTGGTGAGAAATCCTCTCAGATCCCAACTTTGGAGAGACAAACATAAGGGCATTTCCAGGCAAAGTACTGCGGTTGCATCCAAACCCACTAACCTTAACTGCTGTTGGTGTTGTAGAGAGAAATAAATGAACCTAAGGACCACCTTTGCTTCACAACTCTACTTTTTGTTACAGGTCAGACTTTATCTGTCTAAACCTAGCCTGGCAAGATGTGGCTGCAATTGTTTTATTAAGGGGTTGTTTCACGGCGTTAATGTGATTGCCAAATTTGAGAGCGGCAGAGACTTTTGTAGGTTTATCATCCTCTTGCCTGTTGACGTATGGATAGTATATTAGGGTCCCTTGTTATCAATTTCTTGTGGCTTCAGGACACCAGCCAACAGAGATCTCAGAGCTTCCAATCCTTTATTTTGTGTCTGCGGTGACTTTCTCCTGCAGCGAGGCATTAGATCAACTCTGTCGTCCGCTTAGGGGAAATCCATCAGTTAGCATCAGCGGAGGAATGAAGAAGAATGACCTGGCAAGGCGCAAAGTAACCTCAAACTTGAGCCAAGAACTTGTCAGAGAGCATAACTGCATCACCCAGTTTTCTCTGGGTGATGAGAGAAAAAACATGGAGGGTGACTGCCGTAGTGAGCAGGATCCACACCCTCTCTGCAAACAAACACCACCTTCAATAAGTGCCTTTTTAATGTGCATTGAGTCTTTGTGTAGGAAAAGGATGTGCAGTTGGCAAGTACAGAGCTGTAAGGGGATAGTTTGAACATGCTGATAAAACGTCTAGCTTTACTCCAGAGCTGACTTTATCATTTACCCAGGGATATTGTTAGTAGAAGATGATAGCCATGCTCCGACGAGAGACAGACAGTGAAATGTATATGAACAAAACAGCCATTGTGGTAAATTCTATCCTGTTTGTGTGGTGACTTCTCTATCCATAATCACACAACTTTACAGGCAGAGATAAAACACAAAGCAGGCGGCGAGAGGGGTGGGGGCAAAGAAAGGGAAAAGAGAGCACACTGAGATCAAGGGGCTGTGGTGAGAAAGACAGACACTCTCCCTCTTAAAGCATCACCACTGAGAAGAGGAAAGAGAAAATAAAATTAACTAAAAGAAAGGAAAGGAAAGGAAAGGAAAGGAAAGGAAAGGAAAGGAAAGGAAAGGAAAGGAAAGGAAAGGAAAGGAAAGGAAAGGAAAGGAAAGGAAAGGGAAAGGGAAAGGGAAAGGGAAAGGGAAAGGGAAAGGGAAAGGGAAAGGGAAAGGGAAAGGGAAAGGGAAAGGGAAAGGGAAAGGGAAAGGGAAAGGGAAAGGGAAAGGGAAAGGGAAAGGGAAAGGGAAAGGGAAAGGGAAAGGGAAAGGGAAAGAAGAGAAGAGAAGAGAAGAGAAGAGAAGAGAAGAGAAGAGAAGAGAAGAGAAGAGAAGAGAAGAGAAGAAAGTGAAAAGAGAAAGAAATCTCCTGTGTCTGTGTCTGTAGGCAGAGGGAGAGAGGCTGGAGCAAGGGGGTGAGGTGTGCACTTTGGAAAATGAGGTTAGCTGGTTCACTTCTGCCAGATGGTCTGCAGGACTGGCTGGAACATGGAGACAACAAAAAGTCAATGCCATGAATGGAAAGAATGGCTTTCCTGCCCTCAGAAGAAGCTGTGGGGATTACTGAAATTAGAGCTGGACTCATGCTGCAAACACTTTCCCCTGAGTGCTCACTTGCAGTGAAAGGAAAACAAATTTACACCTGTGTGTAACACGCCTCTTTTGTACTTGCCTTCCATGGCTCTCTCCACCCACTGAGTTTTATTCATCTAATGAAGGCTTGAGGGCTGTGAATTTTAAGCTCCTATGTCTGACAATTCCTGGCTGAAGTGGCATACGTCAATGTATTTATTATTTCTGTTGTTTTAAATCAGTATAAAAAGTCCCATTCAAGAAGTCTCAACAGGGTTTTAATTGCAAATGATGGACATCCCATGACTGGAAGTAAGCCTAAGGAAATAATGCTGGTTGGATTGGTGCTGCCTTCAGCAGTGATGCCACCAAGGGTGCAGTGAGCCAGAGGAGGATCTTGCCACCACCTTTGCAGATTGGTCCTGTCTGGACTGATATGACCTGATAAAGGCCAAATTGGAACCATAAACTCAGTAGTAATAGTTTTCTACCAATTGTTGGATAGATTTGCCACTCTGTGCCTCTTCATGCCGAGCTTTGAGTTCAGACCTTATTTTCGTTGTAAGTTTTTGTCGTTCTGTTATTCCTGCTTAGACCTGTTAATATGAAAATGTCTGAACATCGAGGTGTGGGTGGAATCACATCTCCAGGGAACAGCGTGACCTTGTTGCTGAATCTTTTAAAAGCCAGACTGACCAAAATGTGGTGCAGGAAAATAATATTACATTAGCAGGGAAATGGAGTACTTTAGTGACCCAAGAGATGTTCTCCAATGCTAACTTCTATAGATCCACAATAGGAAAATATTGATTTAATGAGCCAAAAGAAAGCAGAAAATTCTTGGAGAAGAGATGAATTTCATGATGATTCACTCCATTTTTTTTTTAATCATGAAGAAGACATTTTGTAACCTGCACTTTGCAGGCAAACCCAGAAGCTATCATTTGTCAGCAAATAATAATGCATGGGGTGCATCCTTTTTCTTTATGAAAACAGCATAAATCTGAAATTCTTCCTCGCTGGAAAGAAATTTAATATTTAAAGGTAATTTGACCTGTACATGTGTGTGCCATGAATCTTTTATGTGACCTACAGCAAATGTATTTATATAGTATTATTCTGAGGATAGTTATCTCTTATTCATTTTCTGGGATATTATTTTTCTTTCTTTGACTAATGTACATTTGGCCTTCTCATTTCCCCACCCAGCCAGAACTGTGTTAACCTTCCTATTTATGTATTTTTCCTCTTTTTCAAGGTCTGGTAGCTAACACTGGACCACATGCGGCTAATATTATGACAGAATTGGGTTTTTTTCAAAAATATAAGATACGTCTTTTTTTCTCCAACTCCTTATTTCTATTGTTGCTGCTATTACATCATTGAGTAAAGAGTGATGTGTCCAGTGAAAGAGAAAACAGTAAGAGAGTGGAAAAAAAATATTTTTAATGTCTCACTTTAATTTCTGTCACTTTTCAGAAAGGCTCTGAGTGATGTTGAGGTCTCTCACCAGATCTCCCTGGTAAAGGACAGACCCCTTAGACTAAAACTCAGAAAAGGGTCAGCACAACAGATACATCTCCCCTGCATCCCACTTAGCCATATTTTGAAGGAAGTCTGCATGATTTTGCAGGCCTTGTCACATCACTCGACAACAGTGAGTTTCATGTGCTGAAATCCTGTTCTGCAGGTCTGTTTAGAAAGGCTTTGATTGACAAAATGACTTTACTTGGGACATCTGATGAGGCTACTGCCTCCAGCCCTGCCTCTTCTGCAAAGATATTTATACTGCTTGTCAGTCAGGCCCTGACACACCATCATTTACAGCATAGCATTTTCTGGTAAATCATCACCCATTTCTTCTGGTTTTCAAACAGCATGGGGTAAACTTCAGTGGTTTAGGAGCTAGTTGGCTCCAGAGCTCCCAAAGCTGTGGAAGGAGGGGTGGGATGGATGTCTGGGACAGCGAACTTATCAGATGTCCAAATGGAGCTGTCTCTTCTCATCACTCAAAACCTTCCATTGCAGCTTTGAGTTCAATTGATCTCATTAATTGCTTTTAATCAAGTGGGTTGGCCTCTTAGATTTGTTACACTAAAACCCAAAACAATAGAGAAATGACCACTGCTGGCTCCTATGGTCCTCTCTGTGCTTGTGAACTGTCCTGAGGAAAAAAGACCATCAAGGAAGGAGCCACAGTCCTGGAGAAGAGCAGGAGGAACAGGACAGACCTTTTCTTGTGGGTTGTGGTTCCGTTTCTATGTTTCAGATTATGTTAAAATTGGAGCTTGGGAAAGAGGATTTTTTCCTTAGGTCAATATTACATTTTTCTGTTGTCATGAAAATATAAACAGTTGTTATTAAATCCTGTTACTTAATACAAAACACAAGGTTTGGGAATAAATTCCTTGGCAGCACTCTTCAAATATAGCACTGGCAGAGGCACAGAGAAGAAATTCATATCTATGAGTTGTCTGCGTTACTTGACACATTTTTGTTGGAAAAGCCAGCTTGGTTCAGACATGGTGTAATCATACCAGACCGTTTGCCCTTTCCTGAGTCTCCCACTAACCTTCATACTCCAGTGAATCCTAATTTTTAAGCCTAGGGAGAGATAGCCTGTTGCTTCAGGATGTTGCTTCAGGCCTCTAGCAGTGCTAAATGTATTGTTTAAAATCTCTTAACACTGTAAATCACATTGCATCTCTTACACAGCTGAAGCTGAAGTTCTTAGTGGGCTGAGGAGGAAAGAAAGCAGGCTGGGGAAAATGGTAAATAAGCATAAAAAATACCTCAAGAAAAGGCTGGAGAGCAAAATACAGAAGTGCAGGTCTGTGTACAGACACATGTGCGCAGCTGTATGTCCGTGTGCCCACATACACATGCAGGTAACATTCCTCAAGGTCTAATAGTCATTGAAAAGTAAAACAACTCAAACACAAATATTCTATTTT
The DNA here is from genome assembly GCA_036630365.1 of Acanthiza pusilla. Taxonomy (NCBI): domain Eukaryota; kingdom Metazoa; phylum Chordata; class Aves; order Passeriformes; family Acanthizidae; genus Acanthiza; species Acanthiza pusilla. The sequence goes on along the minus strand of JAXCHO010000004.1, from coordinate 15,567,503 downwards.
ATTAATGTGATGAAAATTTACAAACAGGATTTATGACTGACACATTATTTGTCTGAATGATGTATTTTGGATTTATATCTGGCAACATGTAAGTAGCTCTTTGCATGTGTATGCACAGCATTTTGCTTTATCTGTGTGTTTATTTTTTCCTATTTTCCCATGCAAAGATCTGAGTATGGGTGCAAAAAGATGTATTTGTGATAAGCTGGTAGACATTCAAATTGTAAAGCTTATCTGATACATGTCTGGGTGAATGTAGTGCAGATCACAGAATTGTAATCATAGAATGGTTTGGGTTGGAAGGGACCTTAAAGACCATTAAGTTCCAACCCCAATCCAAAATGATTTTGAAATCCTCACAGGAACTGGACATCTCTTGCAATATTTCAAATTGAATTATTTTCTTGGACTGAAAAATTTTAGATGCATGAGAAAATATAAAGACAGGGAATAAGAAAAGGCCACTTGAACTTCCAAAAAATTTTGACCTGATTTCAGACCAAGTAGTCACATAAAATGTTGGCTGAATTTGTAGGATCTTAACATTCAAGCTGGCAGTACTATATGGCAGTGTTTTGTACTGAAGGCCCCCAGGAAATTCAGCCTGTGGCTTTGTAATTTGTCTTCCTTAGCTGGAGAAAAAAAAAAAAAAAGGTCTTTGATCTGATCTGTACTATGGATGCTCAGCAAATCCTTGCATTTTTCCACATGGCATGAGAAAAAGAGGGAAACTTCATAAGAGCAACTTTGGCCTTCTGCATGGTAGAGATTCTATTGCAGAATATTAACTGTGCACAAGCCCTAAGCAAAAAGCAGCCTTGATCTGTGCTGGCCCCGGTAGATATTATCCTCCATGTGAGGTACACTGTGAACTTAATGAAAAAACCCCAACTTGTTTGCCCAATTTCTTTGGAGTGCTTTATCCTCAGAGGACAGCAGGAACAGCTCACAGTCTCACAATGCAGGACTTGCTCTGGGTTCCTTCAACACTTCCAAGGTGTTGTGCTTCTCCTGTGGTCTTCCAGGAGAACATGTTCTTCACGGTCTTCAACATGTTTCTCATCCACTTCCTACTTCTTCAAAAAGGAAATCCTTAGCCTAAAGGACTAATTAATGTAAGGACTTAAATTTCCTCAGGTACAGAGCATAACACACCAGCCAGAACTAAATTTTCCCACATCAGCAAAATATGAAACTTCTAATTTATGGGAAGGATTTACCAAAAGCCTGATTTTTTTGGACTTAACTACTGTTATATGGTTTACTGTTAACTACTGGCAGTGGTAATTCATCCTTTGGGGATTTTGTTGCGTAGGGACAGACATCCCTATTTGGTTTTCACTGTAGGTATAAAAAGTCTCAGAAATTTCATGAATCGGGAGCTAAAGTGGACCCAGCTCTCTCCAGACTGGTGCTGACCTAAGAATCTTGGGAAGAACAGATATTGTGGGTGGTTCATTGCACCAATCAAGAGCACCTGGCGATGTTTCTTCTTCCCAGAATATCATAATTTTGAGAGATATCATGACAAGGAAAATAAATATGTCAGGACCAATCTCTGGTGTTTGGACATGGGGAAATCAGCATTGTTTCAATGCTCATAGATCACTTAGGAACAGTCAGTAAATTGCTCGAAGCACTTCATTCTGACTTGTGAAGGATTCCCCAGGCTCCAGGTGAGTCTCTAGGATGGGTTCAAGGAGTACATGTCAATATTCCTTAGCTGAAACTGGGAAATGGAGAGAACACAATGTGTAGCAGAGACACAACCACCCCTGCTCAGATGACTCACAACGAATTGTCTCCTCTGAGGAACGCTGGGGAGACCTGAATCTGCTTACACCGTGTGCTCAGATATCAAAAATCACATGCACTTTCCTCTGAGGACAGCAGAATGATGTGCAGGTAACATTACATTCACTACCCCACAACAAAATACTCCAATGGATTGTACCAGACCCTGTCAGGTGGGGGAAAAAAAAAGGATGGGAAAAATGCAACAACTTTTTGTTGTTGCTGCCTCTTACGAGTTTCTCCTTTCTATGTCTTATTTTTCAGTAAACCTGACTTTGAAACAGAGTAAGCAGACTTGATCTCCCCATGCCTCGGCTGTCCTGGGGATTGAAATTACACTGAGCCCAGCATAGATGTGCATGGAAATTGCACATTTTAAACTGATGGCTCCACAAGAGCAGAAGCCGTGGCAATGCTGACACTTTTGGCCTGGAACTTGGCAGGGCTCTGGAAAAAAAAAAAGTGGAGCTGCTGTTGCAAATGGCTCATTTTCTGACTCGGAGGGAAAGGACTTGCAGTTTCAGAGGCAGCACTTCTGCAGATCACTGACAAGGAGAAGACTTTGGTATCAGGCCACTGGCTTATTTCTAGCAAGCTGAGGGAAGTTAATATAAAGCATTGTAATCTCTTTCACAGCCTCCAGGACTCATAAGAAACTGTAAGAAGTTTCTCAAGTTTAAAGTGTTCTACAGGATACTAAATCTTAAGTCTCCTGGAGGCCACTGGGGAAATGAAAAGGTGTAGTTGTCACATTTTGTCAAAGTATAACATCTATATAATAAGGCAGTTAGCTCTCTTTCTCCAGATCCAGCCCAACCTGAGCTACTAAAGCCATGTTCTTTGTTTTTCCAGTTTGTTTCAATACAATTGATGTGTATTTTTTATCAAAGCATACTAAAGCAACCTTGGAGCAGATCTTCAAGTGCTTAAAATTGCTACTGAGCCACTTTGGATGATGAGACAGATTTATTTCAGCTGGGATTCTGCTTCATATTCTTTGTCCCCTTCCATTCCTTTAGCCCTTTAATCTGGATTTCTATTTTTTCTTTTTTTTTTTTTTAATAATAAAAATGACAAAAATATGTCAGATTGTTATTCTCAAGTTTTGGCAAATGTGCCTCAGTTATAAGATGAAGGAGCAAAGAAATGATTGAGGAGGTTCATTTGTAAATCTGGTTTTGAATTCCACAAACAGGAAAGAGACTCTGCTGAAGATGGGAGCTCTGAGGAAGAGGCAAAGCCAAGAAAAGATATGCACACATCAAGCCAAGGTAAGTCAACTGCAACAAGAAATCAGAAGAAGAAATGAATAAGCAGAGTAAGTAAGGACACATCTGACCATAATGATTTCAGATAATTTTAGGTAGAGTTATGGAGAGAACGAGTGGTGAGGAGGTAGGGAAGAGCTACAGGAAGCACAAACACCAAGGAAGAAAGAGAAGGAAAAAAAAAGTCATGGCAGAGTGGGAAATAAAGCTCTTAAGAGGAGATGGATGCTTGCAAAATAACTTGCTCATTAGCCCTTGGTTTATATTCCCTGCCTCAGAATTGTCACTTCTAATTATCTTTTCACCTTTGGTTATTAACTGCAATCACAGAAAACTAATGATCACCAGCCTTGCTTCAAAATATTCACTGGGTAGGGCCTGAGATCATAACAGTTTTCTCAGTTTGAGCATATAACAAAAAATTTAAATGAAAGAAACAGTCATGAGTCCACGAGTCACATGTCTTTTAACAATTAAAGTTTCTCTCTAAGAAGAAGGTTAACTGCTGGACGCCTTGACACTCACGCATGCCTGATATGTTTAGTATCTTGGACACAATTTTCCTTTCCACACTCTCTTTCTTTTTTTATCCTGTGGAAGCTAAAACTTTATTATAAAACTGAAGATAAGTATATCAGTTTGCTGGATGCTGGCAGAGCAGAACACAGCAATGAGAAGATAAGGGAATTTGGTCAAATACAAAAAATACCATGGAACCTAAACCAAATGACATCAGATAAGACCTCTGCTGACTTTCTATTAAAAATGTAATAAATAAGGATCACAGAAAAAAAAAAATCTTATTTTTTTCCTGGCACTTTTTTTTTGTTGTTGTTGTTATTGTCTCTAGTGCTTCACAAGTGTATCTGTAGTAGTGCTGTTTTGCCATTTGTAACAAATACATGCAGATCATCTTGTATTCAAGGTCTGTCGGGTTCAGACTAAAGATGAGACTCTTTATATGTATATATTTAATTTATACATTTAATTACAGTGTTGTGGGACAGCCTTACTGGGCCTTTTTAGGGACTTGGGTGTACTATTAGCAAGTCAGTGATCCTGAAATCTCGACCAGCAGTTCTGAGAGCATGATAAAGACTGGGAGCTGATAAATTGGATAGGAAATGAGCTAAAACCAATGTAAATGTTCATGTGATCAGCAGTGGCAGTGTTTGGGGGAGCTTTCAGCTTCCCAAATGTTTGGAGCTGGGCTCTGGGATGGCAATAGCAGGGATTGAATTGGTTTGTGGTGCAGAGTGTGGCTCTGTGCAAGCAGTTCAGCTACACAAACCCATGTTATTCTTGGCCGGTGGAGAGGTCTCTGCCACTTCAGCTTCTGCTTCATCAAGTGGGAAGAGGGAAATTGCTAAAAAAGAGAAAAAGAAGTCTGTTATTCATCCTAAGATCTCTTCTGCTTTCTGGAGACTTCCAAAAATACAGTTTGTCTGCAATGTCTGTAGGATGCCCCCAATGAGGGACAGGCACAGAGAGCTTCACCCTCAGGTTTTCTTCACCATCTTTGATATTTTCCTGTGCAGATGCAATTATTCCTCATTGGCAATGTTTGTGGATTTATTAATACAGAGACTCAGAATCAGACCATGAATTGCTAGCAGCATGCATTTAATTGGTGGTTTGTCCTGGATTTTAACGTTTCTAGATCTTGGTATCACCTTGCTGGAGACTCAGGTAAGCTTTACATCACTGCATAGAACTATAAAAATAATAAAATATATCCTGATTCATGGCAAAGCCTGTTGGAGAGAGGTAGGGGAATTGTGGCTGCTCTTAACAGCAATCCTCTGCTCATTTCATTTCCTGTGATGCCTACAAACAGAAAACGGTCACAGTTCCAGTCCAGGCAGCACATTAGAAATAAAGCATAGAATGGATAATTTTGGCCTTGAAAGCACCATGGAGCTGTTTTATTTCTGAGGCCATTTCATAGACTGCATCCATCTAGGAATATTTTAACCTTTCCAACAGTTCAGTGCTCACATCTACCTGTGTGGCTCGAGCCAGGCTGTCTCAGGGCTTTGGCACTGATAAACTTTGAATGACGGGGAAATATATGTTACAGGCTGGGAAAGGGAGAGTGTTTTTGATGGAAGAGGGATCCCCTTGGGGCTTGGCATTTGTCTGTGGCCTCGGGTGAGGTTTGCTTAGTGGTGTCTGCTCGGTCTCCAGTGGACAATAGTCTGTGCCATAAAAAGCTTCCATGCATAATACGTCATATTTGTTGGCCTCTGCCTTGAAGAAACCCAGATGAGAGCTGTTTATGTCCATCTAGGGACAATCTCCAGTAGGAAAGATAGTTCCTATCTAAAGGATATCTACGCCATTTCATTTTATTCCACCTTTCAGTCTTATGGATCTTTTTCTTCTGCCTCTTTTTCTTCTGCTTCTTTTTCTTCCTCTCACTCTGTCTTTACATATAACTTAAATGTGGGGAGTTTTAAGTATCTATAAGTTTTTTTGAAAACCATTAGGACTGAACAGGATCAACATTCATCATACACTTTAATTAAATTTAATTAAGGAATGCTCAAAACAAGTGTATAATCAGTTTCCATATAATTCTTTCTCCTTCATGCTCTAAGTTCTCTGTTTGTAGGCAGAACCAGGTTATAAAAAGTTAAGAGTCAACTGTAAAAATCAGATCTAGGGGAAAACATGCTGGGAAAAGAAAAAAAAAGACAACAAACCTACAAAAAAAAAAAAAAAGAAAAAAAAAAGAAAAAAAGAAAGAAAAAAATCAAACAACCCTAACACATTCCTGCTGTCTGCCTGGCATTACTAATCTTTTCCCTTAAGATACAACATGTTGTAAAGTAAAAAAAAAACCCAGGGTATTTCCCCACTGCCAGGCTCAATTTGGGGTGCACAAATGCTCACACACACGTGCACCCACACGTGCATCCCCTGGCAGATGAGAGTCAGCAAGGGAGAGAAAGTGTGTGTCACACCCTCTAAATTCAGGTGGCCTCAAGCAGTGCCATATAATCCCAGCCTCAATTAAACTTTCCAAGGTCAGTGGTGTTCTACCAGGTCAGACATAAATAAGTCAGGTGAGAGTCCTAGGGCACTGAAAAGCCATATTTATTCTTTATCCACAGTTCATAGCTATCAAATGAAGCCTAACAGAGAGAGGGAGGGAGAGAGTGTGTGAGAGTCTGGCCCTGAGCTGCTTCTGTTGTAAGTAATTTTTTTTAAAGAAAAAGCATAGTTCTGGCTCACCCTTACTTCAGAATTACCTAAAACTTCACTGTGACCGTGGAAGATTTGGAAAGACAAAGGAAGAGGTTTTAATTCAGCGATAATTATGTTCAGTAATTAATTTACTCAAGTGAAAGTAACTGTAGTCACACTGAAGATCCTTTTTTTTCTTTTTTAAGAGGGAATTTTTTTTTAAAATTTGAAAACAGATGCCACCATAAACTCTCTTAAATTGAGATATACAGATTTCATGTCCTGATTCAGCCAGTAATTAAAATGGGCCAACATTGAACATTCTATTGGGCTTGTCAACAGAATATTTAATTTTCTCTTCTTTTGGGAAAGCAGAGGAAAAGGACAGGGAGAATACATCTTAGTTCAGAAGTGTTAAAGACTCTGGACTTTGGCTTCTCTGGGTGTCAGGCCCATTGAGAAGAGTTATCACATTCCGAGAAAGTAATTAAGGACAGTTGAGGTCCACTGATTTCTGTACTGTCTGAAGAACTAAGTGAAATTTCTAGGCCTTTATGACTAATAACCAAATTAATATATATGTTTTAATAAACCAACATACCACAAGTCTGCCCTGCTGTACTGCTTAGAAATTTAAAGGTAAAGTTTTGACTTGAGGTGTTTGACCTTTCTCATAATATTGTTTAGAAGGAAAAAAATGTTTGAGAGCTATTTCAGGGAGAATTATTAAAAACCAAAAAAAAAAAACTTCACTAAAGTCTCACTTGTCTACCTCCAAAAAAAAAGGAGAACTTCCCAAAAGTGCAAGTACTGTTGTATTTTAAGATTTGTAAAGAGAAAGTGTAAGTGCTTTTTTTTAAGAGGGTACAGAGGTCTGGAACTGGTTTTGTTCTGTTGACCTAACTTGATTTACACCAGTTTACACAGTTGAGAAACTGATACATTAATGCTGCTGGAAAAGTCATCTCACACCTTGGCTTTGTTTTTCCTTATTTAATCTTTTTTCATTATTAAGATATGGTGATCTATTAAGCATGATAAGGTAAATATATCTTTTTTTAATGGCTTTCACTCTTCTGTTGAGAAATAATTTTGAGAGTGCAATTAAGTAATAACAAAAATAAATTTCCAGATATCTTTGTGAATACTAGTGCTGTCTTTTATTTAGTATATATAAGGAAATCACATCATTAATTATTGCATATATTCAGACAGTGGATACTTATACATATGGTTTCGAATCACTGAATATATACAAGAGTAACTTTTAATCTGTGAAATATTCAAACATATGTATAATCACACATTTATCTTCTTACAATAACTTACACACTTCCAATCAGGGAATGGAAAAAATAGTAGGTGATTAGCATGTCCAGACACATAATGATGAGTGTTGATTGGTTAAAGTGAGCACTTTCCAAACAAAGAAAAGTATTTGTCAAAACTGTTATACAATTTGGGATGTATTTGCTTTATTCATCGTCAGGCAGATGTATTAGTGATTCCAATTCTGAGAATTTGAAGATAAAGTTAAAAAAGCACAGGCATTAGGAAGAGTTTATGGTGGACAAAGTGCCACAGAAATGTGTTTATAGAAATATGAGTTTTATTTTATAGGCATTAATATTAGAAATCATTTCAGTTCTCAGTATCCATTAGCATGTGTTGAGTTCTCTGCTTCTGTGCCTCTGATTTTAACATCTGTAAGTATAAGGGAAAATCTTGACAAATGTTTCGAAAGGTTTTATGTTCTCTTTATCCCAGTGCTGGATTGCAATCTGTGTTGTGCCCGCTGCAATAACAGGAGAATTGGGATCAGATAACCAATTCCACAGATTAGATGTGAAGAAAGGGTGTTAAAACAACATGCCCACTTCCTCTTAGGTTTTAACCATACTCTGTGTTTCAGTGACAGGACAAGAGGGGGGAAAAGGGAAATTTATCTTTTTGTTAGATCTACTTCTATCAGTTTCCCCAAATACGTGGCTTAGTAGTGAGCACGCAACTCATTCTTGAAGGAAGGAATTAAAGCAAACCTCGAGCAATCAATGCCGTAAGAAATTTCACCAATAGCTGGACTAAAAGGTGATTAAATGAAGCTGAATCCAAGAACACATTCTCCCTGCGAGGAAAGGATAAAATGTCCCTTTAAGGCTAAGTTGATATAAATGTATATAGAATTTTTAAATATAACTCCCACCTCACCGAAGCACTCAATCTTAAATACTGGCACGTAGCAAGGCCATGGAAACTCCTTCAGCTGGAGGGTCTTTTTTAAGACTTAAAATTCTGAAAAGTCTTAACAGACTTTTTGATAATTTACAGTCATCTCCACCATGCTAGACATACCAATTAAGGGTTATGAGCCAAGTGCTTTTTCCAGGTCCAAGTTAGATTAGTTACAGCATCCAGAGCTATTAATTGGAAAGAAAAGAGGAGGACATTAAAGAGGGCATTCTATAGCTCAACATTTTGTATTATATCTGTGTGTTCTGTTCTCCATTTATTCAGAATTAGTACGTGAAGTCAGTGGCTGAAAAGAAAGTAAATGATCATAAAGTTTTCTTCTGAGGAGATTCTCAGCCTGAGGAAGCAGCACTGTAGCAGGGAAATTTAACAACTCTTGATCTTTCATGGATGTGGATAAAGTGAGGAAACACGTGTAGTCTGTCATGTGAAAAGCAGCAGGAACAGAGTTTTGGTCCTCAGAAAAAGGATCTCAGGCTTTTATGGCTGAATTCATCGTGCTCCTAACCATGCTTTGCTTCACGTCTTGTTTTCCCCATTTAGCAAAGCTGGATAATGATTTACTTTAGGTGCAGCCTGGAGTGAGAAAGAAATTGGTAGTGAATTGCATTTTTCTACACTACAGAGTGCTTCAGTGTCCAAAAAGTCCCAGGGGTTCCCCCAAAGGTCCATGTAGGGATTGTTCCTCTGGCCGAAACCTTTGCTCTAGCTCACTCTTTCCTCAGGATGCATCCACCATTAGGGGCAGGAGGGCATGGTCAGGATACACAGCAGGAATTGTTCTAGGCATCAGCCAGGCTTTGCAGCACAACTTTTTGTCTACTTTGATGATAATATACTGGAATTAGACGCATGTTGAACGTAAGAGAATGTCTCTAGTCTGTTTTGAAATGTCCTCACACGTGGTGCACAAGGACAAAAAGTAAAAAAAAAAAATCCTTTTTTTTGTTTGTTTGTTTGTTTGTTTGTTTGTTTGTTTTGTTTTGTTGGTTTTTTTGGTTGTTTGGTTGTTTGGTTGGTTTTTTGCTTTTTTTTTTTTGGGGGGGGTGGTTGTTATTTCTATAGATTTTTACACATCCAGAGTTCACGGGGTGGGGGGGGAGAAAGTTATGAATCTGTTAGCTCTCATGTTATAGTATTGATCAAAGCCAATGATGATAAAGTTATATAAGTGTTTTGTAGTTCTATAAAGATTCATGACTTTCTGTACAGTAGCAATGTTCTTGATGTTGTTGCACTGTCTGGAGCTAATGTTCTGATTAACGCAGGTTTTGTTTCCTGATTTAAGAAATAGCTTATGGCTAAAAATCCTTAGATGCTTTCTGACTTATTGCATCTTCTTTTCTATTTTCCCCCCCATTTTCTTTCCAGCTTCTTATTCCAATATATATATGTGTATAATATAAATCTATGTATTTGGAAATCTGTCAGCTTTAGAGATATCCCTGATGCAATACTATTATGAGATGTCTCTCAAGACTGGTATTTGTATAGAAAAATGAGTTTTTGTTAGACCCTGCTTGTGAATCTCTCATCTGGTGGGGGTACTCTAATCAGCATGAGTTGTTTGTCAAAACAACAACAAGCAAATGTGGCCACATCATTTACCGACTTGTGGGGGACAGGAGGGAGGCTCCTTCTGCTGTTAAAACAGCACAAAAAGTCAGGGTGATCTGTCACAGGCACAGCACAAAGTGTCACCTGCAGCTCCGGTTTCCCAGGCAGAGGGGGATGTGTTTGGGAAGGCAGGGGTGTGATGGGCACACCTTGGGAGCAGCAGCTGAATGATCTGCAGGGAACAACCTTGAGATACACCACCTAAGTCAGTCCTTTGGTCCAGGTCTGAGCCCAGAACCAGCAGCAGAAGGCTTGGCCAGGTTCTCTCCTTGGCTTTTCAGAGACGTGGTTGGGGTAGCGGACAGGCTTGTGAACTGTCCAGAAATACAAGCAATTTTATTGTTTTCATGCTCTGCTTGGGCAGCAGTGTCAATGGAAACTGCTATGCTTCTACAGGGCAGTCAGTGTTGAATTTTCCTTTCAATTTCCTCATGCACTGAAATCCAAGTGTCTATGGTGATGTCCTTGCTGACTTTTTTAGTTTTAACTCAGGAAGCAATGAACTAAAAAATGGTCTTTCCCCAAAATTTCGTTCACAAAGGACTTTGTTAAGGGTAACCCAAATATATTTCCTCCGCTACAGGGAATACCCACAGGTACAATATATTTTATATTTTTTAGGTCTATTTACCAGAATTGAACTGTTTGCCAGTTAGCCTCCTGGTCCTTGGTCCTTAACTTGCCCGGAGGTGTGGTGTGCAAAAGAAAGTGCCCACTTTGTTTTTATCTGCCAAGCTGTAAACCACCTACGGGCGTCCCTTTGTGTCTTTTGTGAAGCCTGTTAAGAGCTGTTACTGCTAATTGCTGTGCTTAGCTGGCTGTGTTCATCTCTGGGCAGGAACCAGGGAGGTCAAAGAGCAGGATACTCCATAAAGTCTTGCACTGTTCATCCTGCGGCTCTAATTCACCTGCACGTGGCCGAGGTACCTCACAGGGCTGGCACAAAACATCTAAAATAGATGGAGAGAGAAAAATGGGGTTTATTTCACACAAGCATTTGAATGGTGTCAGCTGTAGGTTCAAGATGAAGTGTTTTGCGCTGCTATGAAGCAGGACAGTGCCTTTGGAGGCTGCCCCAAGACCTCTGTTATCTAAAGCAGACTATGAGGGATGATAAGTTTTTCCTTTTCTTAAAAAAAAAAGAAACCAAAAACAGTTTCATAGAATCATATGACTTGACAAAACCTTAGAAGTCATGACGTTCCAGTCCTTCAGTAGATTAAAACCCACAAAATGCAAGGTCCAGTCCTTCAAGATTGCAATAAATATTTATCAGATCTTTATTAGAAAGTGATATAAAAATCCTAAAAATATACATTTTCCCATCAAATCAGAGTTGAAGGAACAAGAGCCTTCTCAGCATCCAGTGCCTCTGAAAGTACAAGTGAAAACACTCACCCATCCCTATGAAGGGCTTCCAATCTGATGTTACATTGGAAACTCCCTTCTTTCACCTTCCCTCAACTTAGAAGTGGAGGCCCTGACTGGCATTATTATGGAAATTTCAAAGGGTTGTAGATATTCCCAAACACAGAAAGGCCTCCCTGAGGCCTTTCTTCAGTCTTGGTGTTGGATTCTGTCATGAGACATGCCAATGTTATTAAGCTGCATTCTCCATGTACACTCTTTGAGGGAGAAACAATTGCCCCATCAATGATTTTATTAAGTTCTAACAAATCTATCTCCTGCAGAACAGAGAATATAATTTTTTAGTCCTTAAATGATTTTAGGTTGATAGTATCAGCCATGCCAACAACTTTGGCACAGCTTTGGACCCCAGTAGGGCTTAAGTGTTACAATTTTTTGTTAAAACTTGTAAGAAATTCTCCATTTAATATTATTGTGCAAAAATACATTAAGAACCCAAATTTGTTGCCTCCCAGTGGTCTCTCTTGCTTAATAGTATTCACCAGATCTCTGGCATGCTATTATGGGTTTCCTGCTCATGTTAACTGTAGATTTTTGTCTCTGCCCTGATGGATTGTTGATATAAAATTATCAGCTGATGTTTACCCACAGACATAGGAATAACAGTATTATTAGCTATTCCTATATATATTTTTTGTGTCATTATGACTGTAAGGGCTTGTCTGAATAATAAAGATTCCCTTGAGTGGGACTCACTAGGGTAAATGACTGTTTAATAAAGACAGATAATGTAGATGAATCATTCTGACTACTTAGAGGAGCAATTGTGCTAAAACTCCTAACTTACACAAAGTCCTTCTGAACACATTAGGGGTCAAATCCCGCCCCTTGGGATCATTGTAACATTGCTGCTGAGTGGAAAAGGACTGAAATCTCACTTTAGGAGCAGGGACAAATTTTTAGCTGTGGGAACTTGATTCCTTTATGTGGGCGAAACTCTCAACTGCTACCATTATTTAAACACTAAGGCTGTAAGTAGTGTAAAAACATGCCTACATAAATGTCTATATTCTGTCTTCACATGTTGAAATATGTGTTTAAAATAGATTTCTGCTAAATTATATGGCTTAGTTTTCTCTCTTCTCCATGATGTGATACTTCATGGTACACTGAAAGAATAAGAATATGAGTTTATTAAGTTTACTCAGAAAACTATTCAGTCATCTGTATGAGCTCTTGGAGCTATGTCAACATTTTCTTGAAAGATATCTGAGATTATTTGATGTTTACTTTTTTAAGTACAGTATTTGTGAGTAAAAGTGCACAAGAACATTTTATTACATTTTAAATGTAATTCCTGATCCCAGGGTGCTGTCTATATAAATCTGAACAAACCTACGAAATCACTATCTATATTAGATCAGCAAATCCTCTCAGTCCCAGAACTGGTCAATGTGTTAAGAATAAGAGGCAAAAGTGAAATTCCTTGGTAATAAAACTTCTGAGCCTTGACAACTGTGAAGTAATGCTATTTCTTGCAGCATTGCCCAGACCTTTCAAAGTGCACTACTCTTTATTATATGCCTTTCCTCTGCCCCTAAACCTTCACTTCTAAAGTGCACATCTCACAGGTAACTAGTATATAATGTACTTTTCAATCAACCTCCTAATTCACTCAATGTAGCATGAGTTTTAGATAAACCAGGAAGATGTGAAATACAGAATAAAAGGTTTAGGTTGTATGATGCCACTCACCTGTTTTAAATCTTTAGCTATCTGTGGAAAAAATACGGAAAGGGTTCTCCTTCAGGATAATTCAGTGTGGCCCAGCTCTCCTCCCAGGCAGCAATGACAACAGCTCCAAGCATTTCTGCAAGGTCTTGCTCCTGAACTTCTGGGAGATTTACACTTTCTTCCATCTTGTTCTCTCCCAGGTTCCTGCCAGGCCTTCGTGCAGGTAACAAAATCATCTCTTCCTTGGATCCACCAGCTCTGTGGGGGGAATTTTGCCCTTCAAGCCCCAGTGCCTGAGCTCACATTGCTCTGTCCCCACTCCAACACACTTCTGTGTTTTAAACAGGAGTAAAAGTGAGCAGCGCTAGAAGGGCTGAGATGATTTTGCTTTCATGCAGCAACTTTCATGAAGCAAAAAATTTCCTAAAGGTAAAACATAGGGTGAACCAGATTTCATCTGTGGAGTGGAACAAGGAGATTCACAAGGTGCAGGTCTCCTAATTACCATGTTTTCCATAACTTATGTAAACTTATATATAAATCCCCTGAAGTGAAGAACCTAAACACAACATTAAGATTTGTGTTGTGGTTTGAAAGCAGATCCAAGGTTTTGCAGAGTAATTGGCGGCTGCTCTCATTGTTTATGCTTGCACATACAGGCTGTGGTGGGCTTGTCTCTGCTGGCAGTGTGGATAGGTTTAATTTTACTCTGATCAAGGCAAAATACCTTGCTGAGAGGCTCAGGTTCAACATCATGCTAATAAACTCTGTGGCTCTTGGACAAAAGCTGCTCTCCATCTGGCAAGTGTACTACAGGGGCTTGAGTAGGACTTCAGTTGTGTGCAGAAATCCCTGTGGATGTGCCCAAAAGTTTTTGAGGGGCCTAATACGTGAGATGAATATATGAAAGAAATAGAGACCCATCTCAAAAATACATGGTCCAGAATTAAGTCATAGAGTTCATGGACTTAAAGGTAAGGGGCAGCTAGTGATTATGTCCACGGATTTGTATTTTTTTTTAACTGGCCTTGAATCAGGCCAATCTCTACTGCACAAGGTAGAGCATGGCCAATATGGAAACATCTGTGTTATGCAAATTCCTCTGAAATGGTTGAATGACAGGTAACTGACTGCATTTTGGAGCTGTTCCAGGAAGAGTGAATCAACACTTTCCAGCAAGTCAGACCAGCAAAAATCTGCAGGGTTCCTTTTGATACATACACAGCTGTGAGCTTCTGTGTTGACTGCTTTCAGCTGAAACTAGAAATAGTTTTAAAAAATAAAAAAAAAATTATTTAGACTTCAGAAGTACTGAGATCTAGACTGAATTGATCCTGAGATTTCTGCTCCAAATTTCCAGCAAGCTTGGCTGTGATAATTTTTCCTCCCTCTCTCTTGTGTTACTCCCTTGGATATCCACAGGGAGACGTATGAGTGTGTCCTGGAGCACTTTGATCCTCTCCATGGAGAGGGGCAGGGAACCCAGGGCAGCACAGGCCTCTCACTGCATGGGTAGGGATGTGAAACCAATGGAGGGACAAGATTCCAGCCCTTAGGCATCAGAAAATTCCCAACCTTCCCAACCTTCTCTGTGGGAAGGAGGTGAGGATGAAGGTTTTGAGAGTCCTTGGCACTGGGTGCTGCAGGACCCCACAACACCAGTCTGACCCTCAAAACAGCAGCTCTGCAGAGCAATGGACAGCAGGTGGGAAGGTCTTAGGAAGAAATCTTGCCAAATAGTTTTCCTATTTCAAAAAGTTGCAGTGCTCCCCGTCTGGATGGACTTGCTGCTATCTGGCACCAGAACTCATGGGATTAACATTTCATACCCATAACATTGAGAGAAATAGGAAACATGACTTTGGAGAAATAAAAATGCAGTTACACAAAGAGTAGCATGATGATTTTTTTTAAAATGTAGGCTTGGCCCAATCAGGAATCCTTATAATTTGATTTGTGCTGGTTGGATATATGTGATCCTTTTCTGCAAAATATTTTACATTTCTTAGATCTGATTAATTGTAAACATGCTGAAATAGGCTCTGCTACTGCTGCTGCCTCTGATTCATTGGTGACCTGTAGAAAGAGGCAACACATGCTTATTGTTAAAAAAAAAAAAAAAAGAACAGAAGGATCATCTATTGCTCAGATGAAAGACAGAGACAAAATAACCAATCTGTAATGCAGATTTATTAATAGTCATTCACTGGTTTTCACTGAAATACTCTTCACGTAACCTTGACTTTATTAAGTAGTCCTTAAGGTGCATTTTGAAGACAGATAATGAGTTTGGGGAATAGTCTTATCTACATCAAGCTAATCTTTAACAGCTTGGAAGGGAACTCGCAGAAACTTTTCCACTTTAAGTGACATAGCCATGTTCAAATCAAGCCTTTTAAAATGTCATTTTAATAGAAGAGTTTACAGGCATTTTTAATCTCTACGCTTCATAGAGGAATATTATTTAAATGAAGATGATAGAAAGTTATTGAGTTTTCAATAGTATTAATGGGACTGGAGGCAAGTGAGTGGTGTTGGGGCAGAGGGAACGTTGCTGTTGTGGAGGGGCACTTAGCATCTTGATTAATAAAGACAAGGCAGCTCTTCCTTGAAAAAATACCTTCTCTCACAGCAGTGGTTGCTTTAAAAGGAAGGGCCAGGGAGAAGGCAGGGGTTTTGAGTGATGTTTGGATGCTAAACCTCCATCCAAGTGTCACACTGCCCAGCTTCCACAAGCAGAAGGTCTCAAGAGCCTCCTGACCCTTTGCCAGCACAGAGTCTGGTTGTATGTGCGAGTGAGAGAAGGATGAAAAGAAGAAACCGAAAGGAAAATGAGCAAAGAGTTGCTATTTTGAAAGGAATTCAGATTTACCCCATCCGTACTTTCCCTTCAGTTTCCAGCATGCCCTGGAAAATAGTTTCACTTTTCCTGCAAGATGTGCAAAGCCCCAGAGGTGGCTGTCCCCCAAAGGCACACACTAGCCTTTTCCTCCAGGCCATGTGTGGAGCTGCTCACACCTCGGGCTGAATTTTCATCTGCTTGTACAGGCAGATGAGTTACATGAACCCTCTTCTGCTGATTCCAGTTGGCTTAGCTCATTTTGTTTGGCTTACTTTATTGTTTGGGCATTAAATGTCCCAGCTCTCCCAAGTGCACACACTTTTGGGTTCTGACTAATGCACAGCCTCCGTCAGAGAGACAGGGTTTGTCGTTTAGGATCCAGCAAGACTTGGAGTCAGGTTGTGACTCAGATACCACAAACTGTACACAGAATAGACCACAAATTCCTCCAGTAAGACTGAACAAGGCTTTCTGAGAAGCCACTTCCTCTTCTGGTTATATCCTAACCTTGACTGATAGGTAGCAAATAACCATGGGGTTTTGAGTGGCAGTTCTTTCTCCTACTTTTTGTTAAAATTTTTGCCTGCTGAATTCACGGCTGTTAAAAATCTTGTCTTTTTTGTGTGCGCACAGAACAGCATTTTTGGCTAGACGTGGCTATAGAAATCTTGGTTCGTTACATTTTTTCTGGAAATATCGGCCTCCTTTGACTGAGCTCTGAGGCTGGGAATTCTGAGAGGACACTGAACGTGAGGGCAGAACTGAGCCTGACCCATCCGGGTTCCCCCGAGCTGCAGCTGCAGCTCTCTTGTGCTTTGTCCACAAACCCATAAATCTGCTGGGTTTGCTCGAAAGGCTCCTGAACTTTGGCAAAACCTTTTGATGAACCTGCTGGGGGCTGGAGAGGGGGGAGGCAAGGGATGGGACCAGGACTGCTGGTGTGGGGAGGTTTGCAAGGAAACCTGAAGCCAGGTGAAATTCCCAAACTGTTTCCTCGGGCTGCAGACATGCAAGCAATTCTCATTTGAAAACGGAATTAGAGTTAACAAATCTGCTAACAAGCCTCACACCCTTGCTGACCAGTAGTGAATCCCAGCTCGATTTATTACTGAACACAGCACTTTGGCCTAAGTCCTCAGTGTCATTTTGCAAGTGGACAGGGAGCAAGTCACATCCTTAAAAATTCTAGTGAGAAAACTGGTTGCGAGAATCAGATGGGCTGCAGGCCTTTGATTTAACTTCTCTTTTGCTTTCTCTTTTTTTAAATTTCATTTAATGAAACAAGAGAATTCATCTGCCAACACGCTATTCTGTGCTCTTTTGTCAATAGAAAAGTTGTTTTGCTAATGGTTATCTGTCTGCAAGTCCTTGACCTGCTTGTAAACACATTTCTGCAGGAAAACCCCAGGCCATGGCCTCGAGCATTTACGTCAACAAGAAGAGATAAAGTGACCAAAACTTAACCTGATCTGGCCTGGAGTGCCCTCTACTGCCCCTTGACCAAATACTTCCCTAATCTGTGTCCTTCTGAAAGGAACAGATTGTTGTGTAAGAAGTATTACCTGGAATGAAATCAATTTTGGGAGTCTGACTTCTTCCTCCTTTCCCCCAGCTCATGGTCAAAGCCAGTTGAATTGCTGGAGGTTAAGGAGTAAAGTCTGGGCTGGTTTTGGTGGCAGGGCAGGAGTCCCCGCCCTGATCACCCCCTCTGTCCCCACCCCAGCCCCCCTGTGCTCTGTCATGCCACGTTAAACACGTCACCTTCCGAGCTGTGCAACAAACGCAGAAAACCGAACTCTCCGATCAAGTTGCTTTTAAAAGCCATTTGCTGATCCCCAGGGATTTGTTCTGGATTCACACGGTACAAACCAAGGCTTTGATACAGCCAGGACTTGGAGAGTCACTAAAATGGGAGACAGGTCCCAAATTTTGGCAGGGTGCTGGGAGCCCAGCAGTGGTGGAGCTGCCACAATGGGATGGCACGAGCATCCCAGTTTGGCTACTGCTTCCACTCCTGGAGCTTGAGGTGAAAGCTGGCTGCAGCCGAAGACAATTTTAGGGGAGAAATGACACCAAATTTTCCTGTGAAGGAAAGAATATATCTTCTTCTTCTTCTTTTTTTTTTTTTTTTCTAAGAGCTGGGCTAGAAAAGTTGAGGTGCTTCCTAGAAGAGAAATATACTCTGTGGAAAACTTGCATTCAGAACGTAAATGAGAGAATTATTATTAAGTTGTTCTTAACAAAATACTTTTATTTTATGATGAAAATCCATACTCGATTTTGGATGCTTCATAACAAAACAAAACCAAATGACATGCGAGTGGATAATGAGATGCTACCACTGCTGATTTAGAGCTTCTCTAAGCTCATTCTCCAGTTCAGGCTGAACTGGACTCCAAATCAGTCTTGGCTTATCCATTCCTGATATCTGCAGTTGATCACTGCATGTGAAACTGTACATGACAGACCAGAAACTCTCTCAGTGTGTTATAGTTCTGGCTTGGCATAGTGGGATTAATTCACAAGCTTTAGTCCAAACTGGACAAAAACTTTCAATGTTGGCTCACAAAAAGTATCATTTCAATTATTCTTATAGAAAATAAAACTTTGGGGAACAAAGTAGATTTTATTTTATTTTTCTATAGAAAGGGTCTATTTAAGGAAAAGAGATTTTATTTTTCCAGTAGGAAATAATACTAAGAGAAAATATTTCATCTCCTAAATTGAAAATGTAAATTTTAACCTTGCTTAATAATTCAAAATTATTACTCCTTTTTTATTTTCTTACAACATTTCTTTATTTCTCTGCTTCCAAAATTCAACAGGACTTTGAAGATGAGCACAGATTTGACAGGCACCTTTTCAGATTGTAAAGATTGTTTTTATGGTGAAGAAAACTTGTCTTCCTCACAAAGTACAAAGCTGTGTAATCAAAGAAAGGTGAAGGGCTGGCTGAATCTATTCAGTAATCTCAGTTACTTTCCAAACCAAACTTCTGAATGCATGTTAGTTATTCAGATTAAGTCATACTCCCAAACTCCCTCCAGGTTCTGCACTGGAGATGATATTTATACAGCACTAATAGAGAAAACTTGGTGCATTTCAAAATATAATTCCCAAGTAAACCAAAGCTGGGTTCAGCAGAAGGGGAAGTTTCAGAGAAGTCTGGTTATTTCTATTGCTACAAAAGGCCAGCTTCAATTTAATTCTCAGCCCCTCAATGTTACCGGGGAGGAAGGTTTAAAAACATTAAATGACCCATATCAATGCTGATGCTCCTAATAAAAAAATGCATAGTCTTTTTGTTACAAAATTTGAGCAAATTAATTGATGCTGAAGTTTTAAACTGACTTTTGGTAATGGAGCATTTTAACCATTTTAAATCTGTGAAAATTTTCCTGACTTAAAGCTTTCCATTCAGTCTAGAGCTATGGATTTGAAATTTTTGGAAATTTTAGAAATTTCAAACCATTTGTTGGATGTGACACATCAGGCTGCAGTGACTTTAGTCAATGTGGAAATGAAGTGAGTTTTTGCTATGGCTTAGAACAAGAATAAATAGCAGCAGCAGCGGTGCCCAGGTTCTTCAGTTGAGATCAGCATATCTTATAGTCTAAAATGTGCTTCATCTTTAAAATCAGGACACACTTTTCTCTGCACGTCTCTGCCTTTTTTTACAACGATCAGTTCATCATTTATCCATAAACTTTCTAACACAGTGATTTGGTGATCTATTAGAAATAGTAACACTGTAAGCATGAAACTGTACCTGGGGCTCTTTCATACAGGCTCATGCACTCATATATATCTGTGTGTCAATATATACTGGCTGACATAACAAATATTTTTGTTTTTAGAAATAAGAGCATTTTCCTTGGGGACTGTAAGTAGATTCAGAGGATATTCTTGAGTATCTGACTGTATTTCACTGTGATATTCTTATTGTCAATAGTGGGACCTTTCTGTGGAAAATGGGGTTTTTCCTGTAAACATAATAATATTCCTGGATGGTGAAATATACAGTAAATGTTAAACAAGAAAAGAACTAAATTGCAGACTATTCCCTGGTCAGCAAAACTCGCCCATTATTTTTCAGTTTGCTGAATCTGTAGTTTTTACAATTTTTTTTAAACTGTGACTTTTCAGATTCATGAGGGTAGCATAGGTAATCTTCATATTTATAAGGACACACTGTCAACTTGCTTTTCATAATTTATAAACTCTTTTTTTTTTATTATTCCTTTTCCCTGTTGGAAGCCTGAAACTGGCATGTTTCCTTAATAGAGCTGGGAAGAGACTCTGCATTTTTGCTCAGGGAGATGAGTTCTCAGAAATAAGCTATCTGTGCTTCATGCAAAAGAGCCGAATCCGAGTTGGCTGAGCAGGGCTGGAATTAGTGCTGTAGGGTCTATTTTGCAAGTGTGTGCATGCTTTAGATTTTCAAGTTGCAACTTGCATTTTGGCTTGGTGAGGGATTTGTCAATACATTGTGGCCTTATATGTCTTTTTTGATGTGAGCTGGATGAATGTTCATTGCCTTGTTAGGTTGGACTCTTGCCTTTAACCATCCCAACCTATCTCATCTCCCCATTGCTTTCTTCACAGCATCTCTCACATTCCCATCTCCTGCTGTGTGCTCCTGACATGGTGAGAAAAGATATTTTTCTTCTGCCCCTGCATTGATGGAGTGGCAAGGACATGCATCCCTTATTCCAAGGTGAAATGAAAGTGGTTTGATAGCCATTTCCTCTTTCCCTTTGGAATGTCACTGAATTACTTTTCCATGGGGTTTATAAAAGTAAATATTTCAGGCATTTAGGTTAACCTTGCTCCTGGGCTGCTGTAAGTGGGTAGAAACATTTCTGTGTTCTCAGAATTGGTCCCAGAATTTGCAAGAGGCCAAGTTTGCTTTCAGAAATAATTCACAGTGTTGATGCTGATTTATGAAACACTATGAAATTTAGTGACTGGGTTCCTTAAATACCATCTCTGGGCATGCTAGTCACTATTATGGCAGATAAAATCTGTTTGGAATTACTTTTAATGGCTGTTTGAATTTAAAAAGCTGGTAAGGATTGATTCAAATTGAAGGTCATGAACTCCTTTACCCATTTCCCCTTATTGGCTCAACAAGGGTCCTATTTCATGATCTGTTGGCCATGATGCAGCTCATCTGTTTAGCTGAGAAGGTGCTGATATGAGCAATTAAGCTAAAATGGCATTGGGGAAGAACCTGTTAATATCTGCTAAGGTATTGTTGATTCTGTCCATCCATCTGCCAGTCTCTCCCCCACAAATTTCCAACTTGCTGGTTAGTTTCAGCAAAATTTGGCACAGGAGTGGAGGTATTTATTACCATTATGATGCTAAATGGTTTTGGAGAACTTACAGCTGATGGAGGGGAGAGTTCTGCTTGAAGAAAGAACATCTCAGGCAGTGCAGACATACAGATTGGACTGTTTAGAGGTGGATTGTTGTGTCACTGTGATTTAGACAAAGTGTAGGACGTGCTCGAAGAAACTTGAGATCATTAGTGCCACTGCTCAAAGAACATCTTTTTATTTTTATCTTGCAAAACTTTTACCACTGAATAGGGCCTGGACCACTTAAGTGCCACTTAAGTCCTTTTACAAGGTTGGATTTCCTTCAGTAATATTCCAAGGAAATAATATGGCTGTGAAGTCTAATACTGTTGCTATTCCTTTGGGATGCCCTGCCCTGGGAGTATCTGTGAAACCTGGAGGTAAATCACTTCAGAAAAAAAAGGTCTGTTTGAGAGGTAACTTAAACATTTTTTTTCCTTGATATACTTGGGCTCCATCCTGAACTCTCCTGCAGGATTACAGCAGATCCTGACCCTGTTGACCTGGTATCAACCCTTTCCTGTAAGCTGGACACAGCAGAGGAGGAGGAGGACAGATACTGAGAGTGGCTTAGGGGCTTAGATGCAGTAGGCTCTGAGCATCAGCACCAGTTGAAAGGATCAAAGGGGGTCTGTGACTCTCTAACCATGCTAATTAATGGAAGAAGTGGTATTTGATCTTCATTATGGACTTTAAGAAAGAAAAAAAGAGAAGTCAAGTGTTTTGTCCTGGGGGTAAAGCACTGAGCAAAGCTGGTGAAAGTAACAGAGCCATCTCCATTAGTTTTTCAGCAGCGTTTCAAGAGGATGGAGCCACTTATGAAGTCACGCTTAGGCAGCACTTTCTTAAAAGTTAAATGTCTGATAAATGCTGGTACTGCCTGCTCTGAATTTCTAATATACTTCTAGACAGACAGGGCCTTGCAAAGTTTTCCAGTGGTCATGGCATGGAAGAACCTTTTAGTAAAGGACTCCCTGGGTTTCTCCTGTACCATCTGCTTTGTTCATAGGCTTGAGCCCAGCAGAGCTAATTCTGTCTCTCACCAGCTCAGGCATCACCCCATGCCTTTCATTTCAATATCACCAGGTTGCTACAGAGGTAAAAAGGAGGTCAATGGCCAGGACTCACTTTGGCAGCAACCTGGGGACCGAGCACTAATGAGGGAGCAATAAGAGCATTTTAGGGACATTTCTGCATTAGATGCTTTATTAGCTCTCAAAAAGGGGAATGCAAAGCTCTCTTCTGAATCCTGAACAATCCTTCCTAATCTCTGGACCTTGCTTTAACTCATTTTGATACTGCTTAAATTTGAAAAAAAAAAACCACTGGTTACAGGAGGCTTTACCTTAGAGATGGGGACAGGTTCTGACAGGGATTTACCTGCTTGTTGCCCAGTTTTGTTTGTATATCTACACGGTATGTATATCTATACCTACCTACATGATATGTACAAATGTGTGTGTCTGGCCTGTAAAGACTGCATAGCAGTAATTCCAGTTCTTATTTATTTAGCCATGCTTTTTTTACTAGCGGTGTGCATGAATCTGGAATTTGTATAAATACATGTTAATATATACCTGAGGATGAGCAGGTTTTAACTAAACAAACAAAAAATAATGGAAAAGGTATAATTTCTGTGGAAATACCTGGTTTTCCTCGAAAACTGAAATTATTTTTTAAATTTATTTATGTGCTTTCATCTGAATTTTGCTAAGGGAAAATGTGAGATGTTTGAGAGAGGAAAATCTGGTATTGACTTCAATTTAGAAATATTTTCTTTCTCTAAGTTTCAATGAATGTGACTTCATACATGCAAGTGTCTGTCATGACTCTGTATTTGTGACTCCTTCTTGATGTTCTTGTGCTCTGGTGTGCATATGTTTGTTTTAAACCACGGTGGTGGTATGGACCAAAACTGCTAATGGCATGATTTTTATCGTGGTCTCACTACAGAACACGGCAGCATGTATGATCATGGGGCATTCAAACAGTGAAATGTGTAAAGCTATTTTTCCATAATTGGTCCCAGGGCAAGGGGTTGATCTCATGTATAAAAGCCTCCAGATATGCTCTTGGTATGGCTTCTAATTAGGGAACCAGAAAAGAACTGAACTTTGGAAACTGTGATGAGTCCATTCCTTTAAAAAAAAAGGGAATAATCACTTTGACCTTGAACTCCAAAAGGCCCTGAAATCAACTGATTTTACTCTTTAAGCTCCTTAACAAGCATGGGGATTAGAGACGAGCTGTGTAGAACGGTTCATATTAGATATAAACGATAATGGACAATAGAAATTCATCTGTGAGCTCAGCACAGGCATCCTGTGCAAATTCCATTTCCCCAAGATGTGGTGATACCATGTTATGGTGTTATACACACCACTGATAACAATATGGCTTCATCAGTTGGGAAGAGACAGAAGAAAACTCGATAGCAGCAGGGAGATGCAACTTTCAGAGATGTCCAATCCTGTTCTAATCCAAGTCCATTTAAATAGCCACAACCAGGTGTACAAAAGGTCAAATATAATCACCTGTCTACCCTGTGTGGTGAATAAATCATCTGTTTAGCTGTTTATTTCAAGTATGATGAAATCGTCCTCCCTGACAAAGAAATAAAACTTACCAGAGGAATAAACCCACTGTAGACTGAAACTGCACATTTCTGTCCACAGCTGAACAAGGAAGGATGCTGCTGTCAATCAAAAAAAACCCCAACTTCTTTGCTGAATTCATTTTGGCAAGTTTTTTTATTTCTTTCTTTTTCTCTCTTTTCCAAGAACAGCTGAAGAAACCTACATCACTCTGAAAAAGAGGATATCATCTTGAAATGGAAAAGTGCATCACGTTTTCAGGGGAAAAGGTAAGAAGTGAGAAAAACACCTGGATGAGGAGAGGAGCTGATGTAACTGAAATAATTGGTGGTTTGTCACTCAGCAGTCATCATCACCCCAAGAAAATACTAAATTCCTATGCAGATCTTTAAAACAATTTCCCTTATGAAAATCATACCTGCTGAAAAAAAAGTCACTGTGTCTTTTAAATGGCACCTCTTAATCTTATTGTTGATATAGAAGGGTGAATGATGTGGTTAGACAGGCTACTGCCTGCCATGAAAACTTGTAAGAAATGATGTTGCACAATCTTTTCCCTTCTCTGTTCCTCAAAATTTGTTATTTTATTTCACTTTTCCCCATTTCAGTCTGTGTGGCCTGGCAGACCTACTGGAGCCAAGCCTGGAATAATATTGTCTCAGTGAGCTGATAGGTGTGAGGGCACCTGCAGACAGATAAAATGTGTTTCTGTTGGTATCAGAATTTGCTGTGGAGAACTCTAAATTGTCATGATTTCAGGACAATCTGCAATTTCCCCTGAACGACTTGGAAAGCGGGGAAGCAAAATTAAAAAGAAAATCAACTCCATGCTTTTTCATTAGTTCTGGCAGCTTCCCCTAGAAACACACCCATACTCAGCAGTATCATTCTTTATTTAGCTCTGAACAGACTGAAGGACCTTAGCGAATTCTTTCTCCCTCCTCCTTTGCAGATAATAGCAATGATGCTGCCACATATTTTGCAAAGTGCTCTTTTCTGGAGCTGAGATTGAGTTACATCCAATGTGATAGACCCCACTGGCAGCCGTGTGTTCTTAGCGGAGACATTCCTTTACCATGCCAAGTTATTTTTAATTCTATCTGGTTTTTTTATTTATTTTTTTTTTTAAACCAATGCATAAAGGAAAGCTATTGAGTTGCTCAGTCAATGTTAGTTTATTATTGCTTACCCAAGTGTTTAATAAACCTATCCCAACCCTGGACGTAGCTTTAAATACTTCATTGACTGTAACAAAGCAGTTTTTCCTATCAGACCAAAGTGGCTCTATAAACTATAATTAAGCACTAATTATGAGCTCTACTGGTCAGATAACAGAAGGCAAGGTCCATTGTGCGGCTGGCAGAACCAGCAATTAAAGGAGATTATTGTTGTCAGAAATGGAATAAAACAAACAAAGGAAAAATTTGGGAGGAGGGGAAGATTTGAAATTGACCTGAGTAAACTTTATCTTGTTTGTGGCTTTGGGAGATTATGACATCGTGAACGTGAAGAACGTAACATATGATGACATAGAGCAGACATAGTAAGTTGTTCTGGAAAATCCACACAGTTTATTGGATAACAGGTTGTTGAGTCAGGTTCTGCTTGGCTCCACTCTCCTACATTGAAAGCCAATCACTTACAGGCCAAACCAGAAGTTGTATGTTTAGAACGAAAATATTTTCAAGGAAAATATTGTCTCAGTACTTTTTTTTAAGCTTGTTCTTGTAAAGCATTCAAAGCCAGAGAGTGCCACATTGCTCCTGGGCTTAAGAAGTAGAAAATGGAATTGAAGTTGAATGAAGACTAGATTGACTCCCCGGGAAGGGGGGAAAGACCCTCTACAACAGGTGAAAAGGAAGTGCGGTTTTATAAATTTGTTCCATTTTAACGTGACTGGCTTCTTTTCGCTTACTCCATTTTTACACTGGCTTAACTTGATTGGCTCCAGTGGAGTTTTCAATTATGCCAGATCCCACTGAAGTGTTATTAGCAGCCTGCTTGGAATTTCTCTTGAAAGTCTGAAAGTGTTTCTGAGCTAACAATATACTCTTCCCCTTTCCGCCTTTGAAATAAAATGTTAACTCTGCAGAAAACCTTGATGTCCTGTTGAAACAGAATGCTCAAACACCAAAACGATTTGACTTTTCACATACAAATTTTAAATTTCCATGGAAAACAGAGTTTCCAGTTACCTCTAGTGATTGGTATGCTAGTCACAGTTCATGTGTTCCTAGACCTGATACAGACATTCAAGGGAGCCAAAAGTCCTTTACAAACACACACACACAGACACGCACACAAGCACATTGCAGCTTCCTGGAACACTGTTTAGGCTTTCAGGTGATGGCTGGGAATGTGGCCAAAATCAGAAAGTAAAGGGCAAAAGAAAGCCATGAAAATGGAAATGGTAATATTTCTTAGTAGTCTGCAGGTGCCTTTGCCCCTGACTCATGGCTGTGCCTAAAACTCACAGCACTGCTCTCTCCTCTCTGATTTTTTTTTTTTTTTGAAAGAAATTTGCATCTTTGGAAAAAGAAAGGATTAATAAATTTCAAATGTTCCCGGTGCTTCTGTGCCAACTGGCACTGGAGGGGGCCTGTAACCTTGCCCAACTGCACTATATATAATTATTAATTAGAAAGCAACCTGGGAAGCAATGATCCTCTCCCCCAGCTCAAACCAGAGGAACTTTACTGAATTCACCGTAGGAAAGAAAATTGGTTTTCCTAGGTCACACTTGGGAGCAAACTTTATTTTGCTTTGACTAGTGGTTTGCTATCCAGAGTGGAATTATGGGAATTAATTGGAATAACTTGGGTGCTCATTTTATAAATCAGCTGGCAGAACTCCTGCCGTAATTAATGGGTCCGACTGGCAGTTTTCCACAAACACACACCCATTTCCCAGTGATTTCCACTGTGAATACTTGCATTTTGGAGGAGCTCAACTTGCAAAGGGACATATTTGAGAGTTTATAACTGTCCCAATGACAGCAAATTCTAATTTAAAACTCCTGTGTAATACTTGTTAGGAAGTTTTAATATCAAAAGGGCAGCCAAGGTCTTCCATGAGAAATTTCTAGACAGTGAAAGAAACTAATCCTTTTTAGTGATGTTTGGCTTCTTCTCTGCAGTAGCTGATCTCTGATTTCATATTTTATATCCATGGTTTGTTAATGAAATTTTCTCCTTTAAAGAGTAACCAGGCGGATAGTAAAAAAATAGCTGATACTTTGCAGTAAACGTTTGAAGTGAAATTCAAGTAGCAGCCTGAGGCTCACAGTATGTAAAATCAACTACCAAAGTTTTAGGGGGGTGGTTAATCTATTTTCCTTCTCAGGGGACCTCTGCTATATTAAATTCTTTGGCTGAGGAGAAGCAGGCAGGTTGGCATTAGAACTGACTTAGCAATTTGTATCATTTGAAAAGGGATTAGTAAATTTAACATGTTCTCGGTGTCCCTGTGCCAGCTGGCACTGACAAGGGTCTGTTACATCACCCACCTCCACCACCATGTACCATGGGCTACCTGAAAGGTGTCATTAGTCCTTCTTCAAAAAAAACAGGAAATTAGGTAGCCAGAAAATGTTAATGTCTACACACGGTGGCATCACTTCTGTTTGTGGAGACAGAGACAGGACAGGTTTGCTCCAAGTTCATCCCTGGATGTACTGGTCAGGCTCTTCTTGCCTGGCACTCAGGTTCAAGAGTTTTCATAGCACTTTGAAATGCCCTCATTTATGTGAGGCCAGATCCCTGACCTCACTGCAGCTCCAAAGCAGAATTGTGAGCTGGATCTCACTGGAGACTCAGAGCCACAAAGGTGGGTTTTCCCTCCGAATTTTATCCTGATCTAAGTTAGTTTTCTAGTTCAGACATTAGCAGTTTTGGGGCCTCTCTCTGTAGACCATGGAGAAGAAAAAGCCCTCTGACAGGACAATTAATTACATCTGTCGTAGGATGAGTTTCCCTGCATTTCTCCAGCAACTGAGGAACCAGACTGACTGCTGTCACTGGAAAAATACAGCTTCTGGTAATTTACAGGGAAGAACTGTGCTATGAAAGGGGCAACTTTTGTCTGTGGTCTACAGAAAGAACCAATATAATTTGCTTAGTTTGGATGGCTGTGTAGGTGGCCAACTTGAAATCTGCCAGAGTGCAGCTTCAGATTTTCTTCTGAAGAGCTCAAAATCATCCAGTAAGAAACATGAGGCATACAGACATGGTTAGAATTTGAATGTCCAAAGGTTTCTTGGAGAGCAGGACAATGCCAATTTTCAGCAAAGTGTTCAGCATTTCTTCAGTTTGGCCTCTGGAAAATTTTTTTAGGAAGTCATATTACATTTCTGTGTGTGTTTTTGTAATGCTGAAGATACTCCCATGAAGTCAGATGATATTCAGTAATGATCAAAATCCAGTCTTCTGTTTTGTGGGACTTGTGTTCCATTTCTCTTAGTTATATAAAAGGCGTAGAAAAGAGGGAAAGAGGCCTGTGCAAAAATCCCCAAATACATTCTTAACTGTATTCTGAGGGCAAATTACCCTGGGTTTAGGGGTACCAAACATTAAATCTGTCTCGATATTGAGGATGCTCAATTCCTTTTATCAGAAAGATGGGTGTGCAGCACTGCCACTGTCGCAGGGCTGCAAGGGAAGGAAACAGATCATTGGACAGTCACATCCAAAATCAAGTCCAGGGCCTCTCACCATGTCCAGTGGGATGGGAAACTCAGGAGGGAAGAAGCCCTTCTCAGTACCCCATTGGGAAATAACAGTCCAATTATCAGGCATGAGACTGGGAGCTTTTGTTGTAAATGAAAGTTTGATGAGTGCTTGCTTGCCCCCTCCCCATGCAAGTTTTACATGTCCTATGCACATTGTATGCTGTTACGTGCTTATAAAGCTGAGCTCTCTTTGTTTTTAATAAAAGTCGACCTGTTTGCTTTACTTTTAATGCTTTTGCAATATTTGAAACCCTATAAAACTCTGCAGGTACTTCTGTTGGAATAAATACGATGGGCCAAATCCAGCCCATATTGCTCACACCAGATTTCTTATATGAGCTGGAACTGTGATAATGTGTGCACAGTAAATGAGGATAGGATGCCAAATAATTGGAGCAGATTCTTTTTTCCACCCCTCCCTCAAGATTTCCCTCTTTCATTTGACCAGGCTTGCACTTTCTGCAAGTTAGTCAGAAAAGACCTCTCTGTCTTCCTTTCTGAAGTAAAAAATTGTGCAAAGGAGGCAACGGGAGCCCAGAATGTCTCAGTGCCACAGAAGAAGGGAGTGGCCAGAACTTCACAGTGATCAAATCTCGTATTTATATGCATATAAACTACCTATATCTATCACTAGAACATGCATATGACATGTGTGCACATGTGCAGAGAGGAAAGAGCAGCTTCCTTTCCTCTCCATACCTGCCTACTTGCTCTGAACTGAGGGAGAAGAAAGATTCAAATTAAACACCCCAAATTACTTGAAAATATCCTGAGTTATTAGGAAGGCAAAGCAACAGCCCAGCGGGGAGTGGAAAATGTAATAATGACAAGTTTTGTGCCTAAAGGGAAGGCAGGAATGAAATCAGAAAGATCCAGTGGGGTCAGGTGAGTAAAGAGTCAGCCAAGCACGGGAGTGAGAGATACCCGGAGGCAGTGCAATGTTCTGGCAAGGAGCCACAGTGCTGGGGAGAGAGGAGGAGTGAGACAGAGACAGCAAAGGCAAGGGAGAGAGGGAGGGATATCACACCTTTTGGGCCTGGTGAGGTCCTTGGGCAGCACCAGCCCCTGTCCCCTTGGCAGTGCTGTGGATGGAGGAGGTTCCCAGCTGCAGAGGAGCTGGGAGCCCAAGCTCCCATGTTTGTCCTGCACCATGTCCCTGCCCTGGACACCTGGGTGGGAGCAGACAGCAGGATGCAAGCACTTGAACACTGAAAATCCCAAAACCCTGTGATCTGCAGGAAGCTGGAGCGAGCTTGGCCAGGGAACAGGCTCTGATGCCGACTGTGGAGATGTCGTTTCCATCAGCCCGTGAAAGACAACTTCAAAAACAAGGTTTATATTTGCCACTGGCTGTTTAATAGGGGATTAGTTAAAGGGTATAAACTGGCAGTAGGTTGAGATGGATGTGACCACAGGGACAAAGGCTTAACATGATGTGCTCGAAAATGACATTTGCCTGTTGCCAAGCAGATGTGGCCCACTCGTACCTGCTGCTTTGGGACAGGGGTTGTGGGCCAGGAGCACAGGGGGAGGGGGCCCTGGTGAGCCCATGGCTTGTCCCATTTCCACTACACCCACATGTGAATCCATCATGTGGAGATGTGGGGTTTTTTGAGGCATACTATTAGTAGGAGGCAGATCAGTATTTCTAGGTTTCCAGAGGTGTGTACACAACTCCAAAAGTCTCGTAAGTTGTCAGTGTGCATGGAAACACAGACACTTGGACTATAAAAACCTGACTGCTCTCCTACCCTGACACTGTCAGGTTATTCCCTGCTCTCTCATGATATATTCCTCATTCTTCCAGCACCAGTTTTTGAGAGCCTCATCTTTGGAAGGCTCCTTGTGTCAGCCTGTCCCTGATGAGCTGGGAGCTGCACAAAGGGAACAAGAGAACTCTTCAGCCACTTTCTAAAGCTCTGGCTAGTGGGGGAGTGATTGCCCTCACTTTTAGCCAAGTGATTTTTCTTTTTGGCAGGCAGCAGGAATGCCACTCAAGAAGAATGAGCCAGGGCTGCCCAGGCAGTGCAAGTTCTTGCTGAAGGCAGCTTTAACCAGGCAGCCAAGCTGGACCTGCTTGAAAAAGAGGGCAGGAAAGTAGGGCTGGGAGGGATTCACTGGTTTTACGGAGTGGTGTTGCTGCCTTGGATGCTGTTGTAGGCACAAGCAAAGCTACTTCTTGGCCTTGATAGCATCTGGTGTCTCTGATCACAGCTAGCTACAGGATCTGCTGAGCAGGTTGATTGAAGGCCTTAGGACATGTCAAGGGGAGCAAGCACAGGACAGAGTGCCAGCTCGCTGGGCAGGCAACAGGAAGCCTGCCTTTATCAGGATGCTGCAGGCAGGAAATGATTTGAAGTACGCTGCCTTCTCTTGTAGAGTGATTGAGGGAAGGGAGGAGAGCAAGAGCAGGAGCAGCTCTGGCTATATTTCAAAGTTGCTTTCCATCTCCTTTTCTTGCATTACTGCTTTTTCTTTCCCCACCAAAAAAAATCCTCACCCCAAAACCAAAATAAAACAAACCCCCAACAAACAAAGGAATCCCTTCTCCCCCTCCAAAGCCCCCTACATGTTTCTGCTTCCTCTCCCTCCTCTTTCCTTTTTTTAAGGGTAAGTGCCCCAGACTGGTGGTACCACAGGTACATGGAGAGAGCTGATTTGAATCCAACCACAGCTCCCTTCTTGATCTTACAGGCTGCTTAGGGCTGATTGTGGGGTGAATTTCAGCTGTTTAAGGCATACTGTGAATGTCAGAATGGTTGAGTAAGGACTGTAAGATGATCGAGGATCAAAAAAACATGGCCAAACTGCTGGTAATGAAAGCCCTGAAGGAAGGTGGTGTGAAGACAGGAGAAGCCCTAACCCTTGCAGGAGTGGTGATTATGGTATTTACACTTGCAAAGCTGTGCTCTTATTGACCCAGAAGGGCCAGGTGAAAAGTTGGCTTGGTTTGGTTCAACTGCAGACATGCACTCCATGCCAGAGATTATAAACTCTCAGCCTTCTTCATTTCACTCTTCCAGCTTCTCTTCCTTCTGTAATAGTGTGAGACATTTTTCTTGGCTGTCCTCTTCCCCCTTGGAGATCAAACACAGGCGCTGCTGCTGAGTTTCTGAATTTATGACAAGGACCAGCTTCTTCTAGCCTCAGTTTCCATTAACAACCAGCTCACAGGAGCTGCATTCAGACCACTTGTTTTGTCTTTTGGCACCAGCTATTTTATGAATAAGAAACACAGCAAAGGGCAAACAATCAGAAAACTGGTTTCACTGTTCTCTACCTGATGGGAAGTCTTCATAGCCCTTAGATCTGGCATAAAAACTTACAAACTCTACACTTGTAAGTGTTGTGTAAAAAGCTGTTATTGCCCTTAAAACTAGTCATTGGAGTTGAAAGATAAATATTATTCCATATCTTATTGAATAAAATATATTATATCACAGGTGATGGAGACAGATTGTCTCAATAAATTCTGATACTGTATTTGGAGGAAAAGTGGCAATAAAAATGCTGATGACTTGACACAGGGAGAATATTGAATGTCATTAACATGTTATTTCCTCTGTTCTGATATCACTGTCATGTTCTTCCCACTGCTCTAATCTCTATCAGTTGTGGGCTTTTTTTTTTTTTTTTGCTTTGCTTGTTTGAATGAGAAAAATGACATTTTTTCAGCCCTTTAAATTAACCCCTACTTGAGAAATGCTTAGAGATAGGAGGTGACATCCTCAAATATAAAAATTAAAACATGGCTTGATATTTAACCGTATGCTAAGTATGGGCTGAAGAGGAATCCTTAAGACTGTCACTATCATCTGATAGTTGATTATGACGGTTGTGGCCATCTGCATAGTGATAAGAGCAGTATCTTGCTTTTATGAAATGCTTGGAAAGCACTTAATGAAGGAATTGTTGCTGTTCTTTTGCAGATGGAGAAACGGAGGGATGGGGAAGTTAAGTGAGTCACGTGAGGTCATTTCCTAGCCCAGTGGCAGAGCCAGATTCCGGTGATGTGTCTAAGTTTTATCCTACGTTTGCTGTGAAACTTGATTAGCTGCACATTGAGGTCACTTTTCCCAACCCATGCTAAACTGTACCTGCTGGAGCCACAGCCCAGCAAGTTTCCAGTTGTTCCTAGCAGAGATTCCTCTGGTTTTATTTCCTGCTCTTGTCTAGATGTGGTTTGTCTCTCTCACTGTATATATTTCACAATGAGGGCTGCAGAGCTGAGAATGCATTTGTGCGCAGTTACGAAATGAGCCATCTAGAAAAAATAACAGTAATCCCCACCTTCATCCCCTTTCCCCAAACCAGAATAAACCCAGTGCTTTTCAGAAAGCCTGACTCTGCCCAGGCATTCCCATTCTGTCACTCTGTGCCAGAAAGCCTGTTGTGATAGCCCTACGGGCAACTCAGATCAGCTTGTACCAAAGAGCATTTGGATCACGTGGGTTGTTTGGCATCCTCATGAGAGAATATGCTGCTGGTCTTGAATGATAGCAATTAAAGGTGCAAAGAAGTCATCTGTCTATTTGCTAGGGCCAGTATCCAGTCTGGTCTCCCACTGTAATCTCATGCTTTATCCACAACTAATTCTAAATGACTCCAGGAATAGCCACCACTTCCATTACAGGACCATTTCATGCACTGTTATAGTTTATTGTCAGATGGTTTTCAGCAATTAAATTCTAAATTGATTTCACAGTTGCACACGCTGTTTCTGTTATTTATTTTGGTCCTCACCTGTCTGAGGAAATGGGGTGCCTCTGTCTCTTCATAAGTAGCTGCTGCTGTAAAGCTGAACCGAATATTTTAAGTGCCTGCAAAAATAGACTTTTACTTAGAAATAGTGTTCAAGGCACGTTATAACAGAGTTTAATTCTCACAAAGCCTCAGCAATAGGACTGATGGATTTTTAAAAGGGAATAATACTGTGGATCTTTTGCTAAGTGTCACAGTGCCTACATTTTTCTGTTTGTTCTGGTGTCCTGCAGGAAGGTATGTTATTTCCCCACGTAGAGCAGAGGATGGAATTAGCTCCCTGGTATGGCTGCATTACTGCTCTGCCATTCACTTCCTGACTTCAGCTCAAGTGCCTACAGGTCCTACCCTGCCAAGTTAATGGGATCCTTTCTGATAAGGCAGATATGGGGCCAATAAACCAGAACAACTTTATGCCTCGATTTACCCAGGTGTAAAGCGGGAATAAAATTCCTCATGTTTTGTAAGACACTATTGAAAAAGCTAAAGGAGCTGTCTGTAGAGTTAAAGCTACAGAGTAAAATACTATTAGTACTTTAACCCTCATGTCTCACCTCTTTCGAACAGGCTCTTTCCAAGTACAAATCAGAACCCGAATAAAGTTCTCTTGCACTCAGTGTCTCCCCTTCTGCCTAGTGTGCATGTTGGAGTATTTGAAACCCTTATTTTCATTCCAGTTTCAGTCCTTTTTTTTTTAACATATGCCCGTATTTTTTGGAAATCATTTGGGTTTTAGTGAGAGCATATGTCCTTTTTCCTGTAGAAAGTGTTCTCCAGGCCAAGATCATCTTCAGGGCAGTCACTTTAGTGACAGAAAAAAAGAGATATTGGCACCAACTTGGCACAACGTCATTATTATCACGCAGGCAGTTCCCCTTTATTATCAACATATAAAGAGAACAATTAAATTTTGCAAGGCAGGACTTCTAATCTCCAGGATCAGATTCTTCACGGCAAGGAGGGGGTGTAAAAGTTTCTCTCTTGCTCTGTCTCTTCATGGCGAATGGTCCCAGCTGTATGACTCTGTTCATGAATATGCATGAAATCAGATATGACATTCCCCTGCTCCCATTAATAATCTTGTCATCTGACTTGTGCAGCATTAAGCTTCAGCCCGTGGCTCCTCGTAGCGAAAGCAGCCTGGAGGAAAGGGAGGGAGGGGAGGAGGAAAAAAAAAAAAGGGCATGCCTTTTTTTATTGGGATTAAGTGCTTGAAAATTTTGGCAGGGGGTTGCCAGGAGAGTAAGGGGAGGGAGGGAAAGAGAGAGAGACGCACACAGGGACAGAGAGACGAGAAATCCTCCATGAATGCGTTGGCTTGTTAGAAGCCCAAAGCGGTGGGTGTAATGGTATGCGAGCTGACCTTGAATATAGCCACTGTGGGTTGCCCCAGCTTTTTTGTAAAAGAAGCATTTGCAGCAGAGGTTTGGATTTCAGGCTTTGCAGTCATCAATCATCTCAGCCTATTCTCCTCTTTGACAGCTCTGTACAAGGCCTGACATTTGACACCCAGGACCCCAGGACTTACACAGAGGCACAAGCTGAGGCCCTGGGGAGGAGACAGGGAGCAGGGGGAGAGAAAAAAAATCACAACAGGAGAAACGTTTTTCTTTTTGTTTTTCATTTTATTTTTAAAGAAGCTACAAAACAGATTATAACTGTAATAGGAACTGATTTAACAGAAGAACATTGCACTGAGTTCCATTCCCTGCATTGTGCAGTTCATGCTGACAAGGCTGATCCAAAGAGGTGGGAGAGGGAAGGCAGACTGAGAGGAATTTAGGGGAAGAAGGATGAGGCACTTACAGTTTTTCTACACATCCAGGTGTTACCAACCTACCAAAGTTTTGTTCCATTTTAATGAAGTTAACCTGGACTTGATATCTCCCGGTTCAAGACAACCAGACGGATGAGTTCCCTGAGACACATGGACCTGTTGGAGGCCAGGATGTTCCTCAGTCAGGTTGCCTAAGCTAAATTTCAGCAAACCTAGCTGTGAAATTGAGTATTTAGGTTGAAATTCTGGGAGTCTAAAGGGTAGGGAAAAAAAGCAGATACGACCTGTTAAAGTAGACAAATGTTTTGGGATAAACCTCTTTGTCCAAGTCAGTGTTTACTTGAGCTGACATATTCTGATGGTTGCAGTCTTATTAAGATAGTTTTTTATGTCTTTTACAATACAAACATTACAGCAGTCATTCTTAACCTAACTTTTTTTGGAGCCAAGCCTTTGTTTTTACATCTTTTTCTATCTGCACAGTCTCCTGTCCCTCACACCCACTTCTAGTTAAGAACAAGAAAGACAAGTTCAATATAACTTTTATGTGCTGTTAAACTAGATATGACACCAATTTCTTGTGAAAGCCGTCCATGGTTCCCTGCTACCTCCTTAGTCATAAAAAGGAAGGGAATTGGAGGTTTGTAGAAGGATTCTGTTGCAGATGACTTTTGGCACAAGGAAATTTGACACAAGGAGCAGGGGCAACCAAATATGTGAGTGTAAGTGGACAGGAAAGGACACAGGAAAGTATTTCTCCTCAATGTTTAACTCGACAGTGGCACATGGCATATTTAAATTGATCTAGAAACAGGTGACAAGGACTCTCTCCTTTATGCTAACTTTGGATTCAGCCCAGAAGTATGTATCCAGCCTGTGAATTTTGCTGACACAGGAAGTCAGGTTAAATTCTCTGGATGATTTTCCAGGAATGTCAGTCTCCTCAAGGAGACTTTGGGTCACAGGACGGTTTATTTGAAAAAACTAGCTCTCTGTATTTTTCTCTATTAAAAAAACCAGGAATTTTTCAGGAATTCAGTGTTTTGATCTGTTGTGCATTTTGTTATCTTAGAGTATTTTCCATTTGCCAGCCCTGATCCCACCCCTGGGTCGCACAGAGATAAATGAACAGTTTGAGTGCATCATTTCTGAAACAAACCTTCAGAGGAGCACTTCCAGAGCAGTTAACAAACTTTTGCTTTCCATAAACAAAACTGCTTGCTCCAATGAACCTTCCTGGAAAAGGGTCACAAATGATGTCAGAGTGAATTAGGGGCTTTTTATGTGAATGAATGTTTGCAAACAGTGTTCGGCTGTCCTGTTTCAAACTCGTAATTACAGTTGCAGCTCTGCAAAGGGGAAAACCCAAGCTCACTCTATAGGACACACATTTACTGCCTGCAGGGGTTAGGATGAATATTTTTCCCGAGCTAAGTGCTCTGTGGATTCTGAGGGCTGCCTTCCTCTGAAGTATCAGGGTTTAGCCACTGCTGGAGGCAATGATACCAAACTTGATGGACCAATGGGCTGATTCAATATGGCAATTCCTCTGCTTCTTGTATTTTTCAAACTGGCTTCTGTGTGCACATGCCCAAGCGATGATTTATCGCCTGCTCCGGCAGAGCCTCTTGCGTGGAATTGTCAGGATCAGGCACATTTGCTGGGTTTGTGGACGGATGTGCAAATGTGTCTAGAGAGAAACAGATATCAAACAGCTGATTATTATTGTTTTATTTCTCTGCTCTGTGTAGGACCCTCCTCCTTTGACACTCATTCCAACATTTCATTCAATTTTACTTAAATTTCCAGGCTTTTGACTTTTATGGTTGATGTTCAAGGTAAAGGAAAGAGTTAGAGGATAAGTATTTGTGCTTTGAATGATTATTTCCCTCATTAATTTTCAAGTCCAAAGAAAGCCTCACCAACATTTTTCCAGACTCCAAACCTGATACTTGAGTCTCTTCTTTTTTCTAGTTCTGCACTGAAAATGAGAAATTTGCAATATTAGAAAGGAAAACTCTTGCTTTATTGGGAAATCCTTTGATCCATAAAATAAGAGGATTGTGTTTTATTTTATTTTTTTCTCCTCTGCAAGTTTTTGAATAAGATTTAGCTTAACTTAGCTGAAAAGACTTGAAAACACAAGTTTGAAAATGTCATCCTGGGTCCAAATGATTTTTATAAAGCAATGAGTGAGGTACCACTATAACCTGTTGCTATGAATCTATTTTTGTGGCAAAGCTTCAAGCTCCTCCACATTAGAGAGCTAAAAGTGGAAGCACATACTGCCAGTGGTAAGACATCCTTTGGCCATGTCAGGATTGTTCTCCAGCTTCTTCCATCCCTGGTTCAATTGCACAGTCTTGAGGCTACTTGTTAATCCAGTATGCTTCTCATCTGAATCCAGTATCTTCACCTGATTCCTGGACTTTTTGTACGATTGTTAGGCTGCTATATTTGTTTATGTAGACCTCAGCTGGGCTGTTTCTAAAATCTGCAGTTCTGTCAATGAATTCAATGTGTAGGTCTCTATCAAATACCCAAATATCCATTGGAAAGTCACAAAGAAGGAAGAGCTGTCATAACCCATGAGACTATTCTGTGGTTTTATATCCAGGTCATTAAGTACCTGATGGATTTTCTTTGAGTTTTTACATTTGTTTTGAAATCAAAACCCTAGCTATAGATGTACAGGACATGAAAAAAAAAAAAAAAGGAAGAGAAGAAGTCCATGGACTGTAACTTGCATCAGATGCACCACACGAAAAGAACAGGTGAAAATAATGTATGCAGTGCAAATAAATTAAGGGAAAGTGAAAAAGACTATTACAGATTGGAGCGTGCCTGGTTCTAAAGAGACTAATTAAAAAATGTTAATAAAGAGTAGTAAGAATTGTCTAGTGTTTAAATTCCTTAATTGAGACACAAGAGCTCAGGCAAAACATAAATCAAAGTATAAGTTTTTCCTTCAACAGAATACAATGAGAACCAATATGTTGTTATGTAGTACATCATAAATATCTAGGGATAAACACTGGAGACCGAAAGAAGAAAAGATGGATCATTTTTATTTTACCTCTCCTTTTGTTGCCTTTTTTACTATTTCAGTTACGTTTTGCTGTATAAAAATGATTATTATTCTCTTCGTACAGCCGCTATCGATGTGGAATTATGGCGTAAGCGAAGAGTACGGGATCCATTTCAGCAGCCAGGCTGCCTTGTTTGAGGTGCTATAGAGCCTGGTGAATGAAGAGTCCTCGTGCTGGTGATGAGCACGGAAACAAGTATTTGTGAAACCAGATCGACAATTCATCTGCAAACAGACTGATGTGACTTTCCCCTCTCATGCCCCCACGGTGTAAGAACTGCAGCTGCGCTCGGCTCCATTCAAAACATCGCATCCTCTTCCCTCGCGCTTGGGTGGGCAGTTCAGGATGCTAAATAGGACATTTTGACTGCTCATATCTGTACCTTGGGGCCTACCAGATCTGAGGGCAGCGGAGTGCCTGCTCATTTAACTTGCACAGCTGCAAAGCTTCCAGCACAAATGCTCCTCGAACGCTTCTGTGCGGGGCTGGATGTGACGGCACAGCGCTCGGCTGGAGAGGGAAAATAGAGAGACAACAAACTCCCGAGCCTTCGTGGAGAGAGCACCCTCCCCAAGCCTGTGAGATTAAAGCAATAGATTTTCAAGTAGCCCTTCAGAGTGACTAATTTATATGGATATCAAGGATTCAGTTGGAAAATTTAAAAAAAGTAACTAGGGGAAAATATGGTGCTCTCTAAGTCCCAGTGGTGTGCCACATTCATTTTACTAGAGAGTTTATTCTTTAGTACTTTCATAGATTGACATGAGGGAGGAATTCACATGTCAGGACAGATAAAATCTCCCTCCTGCCAAAGGAGTCTATTCAGACATGCATGTTAGTAGGTTGATAACTTATTCTGTATTGCAGAGGACTCAAAGATAGACATTTCTCCTTTTATCTCCATCTCTGCGCTCCCTGCATACTAAAGATATGGGGAAACAGCAAGATACATCTTAACTAACCCTCTCAGAGAGCAGTGACTTCTCCTAGCCTGTGCCAAGAGATGCAAACTTAAAGGAATAAGGTGTCACACAGACTAATAGCAAACACATTAGCAATGTTTATGCGCATAATTTGAGCCCTGTGTGAATATTGTTTAAAAAAATACAAACCCTGGACTTTGTGGTTAATTTTTTTTTTGCCAAG
Organism: Acanthiza pusilla; assembly: GCA_036630365.1. NCBI lineage: Eukaryota > Metazoa > Chordata > Aves > Passeriformes > Acanthizidae > Acanthiza > Acanthiza pusilla. Next base: position 15,527,985 of record JAXCHO010000004.1, on the reverse strand, counting down.
AAAAATGCACAGTATTGCAATGCTCTAGTTTCATGTTGCTCTGCTAGAGGCATGGGAAATAGGTTGAGAAAGATGGGGGACCAGGACAAGTAAAACACGTTGAAGAATCCATCTTTGACACGCTTTCCAAATTCTGATGAAACCTTCATGTTTTTTTGGGAGATAGGCCCATTCTCCATTTAAAGGCTGGAAAATTGAGTCAAACAACTTTACCCCTTGACCAGAGCAGTAGAAGTATGTGTGCTTTCCAAACTGGAATTAAAATCCAGGAATGTTTAGTCTTATGCTTAATCTGTCCATCTCCATTTCATGTACTTTTGATTTTTCTGGGGCTATCAAATAGCATAATTTTAGGGAAACTTGCAATTTAAGAGTATTAAATTATGTGAGTGTCATTCCTAAGGAGTCTTGTTTAGAAAATGGGGGATAAAGAACCTCCAGAGTGTCTCTGAACTACCCTTTGGTAGAAGGACTTTTTCCTGTCTCCTTCTTCTTCCAGTGATAGTGCTGGAAGAGCAGCCTCCTTCACTGGGCACTGTGGGACTCAACATGTGGGTAGGAGATAAATCAGCTGCTCTGATCCTTCATCCTTCCAACTCAGTTCCCAAAAGCAGATTCTTATTTTTTTAGCAGCTCATGTACGTAGATTGAGATTAAAGTGGTTTAGAAAGTGTTTTATATAGATTTGTATACATACCTAAAATATTTGCCTAGATGTATCTTATCTAAACTTCTGCACGGATCTGAATTTCCCAGGGCTGAGCCACGGTTTGTGTAAATCGGTGTTGTCTCACTGTCTTTGAGGGAGCTTATTTACGTCAGCTCTGGAATTATTTGCCTGTATTCCAGCCAGCAGTTAGCTGCAAGAGTCAAAAAAACATGGATATGCACTGTTTTCCAGATATCTCTAGCCTCTCTGTAAACAGAAGCTATTAGAAATATTGTGAGAAAGCTATCTTGCGAGGTTTGCTCCCCACTCAAGAGTTTTTAGATGGATATCTGACAAGAATGTGCAGTTATACCAACTCTCAAACTTCAGCATAATTTTCTTTGCCTTAGTAGCAATTCATTTTGATTTGCATACCCCAGATTTGAGCTCTTGGAGTTTCAGAGATCTTCAAACAACACATTTTTCATTTTTCCTTTCGCCTCACAGTTTTCATATATTTCCAAGCTACCTGAATGGAGAAATATAACATAAGAAAAATAAAAACACATTAAAATTCCACCCCCCAAATCTTTTTCCTCTGGGAAATTCTGTCTATAGTGTGGTCTTTTCTAGAGAATGTTTTCATTCTACCTAAGGTCTGACGCAACAGGCTTAGTTTTGAAAATAATAAGCTTTTCCCAGACAAGACTTAGTGAAGTAATGACTCAGAGACACAGACAGACAAGTGGACTGTTTGTTTCATCTTAATTATTTATGTGGTGTTATCCTAACAATAATATATTATGACATATCCTCCTTTATTTGTGTATCACTTAATGTGAGAGTGAGACTATGAGAGATCACATCTCAGCAAGGATAATTATACATATGAAGTTAAGAAATGGTAATATAATAGACCAAATTAAATTCAGTCATACATAATATAAATTTTATAAATGATTCTTTATTAAAGATTTCTTTTCCTGTTGCTGTTGACCAACAAATTCTTTGATGTTTCAAGAATATTTTAGACAAAGACATTTCAGCAAGGTGAGCTCAAAACTGTGATTTCACCTTTGAATTGTCCTTTTCTATTGATCTTCCTGTGATTTACAACCATTTCGCATCTGAAAGTTCTCTCCTGCTTTATGTCAACCAAATTTGGGGCACAGTTTCATCCTTACGGAGAGCACCTGCTTTGTGTCCTTTATGAAGGGAGATTAGTGTCTTGCTTTGGGAATTCGTTGCCCATTGGCTCTCTTCACCACAAAACCAACCAAAAAAGTGCTGCATGTTTCTAGGTAGAATTGCTCGTAGATTTGTAAAATGATTTTGATCTTGGACCTGAGCCTGCCATTAAAGTGCTTGACTTGCCTTGACCACTGTAATTTTAGAATGCTGACCCTTCTACCTTGCAATTTACACAGTGTTTTTAGCCTAATGCAGAATTTCCCTCTTCTGCAGCTGGGAAGAGAATATCCATCATTTCCAGATGTGGACATATGATCCAGGAGGCAATTGAAAGGATTTTGGAATCATATGGTTTGGCTTATGGATTTGGATTGGTCAAGAGAGATTTGCCTGAAATCCTTGAGAGAGCGTGGCACCTCTCCGACGCGGGAGGCATTTTAAAATAAAACCCAAAGTTAAATGCATTTTATAGAGAGGCTTAAAACTTCTAAAATATAAATCTCAAATATTTATACGTGGGCTGCAATGGAACAGAAGTTACGACCTCATATGTGAATGTCTAGGATTTGTTTTTCCCTTCCACCAGCCCACCTGGAATGACTTTAGCTTTCAGCTTTACCTCAGGCTGTACCCAGGTTAGCTCCCAGTGACTTATGACTCCATCAATCTGCACAGATATGTGCTGTACTCCTTCAAGGGAAGTAGTTCGTCTTCTATATGACTGCATCCCCACCTCTTCCAAAGTTCAAAGAACCCAGGACAATTGCTTATCCAAACAGGCTTCCAGTGAGGATTGAAGATGCCTCCCCATGTGAATCAGAACTTTCTGGTGAACTTTGACAGAGACAGAAACTTTCAGCGTAATCCATCCCCTCTTGAACTAGAAAGACATGCGATGATGGTGATGAAATATCAGGTGAGATTGCTCAGTATGTTTTAAGGAGCTTTGAACTGGAAATGGATCAATTTAGAGCTCTTTTCTGAAGTCAGAGTAGCACATTTTTTATGATCCATTTCCCATGAACTAGCAACTGTTCCCTATCCAGCAGACAGTTTACTTGTAGCTATTTTGACTTGCATTATTCCACTTAATGAAGATAAACATAAGTCAGACACAGGAAAGCCACAGAATCTGTATGAACGGGAAGTGTTCCAAGTATTCAGCATTTACTAGGCAAAATTGGCCAGTAATTCCTTTTGCTTCTCACTGAGGATAAAAATCCCTGAAAGATAATCATCATCATTGTTTGAACTAATATAGCATTTTTATCCACTGGTCTGAGAACACTTCCCAAAAATTATCTGGACTGAGAACAGCCTTGAGATTAGACTCAAATTATTTAAAATACACATTTTATGGACAGACAAACTCATGGGTCACCTAGAGGTACCATGGAGTCACAGAGTCAGAAGAATACAGAAGATTTCTGACTGCCATTTCTGTGATTTCAATGACATTGCAAAGGATGCTTAATGTTGCTTATTCGAGTTGCTTAAATTATTCATATTACTGTGACTTTAGGGATGAATATTTTTTCTGCTTACATGCAGATTTAAAAAAATTATTCTTTTTTAGTGATTGTATGACTGTACACCAGCTATAAACTGTCGTGCTATAAACTGTCCATATATTTAATGCCCAGGATTGTTAGTTGGCAGATGATTAGCAACCTAGACCCCTTGTTATGTCTTGATTTGGATTAGTATAACATTTTTTGAGCCAAAGAAAGAACATCAAATATTCAATCCATGCAACACTACCTTTGTGGGAATATAGCCACTTCCCTGGTCAGAATAATTATCTCCCAAACATTTATCTGCATAAAAACTGCTTCCCTGTATGTTTTCATAAAGTAACTAATAGGATGGCGTGAACATGAGTAAAACAAATGTTCTGAATCCAGATGGGTGCTCATGGATGTTGTAGTTCACCCACATCCAGTGGCTGTACAATTAATAAATGATGGTGAATGGACTGAAGTTGAGTAAGACACTTTTCCTATATACTTCATCTTCAGTTATCAGACAACTTCTTAGGGGAATTTTGTTTCTTTATTTGTAGGTCCATGGTTCAAAAAGTTCTCCAGTCTTCTCCTGCTCATGCTCCACTAACGACAATAAGGAGACAGTGATGTGTACACTGAAATCGCTTGCCCAGGCAGGCTAAATGGATCATGCCCTTCCTGAGCCTTGAATCTATACCCTCCAAACAGCACCATATGGTTAATTTTTAAGCCAACTGATCAAGTGTTTAATAAAGCAGAGGCTGGGGGGATGAGGAGGAGAAATGCCTTCCCTAAAAGCCATTGTTCTGGTGGGCTGCATCTCTTAACCCTTTGCAGAGTGGAAGGAAGAAATCCATGGAATGGAGCTTTGACTCATAAGACAGGAGTGGGAGAGGAGGGTGTGCATCAATTTATGGGCCAAATGCATCAAAAATGTTATTTATGTGTTACACTGGGATAATTACTGATTTATGGATACAGTGAGAAAGACACTGACCTGAGGATTAAGCTCTCCAGGCTTTATTCCTGATTCTGTCATATGTGGCTGTCTGACCTTGAACACTTAACTTTCCCCTTCTATTTTATCCACACATGTTCAGGCCAAGGTGCCTGTGGAGCATAACCCTGTTGCTCAGGGCGTCTCCTTCCAAAAATATATTTACAGATTCTGCTTCCAAAATTTAGACAAACCTTCACCTGAATTGGGACAATTGGGTTCTTTGAATTACATTGCAGCACAATGTTGACATAGAACTGGAATCACTTCATGGGGCAGGTCTCAATGTTTTATTTACGTAGCTTACAACTACCTCTTGATTTTTTTACATAAAGTTAGATTTGAAGCAGATGATCAACATTTATTTATGCATGCATTCAGACAAGACAGCATTGTAACTGAGAAAGCTTAAAGTCTTGTGTTTAAAAAAAAAACCAACCAAAAAACAACCAAAGCTATTTAGGAAATGAAGTCATCTGCAGAAAAAATTGCCCACACAACAACAAAACAGTCTTCCAGCTCCTGTGTTTTTGGATTATAACATGCCATCTTTAGTATTTATTTCCCTAAGAGCTTGCCTTTTTTAACAGATGTATACTCCCTTCATTGGTGTTTATTTAAAACCCTGCCAATATATCTGAAATCAGCACATACTGAATGTTGATGCACCACCTTGCCTAATTGACTTAGCTGGAAAATAAACAGTGAAAGGCTATTTTAGCAGCAAACTGGTTGATACAGCTACTCATTCCCTACCTTTATCTATGTACCACACAAGCAGACAAACACCTGATAGTGCAGACACAAGGTTGTTGCACATTTTCTGCAGTCTTTAGGATTTTAGGGACAAACTTGGTCACTGTCATCCCTTGAATCAAAAAATGACATTTTTATCTCTGCTGCCCTAAAAGCTTGGTGACATCTGGAAGATGCCATCAGAACCATGAGTATGTATTAAAAGTTATTTTAAAAACAATAGGCTCCTGAATATTCGCAGTAAATAAGGATTATAAGGCTATTCACGCAATGTGAATAATTTGCTGCTAATAATATTGACACTCAATCTGTCTGCAAAATGTCTCTGTTAGCAGGAAACAATCACGCTGGGAGGTGTTAGGAAGACTTTGCAGTGGAGTGGTGGAATGAAGTAATTAAAAACGGACTGGAAAATATATTAGAAGTTTGAAAAATTATTTTTCTGAATTTTTAATATGAAACATTAGAAAATAAATACTAATAATGTATTATTTATAGAGAAAAAGAGCTTTCTGCTAGTTCAAGAATATGTTGTTTTACAAAAGTGACACAATTTGGAATATATTGGTAAAAAAAAGGCAGAGACATAAAATAGTCCAACAGGGGAAAAAAAAAAAGGAATTTGATTATGGCAGTACTGATCACTGAGCTGGGACATGACAAAATTGGATTAAATGTTTTAGGAAGAACTGAAAAAGAAAGGCTTTAGTAGAAAGGCATAAAGGACTCCTATGGAAATTGATATTTCAGTTTCATTTAGGATATGCTCTTTTCACACAAATTTTACTTTGTCCATTGTTCAACTTTTCACCAAATATAATGATTATTCCTGGGAAAATATTTAGCAGATGAAAATGACCATTTTTGATGGAGTTGGGTTAGGAACTGATACATCTCATTGAAGGAATACTTTGAGGGTTTTGCATTAAAGATTTTCTATCACATATTTCAGAAGTTAATATTTATTTTTGTTAATTTAATAAAAAGGTTGCACCTTTGAAGCTTTTTTTAAGCTCTTATCCATCATATCAGGGTATTAAATGGCTACAGATTTTTTCCACTGATATAAAAGTGTCTTAGTGTATTTATGCTATATATGTCCTTTATTAGAATTGGATTTTTATACCGTATCATTAAAAAGGAATATAAAAATAATAAAATGACAAAAGATTGATTTTCCATATATCTTTGGTCAGGAGGAATTTTTAACTTTAAAATAGTAAATCAAAAATAGAACACAGTAAAGAAGTGCCTTTGAGTTAGACTTGCTATGAAAGAAGTTCGGTTTTTAGAACTTTTAGTGTATTTAAAGGAAAAAAAGTTTTCTGTTACTGAATGTGACCCAGATTTTTTTTTCAATAATTTTCTTTTGCTTTTATTTTTATTAACTTTCCTTGATAAATTTTTTAATCCAAATGACTATTAAGTGGGGTTTTTTGGTTCGTTTGTGTTATTTTTTTGTTTTGTTTTTGTTTTTGTTTTTGTTTTTTTTTTAATTCCCCGGTTTGGCACATTCTGTAATTGCTTACTACCAACTTACTCACTGGCTTAATTCCTCTTACTATAGTGAATTAGGAGATTTTTAAGAGCTGTTCATGGTAGTTACTGAGAGAACATGCTTTGTCAGACAAAATAAAATCTGTGTCCTAGAGTGTCATTTCTAAGTCATTACTGATAGTTGGAGTTATTGTGTGCATTGCATACATGATAAATAAAAGAAAAGAACAGAGGAAAAGGAAGAATTTTTTACTCTCAATATCAGTTTTCTAGAGCTTAGAACTGAGACAGAACAGTCAGAACCCAGAAAAGCTTCCTGATTTTAAGCTAAAAGGCAGAAAACTCTTGGGGTAAGCTAAGAGGAGGAATAGAAAGCTTTGCTGAACAGAATGACACTGTTGAAAAGTTTAAATTTATGTTGATCATCATGAGATGAGCTGGAAAAGCTCAGAGCTGGTGGCTTCAGAGCTCCTCTGAGCTGAATCTGAAGATATACCTGTGTTTGAAACTTGCTTTGAGCACATGGGCATGTTGCTGCCAGATAGGAGAAAATTGGATCCCATCAGGAAATGACCAGTGCCAGAGAAGGTTATGAGTTTATTAACCTGATGAATAAAAAAGTAAATATTTGGTGTAAAACCTGTCAGAGATTGCACTTGTAAAACTTCTAATTCAGCTATTTCCTCTTAGAGCTGTCAAAATATGTCTTGGATAAGTTAATACAACATTACACATTGCAGAAGCTTTTGCTCTAACCTGATGTTCAATCATTTCAGAGCAATTTTTTTTCCTTCCTCACCAACTTATCAACAGCCTACCTTTGTGTCTGCAGGCTGCCTCCTCAACTCTTTATTTCCATAGCTCTAACCTTTGCACTGTGCTTTCAAAATGCTTTCAAAATGGTTAAAACTACTTCTTAAAACAGGAACAACCTGATGGGTAATTACCAATGGGCATCAAGAATGAATCTTTCTCGTGGACTGGAGTTTCACTGGTGTCTCTGCGGGCTGTCTCCATTTTTTAATAGCATTTTTGGAGAAGGCTAGAGAGGGAATCATGGCCCTGATACAAATTTAAAGTGGAGGAGGGAATAGGTGGAAAAGGAGCACCACCTTTGCTACCCTCACGTGAGTCAAATGACAACATTTTATTATGAAAATTGAAGATATTGGAAAACCTTTGCCTGCAAAATTCTCAACATTGAGAAAATGAAATAAAAAACAGCTGGAGAAGATTTTTTTTTATTTAAAACCAAGTAGACCATATTAAAGTCTCTCCCTTTCTCTCACTAACTCTTTGCCCTCTAGACAAAGGAGGATTTATCTCATACATTTCAAAAAAAGTCACCTCTCTGTAACCTACAGTTCATTCAATCAAGGCTTAGCGTAAATAATCAGTATGGAAAACACCAATCGGCTTTGAAGAGCCCCTGGATTTAGGAGGAACTCAATGTTCATGTCTGTGCAACTCCTCTGGGAAGCAGAGGAAGGAGAATGTGTCTTGATTTACACTGCCCTATTTCTCGGCTCTGCCAGCCTCTGCTCTGTCCACTTCACTACCGTCAGATGCTGGGAGACAAGCATATGGTGTTTACTTCTCTGACTGACATCTCTCTGGTTTTCCTCACTCCTCGAGAGAATCCTCCCTTGCCAAGTCAATTTGCAAGGGCTTGGATGTAGCCATGGCCCTCTGGTCGGGATCCAAGCTATTCCTCATTTTCCCTTGGCAAATGTTTGTGGAGGACAACCTCCCTCCGCCTTACAAAATCAGTGTTTCGTGGAGGGAAACTCAAATCCAGAGAGCAGCCTGACCCTGGGTGTCCTTTTGTGCCTCGTTCATGTGGGGCTGCTCAGGGATGTCACCCAGAGGCTCCTGCTGATCCTGGGGGCTGGAGGGGGAGGAAGAGTTGAGATCCCTGGTGAGGGACAGCCAGGAAATCCTTGCCAAGGGGCTGTGGACAGCCACTGGCGCTGCTGCTGCAGCTGATGAGGACTGAAATGAAGAAGAGGTGCCAAGCAAAGGATTTGCATTTGCTGTAGGTTGTGGAGCTTAAATGGAGTTTGGCTTGGGAGTGGTTTTAATATCCCAGGGACTCCTGCTCCCCACTTGGAGACATAAGATGGACATGTTTTTTGGATGAAAATTGAAAAAAACCAAACACAAATGCTCCAGCCTCTTTTAAGATCAACTTTTTGTGCTTTATTCCTTTTATTTTTCTCCTTCCATCTCCTCCCTCCCTCTTTTCCTCCCTCCCTCCCTCTCTCCAACACTTTGATCTGGTGGCAAGGGCATCTTTATCACTCTTATCAGGTCCCCAGTTCATGGCTGTCCTTTTGAAGTGTGACTTCCTGCACCCAGTGCTCAAGAAAGGATACTGGGCACTGCAGGTTTCCTGTTGCTTTTCCTCTGTATCTACAAGTTTCCTTCGCTTTCCTTCCTGTTTTTCTGTTTCATTTGTTTGTGCTTCCCTTCACTGATCAAACCTGCCTCTCTCCCTCTGACAGGTTCTCCCTCACTTGTAGATCATTATCACTTATCTATTTTTCTGCTCCAACCTCTCAGTGTGATCATTCCCTTTTCTCTACTGTGCCTCATCCTTTCTATCCTTTCTTCCTTCCTTCTTTCATCTGTTTGTTGAGATTTTTTCCCAACTGATTCGTTTTGACACATGTTTTCTGTTCTTTCTAAGTTGTTCTTTAGACTTGTTTTAGACCCTTGACTGAACTGGAGAAAAGCCTGAAAATGAACCAGAAGATCCTTTGGGATTTTGTCCAAAGAATACTGGAGTTAGAAGCAACACTAATTGACTCAATGGGATTTAGGGTGAACTCCCTGTTCTTTCTTTCAGCAAATCTCCTGAACATTTGCTAGTCTTTCCAGATCTCTGCTGATAGTAGTCTGTAATCTTTGACATGTTATTAGTTTGAAGGAAAACCTTCATAGAAAGTTTTTTTTTTTTTCTTATTTTTAGTAAGAAAAAGAAGGCTCTGAAGAGATATTTAGCCTTCTCAACGAGTAAATGTAATTCCATATTTCACTACAGGCTTGAAATCTGTGTTGGGATTTTCCAGATCCATGATGTATGAAATAATTCAGATGGTAAAACATTATTCAGGGGCTTCCCAATTAGTCCCGCAATACCTGTTTGGGGGACTGAAGAGCGCTGAGGCTGTTTTCTCTGCTTTTAAGCAGGTTTTTGCTTTCTGTGGGGAGGTGATGGTTCAGTTAAGAAACCCCACAGCCATGAGTTTAGGCTTTCTCATGCACCAGCACTATGTGAGTGCATCCAGGCACAGGAGGAGCGAGGAAAACTTAATTTCAGCCTCAATGCTGATCTTTGGCAAACGAGCGGTTTTACGGTGCTTCATGCAGCTCTGTTATTTATTTATTTATTCTCACAGATCCAGCACAGTGCCTTAATGGGTGAGCTGGGCTATCGCATTAACTCCTCCATCCAGCTGGGCACAGATTTGCATCCTGCTGCCGCTGGGCAGGGTAGGATCTGAGTTTGCTTGCTGGGGATGGTATAGTTCTCATACCCAGCTGAGCTGTAGCTTACCAGGGGATACTTCCCCTCTTGGAGGTACAAATGGCAGCTGCTTTAGGCAATAGGAGATGGCCTTGGCACATCCCTGCTCCGTCAGGGAACATACTGTACGTTGCTCTCACCAGATGCTCATGGTGCGTTATCATCCCGTTTTCACTCTAGGAATCATTGGCTGAAAAAACGCTGGGAAGGCTGGGGGGGGAAACTGAATACATATTTTATAATGTAAGTTTATTGCAGTATTTACTGATCTGAACCAAAATCCTCCTATCCTGAGATGACTTTCTTCCGAACTTTTCTGTGTGATTTCATTCCAATAAACCAACATGCTTAATACCATGAAAATATCAAGTCTTTGCCCTCCCTTATCTATAGAAAGAAAAAAACCTAGTGAATATTTCTAGAAAGTTTTTAAAATTTTATTTAATTATTATTAAGCTATAAGAATGTAAGTGCAAGGAAAAGAAGGGAAATTAAAGGGAAATGAGAAAAACCAAAAGAATAAAATGGGTACAAAACTTCAAATTTCAACTCAAATCTCTCCCCTCCTTTGATAGCTCACAGAGCCCACAAGGAGTTGCTCTGTAAGATAACATAATCAGCATGGAGGGAGGCTGAAAGACTCTGGGTCATAAATGGGAAGGTGGATTGCAGCACAGGCTGTTTGCAGGCGTCGAGCCTTTTCTGTTGTTGTTGTAGCTGTGTGGCAGCGCAAGACAAAAGGGGACACTGCAGCTTTCGAGCTTTCAGGACTGGGGGCTGAGGAGGAAAGGAGAGAAGAGCATGATTGATGGAGTTCTGGTTGGCTTATAAAGGGCAGCCGGGAGTGCAGGGAAATAATCAGGGAAAAGGGCGTCCCGTACTGGCGCTCTCAGAGGGGAGAAATGAATCCTGCACCTCTGCATTATTAAGTTGTCAGGCGGGCTGATGATGAAAATCTGAAGGTCAGGCATAACAAGAAGCACCTTATGGGGGGATCATGACCTTTCTGGAAGTGCTACACTCATGTTTATCTGCACCTAACCCTTATCCACAATTCTTCATTTGATAAGAACATTGGGAGAAGGGATGGGGAAGGGGGGAAGGGAGAGGGAAGCCCTCATCATATGTATAAGCAGTGTGTGAAATTAGGCTTCCTGTGAAACTGATTGTGGATGCTCAATTCACAGTGAAAGATAATAAACCAAAAGGACACACGAGGGATGCAGGCAGAAATTGTTCACTACAGTGGAACTCAATAAAGGGAACAAGAGCTTTCCTAAATGACAAATTTGGTACAGCGGTGCTAAAATCAGGATTCTCCCTAGCACCACTGCAGCAATTTGCTCTCAGCTCTACCACTTTTTATTTACTTTGGAAGTCCTAATAATGTTAGAGAGTGGCTTTTTCATCTATTTATTTATTTATTTCTCCCCAGCAATGTTTATTCTTTAACTGCTTACTTTAAACCAAAGAGTCAAGGTGAAGGACAATGAAACGTTAGATTCCGATTGATTTTTCCTCTTTAGTTTCCATATCAGAAATGAGTATAAATATAAATATATTCCAGGGTTAGATGCCTGTCCTGTGCGTGCCTTATTGACTGCTTTAATAAATGTCACGACCCCTCCTGCACGTGCGTGCACTCACGGGCTCACACATGCTCGCAATCAAAGAGGTGGAGGAATTGCTTGGGTATAAACTCAGTAATGATGGCAGCCACACAGAAAATATTCCAAGCCCAAATCTACTCTAAGAATGTGCTAATAAGCTTTTTATTTCACCCCAATTTACAGGATCTTGATTGCGCTTCTCAAATCCGTGAAGTATTTAAAGCATGACGAAGTAGGCTTGTGGAAAAGTGAAGTCAAACAAGACTTCATAATTATTGCAATATATTCACTTTTCATGCATAATCCTTTAAATTAGCAATACAATATATCACCTCTACTGCCACTAGAGGCTAATGCACCTCTATTGAAAGCTATGTTAAGGAAAATTATGTCCTATCCGGAAAAGTCACATAACCTTCCAAAATATTTAATGACAATAGGTTTTGATCCTGTAATTTTTGCATACTCAAGTAGCCTCATTAGCCTTGATTTTCTTACATCAATGGACAATAACCTGTTAACTTTAATGGATTTACTAATACACACTGATGTGAGATCAGAATCAGTACCTTTGGGACATCTTATTTAAGGATTACCAGAACAGCAGGAAAAGAGATATAATATACAAACTAATGAATACTTTTATTAGATGAATTGTGTGATACTGGAACCCATCAACTGCCTTTAAAATGAGTCTTTAATGAACAGGTGACACTGAAAAATACTATATTGTCAATACAGCACATAATGAACCTTCTGTATCACATAAAAATGAAAGAAAGGTTTTCTATTTCTACAGCTTAAGTGATCCAATTTATCTATTTTTACTCTTCTGCTCTCCCATGTGCTTCCTATTGCTGGGGTTTGCAGACCACTTTTCATATTCTATTAAAAAACCCAACTAATAACACCTGGGCTTTGTGCAGCGACTTCCATCTTCAGATCTAGTGCTGATCCTTGGTGGAGGTTTATACAACTTATTGCTGAGGAAATGAGGGCAGGGGAAATGAAATGAATTGTCCGGAGCTACTGAGAAGACTAGTGACAGACCCTAGGTCATCTGGAGTTGAACTGGATGGCTTCCCCATTTTAAACTTTTTTTCCTGTGGGCAAAAGAGTATTATTTTAGAAGGTGGTGCTGAGCCATGGTTTGGGTTTCGATCTAGGCTTTAGGATGGATTTGGCCGAGTACAGTCATACGCCCTCAGCAAAAATCCTCATGGAGCACATTACTATTTAGCACAGACAAGGGTTGCAGAAGGCAGGTTGTGTCTTAGCTCCATTTCAAATCCCTTTTGACTACCAATATTTGCAGGAGCTTTTGAGTCTGAAAGCCCATGGGGGTGTAAAAGTATACTTTGAAGGTCATTGTGTGGGGAGATTTGCCTCCAAGCAACAAAGCCCATGAACCACTCTAGTTTTTATACACAACGGCAAATCTCACATTTCAAGGGGAGTGGGAATTGCTTGGGAATTGCCTTTCTAAACCATTTGGCCATTCTCAAAACTTTGCCTTCATAAGCAAGCCTCTACACCCACTGTGATGTGATCATCATGGCAAAATAAATTTGTCTCAGCTCATGTGTATTCGCTCAATATTGTACTTGTTTGTTCTGTATAATGTGAGCCTCCCAAAACACTGCTTGGAAGCAAAAGCCAAATGCAAGGAACTGTACAGAATTTTCACAGCTTTGTCCTTTGTAGAACCACACATAGATTACTTCACCCCTTTCTGTGGTGGGGGCTCCAATTTAAGTCTTTTTCTGCTAACCAACCCTCATTTCTGTGAACTTCAGAATCTGTGAGACTTGTGAGAGATTTTATTATCTTTTGAGACTTTTTCCCTCCTCCTCCTGTCATCAAAATTGAAACTGGCTGATAAATGAGACGGAGAAGCATGATCTCATAACATGGTTTGTTAGAAATAGAAGCTAACAGATAATCTGTGTAAAAGCTGGTGTCCAAATCAGATTTTCGTACAGATTTCAGAATTGCATTCTTTTATATGTTTATACAACACATTCTTGTTATTGCTTACCTTAAAATATCACTCCAGGTATTATTAGAAGTCAGATGGTGGAGGGGTTTTTAACCCTTTTTTTTTTTCTTTTGTATTACATTGTAATGTTGATATGACTTAGGAAGGGCTTGCCTGTCATGTATCCACACTGGCAGCATCTTATGAAAAAATGTGGAGCCAATAAAGCAGAGTAAGATACTGATGTTAGAAAAACCTACAACCAACCCATCCCCAAACACAAAGAGCCTGATTTTAAGCAGCACAGAGGACAAAAGTAATGAAAAAGGAAGGCTACTTAATAGTTGCTAGTTAGATGTGATAAGTCCTATGGTAGATCTTAAACCTAATGAGTCTGAGGTAAGGAATAAAGAAGCCTTTTTCTTCACAGCATCCAAAAGAATGAGTGATGATTTCCAGTTGAACTCCTCTAAAATCAGATCTGGCCAGAACTCAGTGGGCAAATTTGCCTCACATAATGGATTATTTTTAGGCCAAATGCAGCTTTCATTCAAGCCAATGGAAATATTTTCATTGACTTTAACAGATTTTGATTCCAGGGTCCCTATCTAGTAAGGTCTGGACAATCAAGGAAAGGGCATTTATGTGGTTCTTTGTAGTGGCTTTGAAGCCCTTTAAGGATCACAAAAATCAGCTCTATTTTTTGATCACACCTGAGGTTTTAGAGCCCATTAGTCAATAACACGAACTGAAACTCTTTATACTTTCCCAAAAAAATACTAGATACATTTAAAAATAGCTCCTGAGAAAGGCGTGCCACTGAGCATTTCCACTGTTGTTTTTCAGCTGCACAAAGCCTGGCTATATTTCTTTAGTGATGACTATTTTTACTCTTTGTTGACAAAGCCTGCATTTTAAACTGTGATAATCCCCCTAAACTCGATGCAAGCCTCAGAGGGCTGAAAGCTGGCATGGGAGATGCCAACCCAGGTGTGGTGCTCTCTTCAAAGCATGACAGAAGCCATGGCTGAGTTACAGGGTGGCAGATGCACACACATCGCTTGGCCAAGTTGCTGCTAAAAATGGCTTTAATATCAAAACATGACAGTTTACAAGCAGGCAGTTAATCCTTCACTTGGGCCAAGTGCCTGTTGTGAGTGAGGAGGGGCAAAACCTGATGGAGGAGACTTTTATTTTCCCACCCACCCCTTTCACAAAAATAAAGAAAAATCCTATCTGTTCCTTGTTCCCTCTTCTCGTGTCTTAAATCTCTTCCTCTCCAGCCTTCCTTCTACTCTTGCCAGTCTGTTTCTCATTTCCCATAATGTCTTTCCTAGTTGATGATGTTTCCACGCATGTGGTTGCTCCTAGTCCAACTTTTCAAGGAGTCAGAAACAGCAGTTTGTGTTACGATGCTCATTACAGAGGAGCTTTATATACTGTGGTCTCAGTCTTGGAAACCTGTGGCCTTGATTTTTTTTTTTTTTAAGCACTTTTACTATTTATGCATGGGGTTAAATTCTACACATTTATCCCATGAAACTGAATATCAACAAGGGCAAGAAGATTTAAGGAAAAAGTACTAAAAAGTACTTTTAAAAAAAAAGTGCTGTCTTTTGAGTTTCCATGATACATAATATGCATGATTCCTGTCTGTATGGAGGAAGTTTTCTATCATGGTTTGTGTGTTGGATAAATGCATATAAGTGAGGGTGACCACAGGCTGTAGATTAATGCAAGGTATGTAGCTAATCTAGTCAGTCATCTCTGTGTTGGATCAACGACCAGCATTTTTCTTCAGGGAGTAACTGCTCACCTTGGAAAATGGTTTGGTTGTGGGACACAGAAATCTTTTATAGTTTTTCTACATCTATAACTTCCATCACTTTTTTCCTAAATGGGCTACAATATTAACAGTGTCTTTTTTCCCTCATGTCACTTCCAAGATGAGAACCATGGCTCCAGTTAGTGACAATGCTGGGATTAGAATTTGATGCTGTGTCATACAGAGATTGACATAAATACCAAAGAGAGGAAATCTGGATTAGATAGAAGCAAATGTAAACAGACACTAAAGCAAAAACTACTCCAAAATCACACCCACTCCTTCAGAGTCTATTCATCAGAAACCTGGCTTCTCTAGTAGAAATGAACACCAGAATTTTTATGATATCATCTCATGGAAGAAAATCAGTTGCCAGCCATCCTTTAGAGGAGTGGAATAGTTTAAACAGTGTTTTCATTATAGTGCTTTTACTGGGCATCATTTTTACTATGGAAAGTCCTTTAGAATTAATGGGAATTGATTTCAGTGGCCTTTGACATATTACTGAAAATAATACGGCAAAATACAACCTTTTCCCTCTTACCGCTACGCAAAGGCTTTAACTGGGAAAGCAGTTTACAATGGTGCCCCCATGTAAGGCTTTATTCAAAAGATTTTACGCTTGATAACATCTGAGCCATAGGAGCTGTATGTGGGGTTTAGCATCTTAGCAGCTGCAATTCTTAATCCTGATTCCGTTGCCTCCATATTAAAAGCTCCATGGTCACAGGACAGCAGCTTTGGCCGTTCCACATTGTCATTCATTCCTGTCCCCCACACGCGTGCCTGACCATACAGGAAAATGAGTTTACAACTGACTACGCCTATGGGACTCCCGGAGGGATACAATGCGAGAGCCTTTGCTAGTGGTGGATGGATCCTCAAAAGGTTTGAAAGTTTGGTAAGTACATCCTTAACCAAACTCTTTTGACCTTTATTCAGAATTGTTTTTGGAGAAGGGCAAAGGGTTGGGCCAATTCTTGTTTCACCCAACTGGCTTGTCCATCTGAGGGCTATAATTAATCACTGAATCGCAGCCATACTTTGTTTTGGAGGCTGGGTCCCAATCCAGCAGGGCACTAAACTCTAAGCACATGACTAATTCTTTAAAGTCAAAGGGATTACTCATGTGCTGAAAGTCAGCTGCATATTGAAGTAGATTTCTAGATCAGGCCTCGAGGAGTTAGGGACCATTTATATTTATTGTACAGCAGCACCAAGTTCCTTAGTTTCCCTTTGCATCACTTTAGTCCTCCTTGTTGCCTGGGAATTTTCTTTACAGCAGCAGTGTCAAGAGGCAATGGGCATAGTTTGGAGCAGGACTTGACCCAAAATGTGGGATTGAGAACTTACTGTTCAGTTTTGTAGACTTTTGAAAAAAACAGGTGGCTTCACAATCTAGACACCTTCAAATTTAGGGGAGTTTCCTATTTATGCTCTGTGTCATCTGATCTTGACACACAAGTAGTTTATGTTGTCATGCATTTATTTCTTGGTGCAACGTTTCTTTATCATATCAAAAAATAGAAAGGCATATAAAAATCAGTATCCAAGAAAACCAAGAGAAATCACTTGTTTGGATCTTTTGCAGTAAGTGATCACATTACTTCAACTTTAATTCTCAGCTTGCTCAAAAAGGTAATGACAGCAGTTTTACACCACTTGAGGACTTGTCTCCTTAGGAAGAAACAGGCCTCACAAATATTCTTTTTGATTGGTAAAACGCAGAGGGAAGTGAACTGAGCTACGTCCCACAGGCTGAAACCTCCCAAGAAAATGCGTAATACTAATTAGAAAAAATAATAAATAAAGAATCCTGTCTTTTTTAATGAAACTAAGATTTTCTGAGGGTACGTCAAGGGTTTTATTACTGATTCTACATAATAAAGTAATTGTGTAATTAGTAATACATTTGTCACTCCTTTACTGAGGAAAAAGTAAAACATGTACTGCTTTTGTGTAAATCCTGACAGTGGTGATTTTTTTCCCGAGAATTATACCATTATATCATAAAAGTGTCAAGGCATGAGTTTACTGTTCCTACTAATATTCTAAAATATTCTCTTAGGCTGACATCTCTGTCAATTAAAATTAAACAAAATTGCATTCTGCCATATACACTTCAAATAGGAAGCTTTCAAGTTTATGGCTGTTCTTTGAATTGATTTTTAAGATGGCATCTGTAAAACTTGGCTAGTACAAGATGAGGTAGGATGTAGTTAAGGTTCAGTCAATTTTAAAAATGTTTTAAAGATCGTAAATTGACAACTGAAATAGACTGAACATCCTTGGGATTTTTGGGCTGTCAAATATAAATCCATTTTTTTTAAAAAACAGAGCTCTTGCAAACTGAAAATTTTATGAAAACATGTTCTTCCCTCTCCCCCTTCTCCTCCCCCCCAACTCCTTTGATATTTTTGCAATAAGTTACACAAACAAGAGGGCTTCTGGTGTTGTTTCCAGTTGCTCGGTCTCGCGGGATTTGGAATTCTTCTTCTCCTGGTGTTTCCCACAGAAATAGAGTGAGAACGTGCTTTCTCACGGGACTGTATTTCTCATGGAAAATAATAGGGTTGCCGGCAGCAAACGTTTTCTGCAGTGATGCCCTGCCAATAAAGTCTTCAGGGAAATTATTGCCCTCAATAAGATGAAGACTAGTAAATTGGAACCCCCATCCCTACTCCACAAAGATATGTCTTTAGGAAGCTTTCTCCTTCTATTATTCCCTGGAAACCCTGACCTCAAGAAAATGCTGTAGATAGTAATGCTTGGTTTACACTTAATTTTGTTCCCTAGAATAAAGATGTCAGTTAGTGGGTAAAAATAAAAAAAAAAAAAAAAAAAAAAAAAAAAAAAAAAAAAGAACAATCTTCCCTCCTGGACACCTCGACTAACACATTTATACCAGCACAAGCCCTGGTGTAGTCAGTTATGTTGAGAAAAGTTGTTTTACAGGATAGGTTTATTTTGTTGAGAAACTACTTCAATTATAGCAAATTACCCTTTTTGCTCTTAAAAATTGCATCCTCTAAGGGGGAGGTTTCTGACACAGGAAACCCTTGTAGTTTTAATCTTGTCTAGGGTGTGTTGAATGCATTCTATTATTATTATTATTATTATTATTATTATTATTATTATTATTATTATTATTACCTAGCTTTGATATCTGTCCAAGTCTATCACGATCCATAATATCCATGATTAAAAAATGGACTGTGTTCATTTAAAGCACATATTTTTGGAAGGTAACCTCCTGTGTGGGAATTCAAATTCAAGCAGTGTGCTTTCCACTGTTGGAAATGCAACAGGTCTCTGTGGAGTGGCTAAGAAAATCTGCTCACTCTTAGAGAAAAAGTTCCTGGGGAGGGGGAAAAAAATGAAGAAAAATGCAAACCTTCCCCCATGGAAATGTGCTCTGAAAGAAATGCAGGTGTTGCCACGCAGGAGTTCATGTCAAGAGAAATATTTCCCCAGGGTCCCATGAGAGGAAAGGGGAAAGGGGGGGGACTCTGGGGTGCGTGACCCAAGAGTAGGGAAAAAAAGCAGAGGCTGGTGACAGAAAGACCTTAATTCATGCACCATGTGCTTGAGTGATGTGTTTACTTTCAGCCTTCAAGTCAAATTCAAGCAGCAGCCAAAACCCACAGATCAACACATTTTTAGTGCAAAGTTAAAGTAGGGTCATTGGCACCCTCGGACCCCCACCAATTTCTGAAACAACATTAAATCCATATTAATACTCACTTTTAGTTAGCCATGGCAAAGGAGGTGGTAATTATGGGTAAGTAGGAAGGTTAGGATGAAACCAAATAGTTACTGCTGGAGGAGGTAACATAAGCACAATTAATTGGAAGGGTTATTTTTATTCTTGCAGCAGACTTTAAAGCTAGTTCTGTTCTGGTTTAAGTCAGATCTTTAAGTCAGATCTTTAAGCCCATTCGGTGGTTCTATGATTCTATGACTCTAATAGGGAAATTTATTTTTAAGCTGCTCTTGTCCTAATTGTGCCTTCTGGCAGCGTTTTAGGTGCTGTAAATCAACATGCCTCCATTGAAGTTCAGTGGAGTTCACGCTGGCTTACCCTGGCTGAGCACATGGTTCAGCTGAGGTAGAGATGGCCTGAGGTTTTCTAGAGACAAAGTGAAAGAAACACCTCTGCTCCAAGAAGATAATGGTGTTTTTAACAGAATTTGGCCCTCATCATTAGTCTGTTCCTCCAGGATGGGAACCTGCTACTTACAGAAGTGATCTCAAAGCCAAAATGCTGCGGTGAAGCAGGAGGCATCAGAGAAGACTTTGTTTTCCCGTGGTTTGTGAATCAGCGGAGGTGCTTTCCCTAGCCCTGTTGCTGTGCTGATTTGGGGTCCTTGAGGCATCTCATGTGTTTGGAATTTCATCTGGGAGCAGCTCAGGGGACTCTGACAGGTTTGGGGCAAGAGGGATCTTTCAAGTCTGGTTTTCTGCATGGGCTGGAAAAGCCTGCTTAGTTCCCCAGGCAGACACTGAAGATGAGAGCCATGAATGAAACCTCTTCTGTTACCTGCAGAGGAGGGTAACTGTGCCCTTAGTCCATTCTGGGATGTGTTGGGGTTTTAGTCAGTCAGAAACCACACAGAATTAGAGGATCACATTTATGCCACATGCTGACACCCATCACAGCGAGTTGTTTTCATTTTTCAAAATGAAAAATGTCAATTAATTAAATTAGAACAGTGATCTGACAAATAATTGTATTTTCTCAGTAACTCTAGTGAAAATGGACCAATGCTTAAAGAAAACAGCTTTTCAAAGGTGGGGGTTTTTGTCTCGCCTTTACAGATTTGTGTGAAGGTCTTATTTTTGTTTTATTTCTGTTGCCTCAGATATCTGTGCATTTTATTACCTGTTCTCAGGAACTTTGCAATGTTTTTGTGAAGAGCAGTAGGAAAGCACTGAGGAAAAAATTGAGTAGATATAAAGCCTTAGAGAAGTGGCACAACAGGCAATTTCTCCATTTGCTCCTCCAGATATTGAGCTGAGCTGGGGAAATTACTTTAAGTACATAAGGTGACACAATTACTACAGTTGGGTCTTTGTTTAATTTTCAAAAAGACAATCTTGGACACCGAATTCAAAGGTGATTGGTTATGGGCTCTTCAGCCCTTCACCTCTAGGTCACCGAGTTCAATACCATCCCAGGTTGTAGCTCTGCACTGCATCCTTTGTGAACAATTCATCTGAGAAATTTATACCTTTATTTTGCTTGTGACTTATCTAATGGCAATTTTTGGTATTTTACAAATACGTGCACAATCCCAAATGATTTGGCATGTTGGGGTTGTGGGGGCTGATTTCAGCTTGTGGTCTAATCACAGACTATTCACCATGACTGTTGCTTTGAGTATTTCCTATTCACGAGGCCTGATTAAGATGCATAGCTCTGTTTCTCTGTCTTCATTGGATGACACCCGTATTGCAAAGAGCTTTCCACTGACCTTCTAACCCTTTTGGTGAAAATATATGTGCACGAGTGCCCACAAGGCTCTCCTGCAGCTTTTTTTTGTGGGCAAAATTTCATGCAGACAAGTGTTAGTGAAAAGTGCCTGATGAAGAACAGAAACAAGAGATGTATGAAATTTATTCACACTGGTGTTCTGAAGTGCTATTTTTGAGCTCTTTCCGTAGATCTTGAAGTGAGCAAAAAACTGCTGTGTGAAAAATTCCCGTGTGAAATAAATGAGTAGTTTCCCTCCATTTCTTAGTGAGCACTGCAAATAGAGTCGCAGCATCTGGCAGTAGCTGAATAATTTTGAAGCAGTCTCCACAGCAAAGTCACTGGATATTTGGAATTCAGTGGTGCCCTGGCCATAGTACTCCTGGGTGTAGTACAGGCATAACTAGCTAGTAATATATTAAGTCTCCTGCACTATCATTTCAGGTGGAGTACTTTTGCTAAGGATGTCAATCTCTACATCTATTAACCTTTAACCAATTAATTTCAGTTTAATTATTTTTTTTAATTAAAAAAAAAAAAAAAAGGAGACAAACCCAAAATCAGTCCTGCACAGAAATAAGAAATGACCAAACCTCGTCTTGAGTTCTAATGCCAAAGAGAGAACAGGGATACAGTCCAGGCCAAAAAATTGGCTCATTTAATTACACCTGCACAGTATTTCAATAGTATGCCTTGGTGAGAGGGGCTTTTAAGAGTAAAGTGCTTTGAAATAAAGCTATTAAATGCATACAGAGACATTGATCGATACACTCGAGTTATGGGGAGGGGGGAAGGAGGGAGAGGGAAGAAAAAGACTTTTTTTTTTTTCTCTGTAAGAGTGGATTTGGAATCTTCAAGTGCATAAGGATGGTAAACGATTGCTAAAAGTCCAAATTAAGAGGTATTAGTCTATTGTGTGGCAGTCAGTCACATCATATTCACATTGCTGTTTTCTTGTCGGAGGTTTTGCCTTGATCTACCCCGGACCACATTGACAAGTCACAATTGAAGCATTCTAAATAATCCACAGTGAAATAAGGCATAGGGTGTCACTCTCTAGGCTACAGAAAGCCTGAGCGCAGTGAAGTTAGAAAGGGTAGCAAAGCCCTTTTCAGTCGCGTTTCTCAGCCGATTAAACTCATTCAGGGCCAGGCTGCTGGAACGAAAACAGAAAGATCACCTCCTGTTCTCCAGTGTTTTGTTGGCAACAGCAGACAGATGTAGAAAAGTAGAAACATTTTTACTATAGCAACAAAGGGGAAAGGGGTGGGAGGCAAATTTTAAAAAAAAAAAAGAAAGTTGGAATTTGTAGTCTTGTTAATGTACCAGGTACTTTGGGACGGTACTCCAGTTTAAAAGACTCTGTCAGCACAGATTGGAATTCAAAAGATCCATATGAAATGACTGTGCAGTGCAAACCTGCGTCCTCTTTTCTCCCCAAACTCCTCCACTGGTACAGTAATTAACCATAAGAGCAGATTGACACATGGAGATCCAGTTCATTAACATTTTTTGTTTGGTTGGTTTCTTGGCTTTTCAGAAAAACCCATTTAAGACTGATGCCTTCTTTAAGAGTAACCCATCCAGCCATGCAGCCACACTGATGTGACATATTGTGACACAAGATGCCACAGAAAACTAAGCCGAGCCCTCAACTGAAGGCTTGATTTAGCCATACATTCTCCGCAAGTCACCGATTAAATTAACTGTTGTAGATTCAAGGTAGGAAAACGATAATTCATCTACTGTGAGTAGTTGTGCAGAAATGGTTTGCTGCTGCTGGAAAAAATAATCTGCAAAATACATCTTTAAAATATGGTACTTTTCCCTTTCAATGTATTAAGGTAAATAAATTCAGTTGCAGGAAGTGCAGCACATTTTTAAGAGGTCACTGCAATGATTTTTTCCTTGCTGTGTACAATGCATTTGTGCATACACAATATACAGTCCTAGAAAATGCAGATTTCCATGTGTAAATGGGCATACTGATGTTCAGATAAATATAATAAAAAAGTTTGCTAACTTGCAGTATACAAATCCCCATACATCTAGTTAGGAATAAATGAAAATTATTTAATTCCTCTGCAATGAAAAAAAACTCAACGAAAACAAGTGCAGGAATGGTTTTGTAGCTGTGTATTTAGGGCACTAAAATGGGGGACCCATGTCCCAGCCACTCCTCTAAAAAAACATTCTGTATAAAATAATAGTGATAAAGGCAATACTGACTTTTTTCTCTAGCAAGACCTGTGGTTAGGGCAGTTGTTTCAGATGTGGCATAGATTTCACCTGTAAAAAACCTGGGATAAGAAGGATTTATATTGAAGTGTTTCTATCTTCTAACTAAATATGCTGATGATGAACAGATTAAATCCAAAAGTTAGCTCTCAGAAAGCCAAACATTGTCACTGCCTTAGAGTCTTTAGAAAATTTATCCATTAACCTTTGTATTTACGTCAGTGTTGAGCCCTTTTGAAGACCAGGTCTTTGGAGATGATTGTATAGTTTAATGTTTCTAGGAAAAAAAAAACCCACAAAAAAACCTTTAAATTCCTATGTCTGTTAAATATCTAAGATCCACTTATTTTCACTTGGGTGCTTTTGGAAAACAAAACCCAAATCCAATAGGTCTCAAAGCAGGTGATAAGTGCCAGGAGGACTCTGCAGTGCCTGTGGGGGGGCAGGAGGATGCAGGGGGCTCTGCTCCAACTTGTCACCATTGGGATAACAAGTTCTGACCCCTTGGACATCAGGGGCAATTCCCCTGGGGACATGGAAAGCAATGCCAAGCACTTTAGCAAGGAGGCTCCTCTAGAGATGAAGCACTCGAGCTTTTATAGACAATGAGTCGACCAGAGATTTTTTAATCGCTTGTGTTCTGGGCTTAGATCCGAACTTTGATCTGACAGCTCACCTGTCCCAATGTTATAAACCTCCTTTTCCAGTCCTCATTTCCCGAAACCTTTGGGTCTTGTGCTCTGCATTTGCAAGGACTGATCTAAAATATTGTGCTCATTTATCACTGTGTTGTACTTTTGCCATGCTTTAAAAATTTGTGCGATATATATCAGGTGTCTATGGATTTTGGCATGGCATTGGGTCATCTCAGAGATTTGGCATTGTTTAGACTGCAAAATAGCCCACAGGGTCAAGAGCAGTCAATATTGGGCCTATAAATTTTTGGCTGGGCTCTCATAAATTGTCCTCTAATTTGTGGCTTGAAAAAGACAGGGGAAAAAAAAAAAAGATATCAGAAGTCAAATCTCTTTGCCTCTACAACTGCACTTGTTTTTTCAGAGTAAAAGGAAAAAGAGCTTCCCAGCATTTCTTTCCCAGCACTCTGCTGAGGTATTTGCTTCTATTGTCCACATTGGTCCAAAGAACCAGGGACCAGGTTGACTTCTGATGTTGTGCTCCTACAGGGAAATGCAAAACTAAATCCCCAGGCAGAATTTCAGACAAACAGTCATTTTATTTACTTATATTCATCACTTCTGGAAAAAGGAAAAAAAAGAAAAAAAAAAAAAGGGAGAGAAAATAGCTTGCTTAATCCCAGTACTAACACAATATTGATTCACATTCATGTTCAGTATTTATTGACGTGCATTGCATACGATGGAGGCTATCAATTAGGCTACTCTGCTGAAGGGAAGGGGCAATCATATTAGAAAACAGATGAAGCTCATAGTTTATATAGTCCTAATTTTATGTAATGTAAACCTTTCAAACCCTGGGCACATGAGAGTGAAAATGCATGTCCTGATGAGAAAAAAAAAAAAAAATGCAGAAAACAAATGGATTTACTCTCCAGCTAATTACTGTGGGTGACTGTCCGCAGAGTCACATCACTGTTTCCTGAAGTTCTGTAATGAAATGAAACTTCTCAGTACAAACTGAATATCTGTGTATTTTATTATCCACCATTAAATGCTCTTGTGCAACAGCTTAGCACAAGGTTTTGTTTTGTGAGGGGATTAGATGTGTTAAATTTCGGAGGTGGTGCATAATCTTATCATGTTCTTTCTGCACATTGAAGCTGAGGTTGAGAACACTGAGCCCCCATTAAAGATCAATGTCAAGGAGAGCACAGTGGCATATGGGCAGTATTCAGGAGACCGAGTTGTTGCATGCAGAAATCAAATATAAAACATTCCCTTTTTTTGCCCCTTGGAGGTTTTATTGCATGGTTGCAGCTGGATTTACACTGTATTTAATAAAACATTAGTAGCCATCAGGGATTTAAATATGTAACGTAATTCCCTTTCAGTAAAATAATTCCATAAATCCAAATATGAAGCTATTCGTTTTTTAGCAAGTACTGTATGCCCACAATTAAATTAAACCCTATATATGGCTCTTTTTTTCACCATGAAATTTAATGGAAGCAAAGTCCATCTGCAAAGTTGATTTTGGATATATATTGACATTTTTTGGAGCTGAAGTAGGTCTGGTGGCTAATAAGTTTTGGGGGGAAAGAGGGCTGCTGGCTCTCCATCCTTGCTGAGCTACTTATGATGCAAACCTGTGGCAAAATGAGGACCAGTGTTGCATTACAAAGGCAGGTGAAGGTACTCCTAATTGTGCACCAAAAAGAAGTGCAGAACTGGAGTATTTTTCCCCAAACTCTCTGGTCCCTGTTGGCATCTGGACCAGTAAGAAAATTATCACAATGCAGCAAGACTGCCTTGGCCAGGGAGCTTTTACCTTGTGCAGTGACCAAGGTGACCTAACCACATTGTATGACGTTTTCAGCCCTCAGATAATTTTGATAAGATGATAACTGGGGGGAAAAAAAGAAAAAAAGAGAGCAAGATGCATCCACATCTTACTTAGAAAGTATAATGCTTTAGAGACATCTTGAGTGTTTCTGGCAAAAGACACAGTTGGTCATATCTTCTGTGGGATGAAACAAGTGCGTTGAGGTTTGCACCAGTTACAGACGATTTCCTTGTAGACATTGTGATAATTGTCATGACAAAACAGGCGAAGGGAAAAGAAACAGAAAGACTGCGTAGGGAAATAAAACAAAGGTATTAGAAAATGAAGCTTGACGAGATATCTTGAGATCTCTCTGTGCAGTTTGCAGAAACGAAAAGTTTGAGTAGGGACAAACAGCTATTTTGTTATTTTTTAATGAAAATAAAGATAAGGAAAAGAGAGTGGATGCTCCCAAGGACACATATTCTTGGCTTTTACAACAGGGAGCCATTTTCCAAGTAGAATGAAGTTCTGTTTTGTAACAGCCACCGTGGCTAACTGTGCTAGGAAGGGAAGATGACTCCAACTGGAATTTGACTAGATCCATAAAATTGCCACTATTGTACTTCTATGTGAAACACGATCTTTGAAATTACGAATCAGCACTCTCTGATGTCACAACTTTTCTGTAAACAATAATTTTGGCAGCAAAGTACCCATGGAGGGTAGAGATTCAACATCTTAGAGGAGCTGTGCATCATTTTGTGAAATGCCTGAGGTTTTATTCAATTCTCTCCTTGGAGATCCAGTGGAGCTAAATGAGGGATCCAGTCTAGCACATGTGACTGACATTGCATGGACTAATGATGGCCCAGCATGAGGCAGAATGGATGAGGGCAGCTGTAGCATTTAAGCTCTGTCAGGAGTTTGGGTAGAGAAGCAAGAACATATAAAGTGTGAATTCTTAATTCACACTTAATACAAATCCTTCAGCTTCCCTACACAAACAGCTACAGTAAAGGACGATCACATCCTGTCCTAACTAAGCTCTCTGACTAGGGCAATAGTTTTTCCTCTTCTTCAGCTCAGGTGCCTCTTGCATTGAATAGCTGTGCCTCACTGAAGATCAGAGAACTCTATTTTAAAGAGAGGATTTTATTTTAAGTTGTAAAAACGCCACAACACTGAAATTGTGCTGCTTTGTGGCTTTTAAA
Source organism: Acanthiza pusilla (assembly GCA_036630365.1). Classification (NCBI taxonomy): domain Eukaryota; kingdom Metazoa; phylum Chordata; class Aves; order Passeriformes; family Acanthizidae; genus Acanthiza; species Acanthiza pusilla. The sequence continues at coordinate 15,501,063 of JAXCHO010000004.1, read as the reverse complement.
CAGAACAAATGTTTTCACTTTTTTGAAATTTTTCTTCACTTTCTTCTATTTACACTTAAGGCTTTCAATAGTTCATTTTCATTTTCACATTGTCTCTGGAAAAAAAAAGCGAAAGGAAATATTAGAGGTGTTGCAAGTGTTTAAATGTGCAGTTTATAGTTGTTCCATTTTTCACTTTTAGCATTTTTCATTAAGCAAGTGTGAAACTTCTGGGAAATAAAAGAATTTGAGACATTCATGAGCTGGGGCTAATTGTGTTTTTCAGTAAGAACCACTGACCACATTACTTTTTTTTTTTTTTTAATCTTTATTTTAATACAGTATTTTATGTCAGATCAGATGGGCCACTTATTTGTATTTATTTTTCTGTTTCTGTTGGCTATAGCTGAAGACTGAAAAATCTGACTTACTGAGATGCTCAGGGCACTAATCCTGGTGAACTTTTAAACACTGGGATGTGAACCAAGTGTGCATTTAGATGGTGGATTCACATACAGGTGGACTGAAAGGCATTTGCCAAAGGTCTTCAAACATGGGACTGAAACAGATTTCACTGTTGCTGTGTTCTGATTTTCTTTTTGTTTTCTTTTGTCCTAGCAATGCCCGGATAAGACAAGAATTATTAAAAAGTCAGTATTTTCTTCTAGCTGCTGGTAAATACTTATCGAATCTTTCTTTGGGGTCAGTGATTTTTCATATGCCTTAGTACACAATGGAATTATTTAATTACTTTTGCTAGCAAGTTTACAGACAAGTATATCCCCATCATACTGCATATCCTCAAATAAGATTATTTACAATCCAATCTAAGGAGTGCTGACTGGTGTCATTGGAAGCTAAAGCTGCATCAGCATTTAAATTTCTACTTTTCTGGGCAAAAACCCAACTGGCTGATTCAATTAAACTCTTTATGTTATATATTATCCAGAAGTTCACAATCTGAAGTGATTCTCAGAGTCTGAAGCCATGCCTTTATGATTGCAATTTGGTAGCAAGACAATTTCCGAGGACTGTTTTACTTGAACTGCAATGAAAATGTCAGGACATGACACACTTTCTGATGTGGGTTTTATGAAAGGCACTCCAAAATCAACCATTATTTCAAGCACAAGCAATAAATAACCTTCATTATTCATTAGAGTGTATATATGCATTTGTGTTTGCAAATACAGTGGTTTCCTGAGCAAAGAACCCTTTAATCAAAAGACCCTTCACTCATTTAAGGAGGTAACAAATGGGTAGGCAGGAGGCACGGAAAAAGACACTCTCTTTAATCGGTAATGGAGATAATCTATAGAGTTCCTGCAATGCGAGTAGTCCATCTTCCAGGCATAAACTTTAGATAAGGCGTAGGATGTGGAAAGATTCATGCAATGTTGTGGAGCTACTTTTCATAACAGTCATTTGGACGAATTTTGTTTATGGTCTATATTGAACAAAGAGAATGGACCTTTCCCACATCCCGTAAATCACGGCCCTCCTGAAGGCTGTCTGCAGCGCTGCTCCACTATTACTATTCACAAGAACATTAACACCCCTGAAATAGTCTCTGGGAATTTACTGCTATTTACCTGTTCAGATTAGGAAGGGATGCACCTCTGCAAAACAGCTGACATGATGTGCCAGACCTGCAGCAGCACCTTCCATCTTCAAACACTACGTGAAGAATCCTAGAAAGCAGCCTCCCCCCATATATTTCATTTGCATGAGGGTAATTTTTTGCTCATTTTTGAGGAATCTTTAAAAAATTTTTTTGGGAAGAAAATGATTTTTTTCTTTTTTTTTTTTTTTGGCAATTCAGAAGTGTAAATTCTGGTTTCTAGAACTGGCTTTGTTTTGACAAATTCAAAAATGATTTTATTTTGGGCGGTTAAAATTAAATTGGAGGAGATCTTGAACAAAAACAAGCTGAGTGTTCACTGTAAAAGAGTCTGAGATGCTGTTTCTCGTTGTTTCTTGAGCTTTCATACAGAGGGGTATTTGTATAATGAAATCTCTGGGTTTGGTGAGAGGTGAAATTGGGAATAACTCTGCTAGGAATGGCTTTTTTATTGTTATTTAAGAAAACGGGAAAAAAAGAGATATCAAACTGTAATGGCCAACAATTTCAAGCCGAGGCTTTGGGATGATGCTGGAGGATCAGATCAAACCAATTAAAGCACTGGGGAAGGATACTGGCTCCCAGCCCCTAGATAACAGCTCAAAGAGAAGGGGAGGAGGAGGAGGACTCCTCTCTCTTTCTCTTTCCTGCCTCTTTCTTTTTCCCACTCCTGTTTTTCATAGTGGGGGCACTAATGAACTTTTCAAGTCCCATGAAGACAACCCTTGTGTTCTGATTAGTTGCCTTACTTTTAATGAATTGTTTTAATCAAGTTTCAAAGCAGGCACTCTATGCTTCATTGCAGCAGCCCAATGACAATGAGCTGAATGTTACCAAGACAGTGCATCTGATGGACTTTAATGGATTTTATGTGACAGTGTCTAGTGGCCTCATATTAGACATAGCTTTACAACAGAGAACCCATGGGGTTGCACTATGCATTTAATCTATACAAACTGTAAGGATAAGGGAGAGGGAAGCTGTGGAGGGGGAGAGACTCTGAACCCTGAAGACCTTCAAAAGACATGCATTTCATACTAATAAGAAACAGTCTTCGGTCATTTTATTTTTTTTTTCTTTTTGCAATAGCAAAGTCCCGTCGTGTTTTCTTAGGGAATGTCATGAGTATAATATCTCCAGGGCTTTTTGCAATAACATTCTCAAAACATGAAGTTATCTGGAAAAATTAAGCTCTCAAGGAAATCTTGGCAGGGCTGTAACATTTCCTGGATTTCAGGTAGCGATTCTGAGTTGTGATCTCTTAAGTCCGTAACAATTTGCTATTTCTAATTTATTGCTTCATTTGTGACTGCTGCTACAGCGAGGTAAATTTATTCTGATTTGCACAACCTAAGTCTTAGCTCTGACAGTGACTAATTATTACCTGAGTTAAAATAATGAAAGTGTCGGAAAGTGTCCGAATGCAATTTGTTAGGAAAACATGTGGCATGCTGTGTTACCCAAGCCCAGAAAAGCCTAAGTGATCAGAAACCATGGAGAATTAAGAATTTTTCCCCCAAAGGTTACAAATCAATGTGGAAATTTTTCAGGGAATTGGACTGCTGAGGGGTTCCATTCACTGGAATATAGAATGCAGACCATACCTTTCTAATTTTCTGCTTAAGAAGGAAAAGTTAGGTTTTTAGAAGATTCTAAGAGGATATTATAATGGTAACCATACCCAGAGAGCTTGCATCAATTATATATTATTGTTTGATATTATTTAAATTATACACTGGATAAAGATTATGTAGCAGACATTCTTTTTCAGAAAAACAAAACCAAAAAAATCCACGATAACACATAGAAAACAAAATCTGTTGCAAGAAACTCCAGAAGTACGAGCACCTTTAGCTGATGTAATTTTTTTCTTTTTTTGCTGGCTCAGGGTTGATCCTGTGTTTTGTCAATTATAAGCATGTCTTATTCGCAGAATAGCTCAACTCCAGCTGTGTAAAATGAATCCTGAAATGAAATGGTCAAATGATGTTAATGACTCTGTCTGCTTGCGAAAGTTTCTGAGGAATGTTCGCAGCTCCGGGTTAGAATTAGAAAGCATCTGACAGCTCTGTAGTTCTGGTTGTTCAAATAGCTCCATGCAAGCAGAAGGGATATCAGTAAATTAAAATAATAGTGCAAAAAATAATAAACAACTATCTGGCTGAAAAAGTAAAGCAGTACAAATGATTTGGGATTGCTTCATTCTGGGTATTCATCACTCTCCTGAGCCATTTAAGCCACACTTGAAATTAAATTTATCTTGAGCAGGATTTAATTTAGATTTAATAAGGCAATTGTTTTATTGTTAAGCACCAATTGGATGTCAACACGTAATGTTTCCTGGAGTGATAATTCTACTGTACTCTGAAAAGATGCAGGGACTACATAAAGGCTAATGATTTCGTGCGCCATAATGATGTACCTATGCTTAATATTGCTTAATATATCTGCATTTACTCTCTGAATTCCAGGCTCTCCTACCACATGAATGTCCTGTTGTATTAAGAAGCTGCACAATATGTATCTGTGTCTGTGTCTAACACACCTGCTAGACCCCTAGAGAGATATGATTATATTAATTACAATATATTGATTGATTTCTGCTTTACATGGACTGCCTGTATTTAATTTAAATATACAATGAAGCATATTGAGGACACAATTTGGATTTTTACTGTGATAAATAATTGCTAATTGTGTCATGATAGATCACCTATTTTAAGGCAATGTTTCTCTTATGCTAATAGCAACTGCATATATGAAATACACTGAGAATCTGTTTCAATTATTCATATTTGTTCCTGGACTGTACTTTTCTATTCAGGTCTGGAAGGAACAATACATATCTTGGCACTTCAAAACAAATGTTGGCATAATTTTCAGGAAAGCATTTATGCCTTTTCACATAGAGAGCATTCATGCTGTTACGTTGATTACATGAAAATATAGATGTCAGGATGAAATTCTGATCTCTGTTTTGCTGATTTCTAGTGTGTGTACAAAATATATATATAAAGATCAGTCATCTAAATCACTAATAATATTTGCACTAATTATTGCTATTAAAGCCTATGAGTAGCACAATATTAGTGTCAGTAGTGTTACTATTGCCCAAATGTATTAGATTTAATTTGTCATTTTATATGAAAACAATAAAATCATTTTTGAATCTTCCCTACACCTAGTACAGGACTAACAACAAATCTTCCAAGAATTTACATTCAAGGGCGGAAAATCCAACAGCATTATCTTTTCTTGCCTTCACTCTCATTTTGTGTCTGCTTTCTGCAAATCAAACCAAACTTGTACAAGCCAGTTTGCCAAGAGAAGTTTCCATGAAAACAGCAATTTAAAAGAAGCCTGGAGAGTATTTGCAAATTGTGAATTTGTAAATACAACATTTATTATTAAAAACTTGGTTCTGAGAGTCGCATTCAGTTAATCAAGGAACAGAAACAACTCTGTATGATTCACACGCCCAATAAAAAATAATCGGAAGAGACCCCAGACATATAATTTCTAATCTATGACTACACTGAAAAAAACAGCAGCTGTTCAAAGAAAATTCATGTACTGAGAGAGAGGATGGGGTTTGGATTTGAAAAGCATCTCAGAAAGACAGATCCTTTTGTTTTTGAGTTCACTTGGAAATTTCTGCTTGGGCTGGGGTGGAGGGAGGGAGCAATGACCCCTCCCTGCGCAGGGCAGTGCTGCTGCTCTGCTGCTGATTGGTACCTTTTGGGGAGGGCTCTGGTTTGGTGCTTTCCACAGCCATTCCAGGGGCGCCAAGCTCAGCTGAGGAGGTTTCTGCTCTTTTTCTGGCTGTGCATCCCTCCCATCCTGGCAGTGCATCCTAGCTCTGCAGCCGGACGTCCCTTTGGTCAGGCAATTCTTTGTGTGGGGTCTCTGTGCCCCTCACTAAGGCAAGAGTTTGAGTTGGGAACAGAGAGTTTTCCTTACTTTTCTTTTTGGAGGGAGTCACCAGGAGGAGATTTGCATATTTTTAGCTCCAAGACAAGAGCTTGGTATGAAGCTGGAGGCCAAGGCTGCTCCAGAAGGTGAGGATGAAATCACTGAACATCCTATCCAACATGCTGTGGAAAATCTATGCACTCAAACCTCCCAGCACTGCCTTTCACAGCTGCACAGGATGTTTTCCACCCAGCCCTGCAGTGAGGTGGTTCCCAGCTCTGCAGGGACAATGTGGAGCAGGCAGTGGTGGCCTGGCATCCCCTGCTCCCATGGCTCCAGCACTGGGGTGGGATGCCCTGAGCAGTCCCACACCCAGCACGGACAGCCACCACAGCCTGGAAGGCTGCAAGCAATCTGGGCCGGTAATGAGCAGCCAATTAATTGATTACTGGAAGTATAACTGAATCCTATGCCTCGGAGAAATCTAAAATATAGTAACTGCTTACTTTATTGACAGCATTCATGCCATATTTAGTAGCTGGTATGTAAGAAGTAGCTGGACAATTTTGTTACACTTAATATGTTTCAGAACACAGCATAAAACATGTTTTAACACTATAACAACTATTGAGCAGTACCTCTGGGAACAGGCTTTATTATTAGATTACATTATACAAGATTAGACTAGTCAATAAGGGATTTCTTTCACACAGCATGCCATCTGAAATACCTGTTTTCTTTCCTTATTTTTTTTTTTTTTAAATTACTTCAAGACCTTCTTTGTAGGATCTTAGGTACAATATGCCCATGAATCATAAAACTGACAAGCCCCAGGGCTGAATGGTCTCTGTACGGGAGATAGGAGGCCTAGAGATAAAGGTGCACTACAGGTATACAGTGACAGGGGTGGATTATAGATAAACAAAAGGCACAGTTATTAGATGCGAAATGCCAGGCAGGATTGTACATGGAGAATGCAAATTGTAAGGACTGAGTCTCAGGGACCCCACTCTGCTTGGACTGTCAGGCAAGAGGAAAACAAAGACAATACATCAGTCTGGGTGCAGTCCTGGGGTTTTTAGATCTGCTTTAGCTGCTGGCTGCTGAGGGTTTCTGCCATGTTTTGGCACTTGGGTAAAGCCCTGGGGAAATTCAGGCCCCCTCAGGAGGTTAATTCAAAACTCTTCCAATCAAATAATTTGCTGATTAGTTAAATAATAATTAGAAAGGCAAAGAATAGGTGTATCATGAGATAACCTGGGTCAGGGCAGCAAACAGATGCCCCAATCCTCCCAGGATCTAGTTTCCCCAATCCTGTTCCTGCTGTATTAATCTTTTCTGCCTTTTTTCAGAGCAGTGTGACAATCAGGGCAGAGACTGGGCATTGGAGTGCCCCTTGGCTCAGGCTGGGGCTCGACAGAGCCCCTGGGGGATTTTCAGGACAACCTAATCCCAGTTGGGACAGGGATTCCCAGCCTGCAAGTTTGGGTTTCAGCCTCTGGTGCTTGCAGAGTGCTGAGGTACTATTTTGGTACCCAGTCCTTCTATGAGCATATGTCTGCTCAATTACACTGCTGAAATAGAGTGAGAATCAAACACACTATTTGCTTTTTTTTTCCAAATGATATCCGGTGATATTCACACATTTTTCCCCCTTTAAATTCCGTGTTGCACGCTGCATTGCATCTGTTGCTGGCAATTTCTTTCCTAGTCCCAAATTAAAAAACCTTCACTGAACTACGCAGTTGCTGACTACATCCATGAGAGCAACTTCCATTCAAATTTCCTAGATGGAGAAGACTTGTGGCCTGCTTTGCTGCACAAGCTGGAAATGAATATGAATTGAAAGGACTATATTTAAGAGCAGGTTCCCTTTTTTTTTTTTTTTTTTTTTTTTTTTTTTTTTTTTTTTTGTCTATGAGGATCTTTCTACTCTTATATAACCAAATTTCCCCACAAGATTGACATTTCAGGAAAGGGGCAGAGGCAGCCAGGTGACTACAGATCAAATTGGATTTCTGCAACCTTCCATTGTAAAGGTCAGCCCTCCACAGTGGTTTTCAGCCAGCATTTTCCTCTCTTGGTTTCCAACACAGGTGAAATGCTCCATGTTTCCAGGTACCTTTTGCTCTTTTATTTTTATTTTGGCAATTTTTATTTCGATCTTTTCTTTCTTAAATGCTCAGTGGGGAAAGAGGTTAATTAGGCTGTCGGCTTTGCTGCAGAGCAGTGTCCTCTGTCCAGGTATGGTGGGAGAAAGGACTGGAGAACATTCCCTTTTCCCCTTCCTGAACCTGCTCAGATTAGAGTGAGAAAAATTCCTGTAAGTAATGACCTGTTGCAACATTTGAGGGAAAAGGAGGATCTTTAAATCACAGACACGAGCAGGCAAGAAACTTCCCAACTGCAGGGCAACATTGGTTACTTTGAACAGGATTTGGCAGCGACTTCGATGAAGAAACTGGAGAAATAACTCCAGTAATTACCTTTTCCCCATGTTGGCCAGTGGGTTGCCATGGACACTCTGTTCTGACCAAAATATGGGCTCTGCTGCCTTGTGAGCAAGCTGTCAAATAACCAATTGGGTGTCAGAAATTTATAGCCAGTAATTAACTGATAGGTTTATAATTAAGCGGAGATGCCCCTGAACAGCAATGCTTGGATCTGAATTCAAATTCTGACTTTTTCCAAAATTCAGGGGCAAAAGAGAGCGGCAGTTTGGGTACAGTGCCATCTTTATAATTAAACAATGATTTTTGACAGGAGGGGAATCTCCAGCAGTTAATGACTGACTGCAGGAGTTGAGGGCCTGAGGCAAAGCTGAGGGCTTTTAATCCAGGTGGTCATTAACTGCCTGGGAATGCCTGACCCTGAGGTTAATTGTTTCTATTTTAAATCACGAAAATAATATACAGATATACAGACCTCCCTTTCCTTCTTTTCTGCTGTACACATTTTACAAATACACTTCCATTTTATGTATCAAAAAAAAAAATCCGAGCTGTTGGGATGTTCTTGATGCGTTTGCTAAAAAGTTCGGGTACCTCAGATATTCTCATGGCACTCTGCTCTTGCTGCCCAGAAAATCTGACCCAGAGCCCAGCCAGAAGGGACTGACCTGGAAAGCATCTGACTTGGGGCATGGAAGGAACAGGAGCACCCAGTGGGGTTTTTAAAAGTGCTTGGGATGCCTCTGAGTTGCTAACCCCAAAATTTTTGGAGATTATTTAATTTTTGATTGATTTGCTGTTTTAATAGAGAGAACCCCTCTCTGTGATTCTGCACATCCTGAGAGTGAGGCGCAAAGCTACTTTTAAAAGGTCTTTGTGCACCTTATCTGAACATTTCTTGGCTTTAGGTGCTTGGTTCTCTGCACAGAGCAGGACCAGACCATCAGAAACCAGCAACGCCGCTTTCAGTGCTAACCCCAACTTGTGCAAAAGAAGCTCCCAGGAATTAATCACAGCCTGGAAACCCAGAAACTCTGAGTAGGTGACACTGTGGGTCGAGCAAACCCAAGAGCCAGCAGATACCCCACCTGAACCAGAAAGAATTGTGCTGCGGCTCATTCAGACACATTTTCTTCCCCGAATCCTTCCCTCTCTATCCCCTCTTCGCTTTCCTTGTTTTTAAAGAGACATATGTCATCATTGCCAGTTCAGTTTCCTGTGTTTAACCCTTGCTATATCTAGCCTGATTACTCCTAATAAAGCTTGACAGTTGGAGGGTTAATCCAACCCTTGGTCTCATGGTTTCTTCTCTGGAAACAATCTGTCCCTGAGAGCTTTCTGGCCTGTTGCAAGGTTATATCCCCCTGGGGTGCCATCAGCGCCAGCCAGGGCTCCTTTCCCATTGTCTGCCAAATGGCCACCAATTAAGTCAACTGTTCCCCAATTAGAATTTTGAGGAATTTATCTTGTTCCTCCTGTGTTCAAACTCCCAAGCAGGGGCAGTTCTTGGAGTCGGTTTCAAGGGCTTTTTTTTTTCCCCTTCCATAGTGAGGAGGGGGGGAAATTAAATAAATAAAGAGCAGCTCTTTCCTGTAATCGGATACTCCTGGGTTTTTCCTGTTGCCCATTCACACAGCTTAATCCTGGGGTATGTGATGAGAACTTAGTAATATTTAAGGGAGGGTGTTTTATTATTGTTCCAATCACCTGAATTAGTGTGGCTGAATTTTTTTAGTCGATGCTGCTCTTAGTAAAAGTTTTCACAGTGACATCAATGATAAATATGAGATTTCCTGAAGTAAAGGAAGAAAACAATAACTTTATTGTGAATTGATATTACGATCAAATATGCAGGGTTGCTGTTGGTTTCTCTCTTTGTTTTTTCCCTCCTCTTACCCCAAAATTACTCAACTGGTTGTTTATATCTTTTTATTGGTGAGTTAAGCTCTGGGCCCGGGGTCCCATTTAATATGGGAAATGCAAAGTCTGGCAAAGTTATCAGGACAATATCTTTAAACTGGATGTACAAACCTCTAATTGATCCATTCTAAGCAAACAGGACCTTTGGCTTTCTTCCTGAGAGAGCATGTGAAGGTCTATAGCAAACTCTTTATGTGATGCCTCAACTGCCCTTACCATGGAGTAAAAAAAAAAGTTCTTAATGCCACAGGGAGACTGTGCCAGAGCAGCAATGGTGTTGCCATCAATCCACACACCAGAAATTATCTTTCGACAGAAAACAATTTTTTTTTCTGCAAGTTAAAGTCCATTCTGCTAAAACTGTCAGGAAAAATTTAAGAATTAAAATGTGAGACTGAAGATGGAAACATCTCCTGCATTTTGTTTGCCCTTTTTTAGAAGTTGGTTCCCAGTAAAACGTTTTTCCTTTTTGATGTTGTCATGGGTGGGCCTCCCTTTCTGGAGTCTGGCTTTGGAGTTGAATAAATCCAAGGTGTCAGAACAAACTTTTTTATTAATAATGAAAATCTACTTCCCCACAAGGCATTCACTGTGATGTTAAACAAGTTCATTGAAATATGGTCTTGGATCTTCAAACATTTTAGTAATGGAGGCACCTTGCACACTTTTCTGCTGATCTTTTGCTGTGCTTGTCCTCATAGTTTCTGACTCTGTCCTGGTGCTGCATTAAGTGATGTGACTAAAATTGTAGCCAACATCTGTCATGTATCTTTTTTTTTTTTTTTTTTTTCCAGAGAGAGTCAAGTGGTTTATTTTGAGATTGCTTAGGGAAGATTTTTAGTTCTCTTTTTCACACATTTCCTTCGTATTACTGCAAATAAGGCCAATTCACTCCACTCACATCTGCTTCCAAGTGTCACCAATTTCCTACAAGTTCAAAAACATGAGGCGAGATGGAGATAAAGACCACATACAAAATTTAGCTGCCAATCCAGTTTTTTGTAGGGTTTATGTATGATTTTATCTGAAGTTGTGTGTCTGGCCATCCAGATTTGTTTTCAATCATTACAAAAAATGGCAGGTCTGATCCTTCATGGAAGAAATTGCACAAGTTATTCCAGATGTACACAAATAAGACTGAGACCTTTAGCTCCTTTCTTAAATCCTGTAGTCTTCTTCTATTTGACTGTAGGAAAATTGCAGTGAATTGTATGGAAAACTGAGACCCTCAAAGCTTTGCTAATTGTTATGGTTGTATTATATTCTTACTTTTTTAGAATTTCTTTTGTCCAAGATACACAGCTATTCCAGGAAGAAGGGGTGAGCACATGTCCCAGACACAGTGTAACTGTAGAAAACAGAAATATATAGACAAGCTACCCTTGAGGGCAGGAGGTGGAGGAAGTTAGTGAAAAAATATAGCACAGCAATAATATCAAAAGAACAGGACAGCAAATTATAGCTGTCTCTGGTCAGATTTAATTGGGTTTTCCTCAATATAGTGAAGAGTGGTTGAGGAATTTCTTTGCTTGCCATAAAGCTCCCAGCAGTCCCCCCAGACTCTACTCAGCTCCAGTCCCATGGAACCAAGAACATAATCTTTACCCACACATCAATACCCAGTTCCCACATCAACAAGAAGGAAGCACGCCCCATTAAAGAGGTTAATTCCCATGTGTCAAAACAGGCTGTATTTGAGAAAGTGCAAGTAAGCATTTTAATAGAAAATTTTAAAACCATTGGTCCTGATTCTCCTCACATTGCTTTAAAATCAGTGCTGCTCAGTTTAGTTAAACCTTTTTTTTTATTCTGGAGTGAGCAAAAGGATGATGCAAGTAATTCTTCCCTTTTCCTCAGTAAACAAATGATTTTGCTAAAACTTTTATCAACGTGGGTTACTTAAACTTAGTGAAACTCCCAAATATGGATGAAAATCAAGAACTTATTCCCTGTTCGGCTTGCACTTCATGCTCATTCTTGCAGTGGCTCTGTGCACAATGTAATGAATGTGCAACTTGACTGTGGTTGTTTTGCCTGCCCAGGCAACCCTCAGGTGAAAAAGCAGAGCACATTTTTACAGATTCAGGTTTTATTTTCCTGTAGCCATGCTCCGGGCAAGCTCTTTGGTATTTTCCATCTCTCCCCTATGGAAAAACAGAGCAAGGAGGGAGGCAGGGGACCCAAAGTGCAGACATGATGAGCACACAGAACTGCAAATGCATCCCAATTCACTTGCTGCTGTACATGTATGTGAAGGATCTACTGCTGGGAAATTCTGTCAATACTCTGCCCATATCAGGAAGATTAAAGGCCCACATTTTATTTCCTTTCTTAGTCTGGGTGTTTGATTTTATATCTTGTCTCTGTTATATTTTTTTCATCTGGAAAAGGTTTACTCACTGTGCTTCAGTCAAGCTAAAGACAGGAATCTCCTCATGTTAGCCTGCGTAGGATACCCTCATGTGCTAAATAATGAGTATCAATGACCTCCTTTAGCCGTTAATGTAACAGCTCCTCCAAAATGTGCTCCTTAGAGGAGGGGATCCTAAAGTTCTGTTCATGGGGCATCATAGAATCATAAAATCATAGAACAGTTTGAGTTGCAAGGTCCTTTAAAGGTCCTCTAGTCTGATGTCCTGTCATGAGCAGGGATATCTTCCACTAGACCAGGTTGCTGAGAGCCTCTCAGCCTGGCTTTGAATGATTCCAGGGGTTGGGGCATCCACCACCTCTCTGGGCAACACGTGCCACTGTTTTACCACTCCCACTGTAAGGAAAAAAAAAAATTCACCATGGAACTTCCATATGGGAACCATCCATGGGGTTCCCTGGGGCATTGAAATTCCTCCTGATTTCCCTTTCCTGGCCTATTGCATCCATGCCACTCTTAAGAAGGGGCCCAGCGAGGCATCCCCCTTGATGCAGGACCTGCAGGGACATTTCCTTGGGCAGGGACACAAAGGATGTGGCAGCCCCAGGTCACTGCACCCCACCCGGGCCACGCTCAGCCCGGTGCCGCTGCGCCTGGAGGAAAAGCTGCAATCGCTGCGGCATCAGCAATGAGCTGGTTGTGCTGAGAAGGGCTCCAAATCAAAAGAGCCTTTGTGGCCCCTGCACAAAGGCCTCCTGGTTGCTCTCTAAGAGCTCAGCTCCAGCGTGCGCTGGCCGGGCTGGCGGCATCACTGCCTCCTTGGCACGGCGCGAACGCACGCGAGGGCAGCGCAGCAGCGAGTGAAACACAGATGTTTGCGGGAGGAACCGCCGGTGTGCCAGCGGTGACACGGCTCTGCCACCACAAATAATTCAGCAGCCCCAAAGAGGGCTTTCTCAGGCCCGCCAGCATCATTAGCAGTGACAAACAGGAAATTGTTCCCCAGCCAGCGGCTTAAGTAGATTTACAAGAAGTGATTTATTTCTGTGCTGTTAGTAACAGCCCCAAAGCATTTTATGTATATACATATATATATTTTTAAAAAAAATCAAATTTTCGAATTTGGCTCATTTGCTGTGAGAAACAAAAATCCTTCCCAACCACTTTGGCAAAAAGTACGTCTGATCTCAGGCTTTTAATAGGCCTGCTGTGGTTCTCCTGCACCTCAAAAGTGATATTGAATTCTCTGGGGAAGATACTGAGGCTCCTTTTGGGTGGGTGAGTGGCTGGGGTGATGCTGATCTCAGCACACCTCCTCCTGGTTGTGGGGAGAAGTGGTGTCAGTGTCAGTGACATCTTCTGATGGAGTCAGATGATGCTGCCAATCTGATAATGCGACAGGTGCCCAGTGCACGCCCGGGGCGTTCGATAGCTCACATCGACAAAAGGAAACTGAGACCCTGAAATGGTGGAATGGAGAAAACTCAAAAACATGGCTGCAATTTTCTACATTGTTTGTTACTTCACATGAGAACTTTGACACCTTCCAGGTCAAATTTGCTTTTTCCTTTATTTCCCTACTCTTCTTTGCGATTTTCTTGCTCTGAGGATAAAAGTGATGGGTTTTGTTTGTTTGTTTTTTAGACCCCTGGGAACGCCAGGTAGTCTTTCTCACAAGTTATTTTTTAACTCGAAGAAAACCAAAGAGACAAAGAACTCCCCCTTAACTCAGAAAAATTCAAATAGTCAACTTAACACTGAAAACAAGGGACCTGAATGGACACATTTAATTGGAATTATTTATCACTTCCTATTCAATTCTGGGTTTTTCAGGGCATGGAATCAAATTCTGTTTGCAGAGTTCCTATTCCAATACGGCCCACTTTCACTTGCCCCTTCATCACTGTAATAGTAATCATGAATAAATAAACAAATGTCAATTTTAGACTAATTTTTCTTGCCATTCTCCTCTAAAAATATACTGAAAGACCATATATTTCCTCTGGTGTTTGGTAACCTGAAAAGAAACTTGATATAATACAATTGCAGCCAAAGCACTATCACTCTGTGACATTCAGTTTATAAGGAAATGTGGGAATGTGCAATTCATTCACAGTAATTTAAATGGATGTTTTGATTGGATTATGTAAGTATATTTGTGTTTGCGTGTGCATGTGTGTGCATGCATATCTGCCATAAATTGTCAAAAGAGGTCACTCCATAAAAGTGAATTTAAACTTAATTTTACATTCTTGGTAAAAGTTCAAAGGCTAAATTCAGTTTAACCTTGGCTCAGCAGAGCTTTTCCTTCTGATTTTTCAGTCTGATATGAAAATTGCTTGTGGAATAAAGACAAACAGAGGTTTGCCTGAGAAGGCATTAATAATCCGATCCTTACATGTTTGTACAGAAGACAGGTACAATCCAGTGTTGATTGCTTCTTAGCTTCTCTTTGCTTTTGCAGGAAATCCTGGGAGATAATACCAGGTCATCACAACTGAGCATTGTGCACCCACAAACAAACATTGGCAACTCTGAAAAGCGAAGCTCTCGATGGATCGGAAATGTGGGGTTGATAGATCCAGGTATATGCAAGGAATCACCATTGCAATATATCACTCTCTGAATTTTACAACCCACATTTGACCATTTTCCCAAACAATTCTTTTAATGGGTATATTATGTTGCATTTAATTTTTTTGTTTGAAAAAAGAAGACTTTCCAGAGAGCCTAAAAGATTATATATGAGATAAACTTAATGGTGAGTTTTCCAGTCTAAGTAAATAAGAATCCCATGGGAACTAAGAATTTTGGGATACATTCAAACAAACACTGTAAAGTTCTGAGAAATGCCAAGTTCTTGGGAGATCAGTGTGTGTGTGTGTACTACGTGTTTGTATAGTCAACAATCACAGAGCAATATGGTATGCCAGTTATTAATTCTGCTCATTGCAGATGGCTTCATTATGTGTATTTAATTTCAGCACTTAAGCAAACATACAAAAGTGGGGCTTACAAACTGCTTTAGGATACGACGGTTATGTACAGTCAAATGAAACGGAAACAAAACGGAAACAACTGATACTCCTTGGGCTGGAGGTAAATCTATATTGATGGGATTAAGCCATTCAGAAGCATCCCTTGGCTTGAATAGCCCTAAAACCACCAATTGCTTTGTTTGTGGTGTCGAGAAGGTACTGATCACTAGAGCCTTAATTTGCCGCAGCAGTTAAGTGCTCCAATTCCTCAGCGCAGTAATTGCCACATGTTGAGTGTGCAGATGTCTAAACACGTGGGAGCACTTCCCTTTCCTAAAGACAAATGAAGATTTTCATTTTGTTTTGTAAACGTGTCAGGATTTATCACTTAGTCATGTGTCATGCATTAGGGTGTTTATACAATACGGCTTTCCGCACCCTGGTTCTGGACTTCTATGATTTCAACAACAAGGCCGTGGAGGAAAAAGGGTTTGCTAGACCTTCCCCCATTAAGCCAAGCCTTTGGCTGGACTAAAGGGAAGCATGAGCTCAGAGTGTAAATGATAAACAAGGTTTTTTCCCAAGAGTGAGACAATTGGGGTTCACCTGTATCCTCAAAGACTGCTTGATAAAAGAGACATCATCAGCAAGACAGGTGGATATTTAAAACTAAAACAAAAAACCAAAAAAGAGATAAAAATAAAATTGAAATTATGACGTCCACCGGCATTAATTCTGTGTATCTGTCCATGTTATTCTGTGTTAAATTGGATTTATAGCCTCTCCTCAACCTCTGTGTACCACCAAAACACTGAATATCTGCTTTTTAAACTTTCCTTTTCATATAAATGGCTACATTTTAAAGCATTTTGAAGTTGGCATATGTAACATCTTATCAGAGACAGGGTGGCTGACAGTAGTAATATTTCTGAAATAACTGTTCTGTAGTGGAAACAGGAACGGGCATATGTTGTGAAGTTCGGAAGTGGCTTGGGCACGGAGCCTGAAGTTTGATTCATCTCTGTTTGGAGTTTGAGGCTGATGTTGATGCTGCAGCTATGGAGCATCTCTTGGTAGGGCTGAAGAACAGATCTGAAATTCACATACAGCAATGAATGTGTGGTTTGGGGTCCCAGTTTACACTCATTTCTCAGAAAGATTTTACAAGCAAAGCCAGAATTAGATAGCAAGATGCCAAAATAGCTAACTGATGTTTCTAATGAATGTTTGAATTTTTTTATCTGGAAATAGAGATGATAAAAAGAAGGTAAAAATCTGCCCCTCTGCTCTGTTACCATTTTGGTGGCTGATAATACTTTTTTGTTTGCAGAAGCCAGGAAAAAACCCCAAACCAATAGTTATTTATCTGTTACCAGACAAAGACTGTAAAGAAATCCAAGAAGAGTATCCCAGCACAAAAGCCTGAACTCTTTGACCTCTCAGGCCTCGGGCCTGGACAATTGGCCAAGCTGGGCTTTTTCCTGAGAACTGCCCGAGGGCAAAGGCTGAGAAAAGATGCACATTGTTCCTGGCACCATCCATTAAAGGCGAGGGCTGAAAGGCAAAAGGATCTTTCCAGGTTATAGCAGTGCTGAGAATGCAGCCTGACACTCATTTTCAAGGTAATGTAATAAAGGGAAAAAAGTGAGTTGTAGAGATCTTAATTCTTTAAAATTTAAAAGCTAATTTTGTGTCTTTTAGTCAATTTCCTATGCAGGAAGGAAGAATTTATTAACTGACTTCTTATGTTAAATGGAGTGCTAATGGGCAAGTACAACAATTCAACAGGTGCCAAGGAGAAATATAGAGACATTATATCAATATTAATCTTAGGGCCTCACAAAAGCCTTGGTAGGGGTTTTATTAGGCAGGTTGTGATGGGAGCACTCCTGCCACCTGCAAAGTGAAAAGGGGGCTTGGTTCCCCTGTTGAAAATATTTGAATGATCGTGCTGCAAGGTGTTTTAATGGAAGATTATGAATTTTTTGCCACTGGAAATTGCTGTTTGTTGAGAGAGGTTGTCCTGTGCTGGAATTCCTCCTGGGAGCTGCTGTTCCCTGGCCAGGGCAGGCAAGGCAGTGCTGCTGAAGAGCAAAAGTATTTCCAGCATTGAACACTCAGCTGGAAACCTGAACACCCATTATTAGTCTGGATAGAAGTCAAAAGAATAGTTGAACCTGTTAAAAATCTACACAGCCGCTACTTTACAGACTGATCTTCTGCCAGTAAACAAATGCTGACTCCAATGTACTTCTGATTTTGACCCCTGGGTTGAAAATTTTCTGTATAAACACCAGCTGATGAACAGGTCACTTTGTTTTCAAGACAAGACTCTCACACTCACGCCCCACACAGCAGGTCCCTGATCCAGATAAAAGACTTCAAAATGTCCAGCAATAATTTTCACTGAACAATTTTTTCTTTGTTCCAAGCTGTCAAATTATTAGTGGGAAAGGATTAGCAGGGAAGGGAAAGTGTTTTTGTCTAAACATCTTATTCGGGTTAAAAAAAAAAAAAAAAGAAATTCTATTTTTATGTTCTCATGTAGAAAATTCCACATTTTACAGACAAAAGGGTTTGAAAATTTCATGATGTAAATGAAATATAACTTTAAAATTACAAAGCAAAATGAAAAGAAAATATTTTTATATTTCACAGTAAAATCTTTTTTTTTCACCCAGCTGCATATATTTTCTTGCTGAAAGGGTGTTTTCTTGCAGACTAATAGCTTTTTCATTCCATACTAAAACCCGATAAAAAAGCAGGCACAGAAATTCCCTGGAATTTGAGAACTATTCAACTGTGGCTCTGCTCCTCTTCACAAATGCATTAAAATAACAAATAATCAGGATATCTGGCAGCACTGAAATAATAATCAAAATTTCAGCGGAAAAAGAGATATTCAGGGTAACCCTTCTTCTCAGGGTTTTGACTCCTGAGAGATTTACCAGTATCCATCTAATCTGCCTGGCTCTATTCTTTAACGTCACTTTTTAGTAACAGAAATGACCTTTGGCAAAAGTGCCCCCCAAATAGCACACTGGGAGAAAATTCTGCCATGAGTTTGGCAGGTATAGCTGAGGTGATAACACAACACCCACAGCCCCTTTTTTAAGGAAGGTTTCGCCGTGTGAGAGCCGCTGGGAACATCTGAGCCTGGTGCTGTGTGTAGCCAGGGAATAAACTTCTCAGCTCCCAGCATTTCATATTTGTCGTAATTGGAACCACTGCTCTGAGGAGGATGCTCTGAGCATTGGCAGCAGAGAGTTTTTGGCGAGTCCATCGCTTTCCAGAGGAGCAGTAGCACTCCCAGCCCTGCTCAGCCCCTTTCCAGAGGATGTTGCACAAGCCGGCTGCATCATGTTCTTGCTCTGTCATGTCCCCTCTCGAGCAGTGGCATAAACAGCATCTTATTCACTTCAGTGGCATGTGCAGAGGAGAAACATCACACGGTGATCCTGGGAGCTGGGGCCAGAAAAGGGAATAAAAACTGTGCAATGTGAATGACACCAACTCTGGGGCTGCTTGACAGCAGGGTTGTTTTTTTTTTTTTTTTTTAGGATGTGTGTGAAAATGGTAACAGGATTTATCTCACATGAAGAATTAGTTTCCTGTTCTAATAATAGTAATAGTAATCACAACAATAATTGTAATAAAATTCCCCCCAAATGGAATGAATGGTTTCTGGGTTCCAGTGGCATTTAAGCTCTGCCCACCCCCTTAACTCTATAAATCAAAAATAGCCCCAAAGAAACCAGCTCAGTTTTATACATGTGAAAATATGCTGAGTGGGACTGGCAGCATCTCCCATTGCAAATTGAAAAAGGGATTTGAAAAAAACCAAGCCAATTAAACCCCCAAAATCAGGGAACACCACTGCTGGGGTGTGAGGGGGTGACGTGGTGGGGGGACGTTTGAACATTCGGTGTTAGTGTTCAGCAAAACTTTATGTAAGAAAAATAATGATGCTGAGTTCTGTAGCTGCTAGATGTGTTCAATAATTTTTTATTCAAATATAAATATTTAAGATACTGAAAAGCTGCTTTCTCTACTCCCTTAAAAATTCCAAACTGTACGACCAGTTCCCATAAATGACTAATCTTATTTTAAATGAAGCTAATTTTTGGCTAGGTCTTGAGAAGAAAAAAATATTGGATCTGCAACAAAATCCATATTTTTTCCCCCCACACTGTATCTTAAAAATGTATCCAGACTAACAGCTTGTTTCCAGATGATATTGGATGCTCCTTTCGGTTTCCAAAATCGGGTTTTAAAATCTGGTTTTGTGACACAGAGATCAGATACAGGTTCTAGATTTTTTTTTACCCCCTCCACTTCGCGAAGTTCAGGCTGGGGGGATCTTCACAAGCTGCTGGGGGAAAGAAAAAAATAAAGGGAAAAAAAAAGCAGGTTTAGAAAATCTGGGGATTTAACGCGGAAGAGCAGAGTCCTTCCCCCCTATGGCGGGTGGATTTATTGGGTGTCATGATGACACAATGTGTCTATTTGCAGGCGAAGAAAGCCCCCTACTTAACCTTCATCTTTTTGTGTGTGCACGTACCAGAAGGCACCACACTGTTGCTGGAAAGCAAATAATTAGTGACATGTTCTGTAACACCATTGCTATTTAAAGCTAAATCAGTGGGTTAATGCTTCTCGAAATGTGACATCCATGAGGGATTCTCGCTCCAGCACTGTTAGTCACTTGGTGGTCTCCGGAGTGACAGGATCAATGCCCTGAGTTTTAAAAGTCTTGGTTGCAATAGGAAACAAGTGATTATTGAAGGTTTTTTTTTTTCTTGGTGGGGAGAAAGTGGATCCTGCAGGAGTTGAGTCTTTCTGCCCAAAGAGCCCCACGGGAGATGCTGTCCTCAGCCCTTTGCTCACTGCAGAGCCTCTCCTGGCAGGCTGTGGGGCAAGGACAGGCAGGAAAAGCATGTGGGATCAACTTCTGAATTGCAAAATCCCTGTAGGCAGAGACCAGGGCTCCCCAGGGCATCTGCACAGCACTAAACACCCTGACAGGCTGAAAGAATGAACCCCGAGAGGTTATAATTGCACACCAATGACAGAGAGAGAGAGACGCTGGGGCTGATTTTGCTCAAGAACTGAAGCAATTCTTCACTAGGGCAAATGACCTGAACAAAACGCTTTGCATGGGTGAGAATAAAGTCCAAAAGCATTGAGGAAAGGAAAAAAAAAATAAAAAAAGGAAGAAAAAGGAAGAAATAAACCAGTCAAATCACATTTTACTTCTTCTTACCCGGGAGATTGACACAGTAGCTTTTTTTTTCTCCTTCCCATTTTCCATTAAGCTGGTTCTTTAAAACACATCTGAACTTTTCCCATCCTGACGATTCCCACGGACAATTGGCAGAGAATCTAGGACAACTTGCAATACTGGGATTTTTTCCAGGCATGAGTAACTTGTTAAAAAGCCACTATTTCCCTAATACTAACAGTAAACAGAGTTCACATCCACATGAAATCCTCTGTGACCCATCGGGGAAAGTTTTTTGTATATTTATACAGGGAGATATATGAAATCATTTAATTCCTTTATCCATCAAGCACTTGGAACTCAGCATGTCCGTTTATATTTCACTTACAAAAATAAATATACACATGCATGCCAGGCTAGATTTAAAGGTATCCTTTTCCCCCAGTTGACAGCTCCATGCCTGTAGTTTTATAAGGGAAAGCTTTAGAAAGAGGAATATTTAAAATAAAGTCAGTGAGCCATGTTTTATGTCACGCTGATGAAATATAACTCCATCACACCTGCTGCTCCTACTACTTTGGGTGGTGGACAACTCTATTGAGTAGCTATTTCCCAATTTTCTGAGCATTTAGAAAATTGTGCTGTTGGGCAAGCAGAAATTTTGGACAGACATCTGCTGTGTAGACGTATTAAATACACAGTGATTTCAAAACACCCCCAAATGATCACTACTTCTTGGGACCTGTTGATGTATCTAATTAAGCTAAATCTATTTTGGAGAATGAAATGCAAATTGTGGTAACATTTGAAGTCCTGCTCACACCACATCCCACCAGAGAAATGGGTTCCCCCTGCTCAAAGAAGTTGAAACTATGTAAAAATAGATGTAGTCTAGTATTTTATCTTAGATTATTTAATAGTTCAAAAGTACCAGGAAACCCTTGTAAAGTGCAGGGAGAAGGCTAAAAAACTGAGGTCAGCCTCTGGCTGAATTTTGGGTGCCATAGGGGGTAGAGCAAATAGGTGCCATCAGCTTGAGCACAGTTTCCTGGTGTTCTTGATTCCCTTTTCAAGTACAGCTATAAGGGCAGTGTGGATGTTTCCAGTAGGATCATTCTCCCTGTTGTAACCCTGTATTTTGAGGGATGAACAGAAATTGGGAGCTCTGCACTGTATTCACAGCAGTTCAGCTCTCCCACTCAAATCTGTTCTCCTGGCTATGCCTCAGTTTCCCTAAAAGAAAAAAAATCAACGCAACAGAATGAGCAAAATACTTTGCAAAACACTTTGAAGTTTGTTTTATCCTAATTATAATAATGTAATCCTAAATCATATGGCTAGAGTTATGTGATGTAAAGGCTTTTCCACGTTTCTGACTTGTTCCCATCCAAAAAGGGTGTGAAAAGACAAAGCTGTGATTTCTTTCTAGTAGGGATTTCCAGAAAACATTGGGTTTTGGAACAATCAAAAGAAAACACATTGGCTTTGCACTGCTTTCCTCTTGGAAGTTTTTGTCAAGCTCATATTCCCTGCAAGTAAAATTAGGTGTGTTTGGGTAGTATTTTATGTGCAGCCTTTTAGTCTGTCCACAAAATATAATTCTCATTAACAAGAGCCATTAACAAGCCTTTTCCATTAGGCTGGATTTCCTCAGTGGATTATGGTTTCTTTGTTGGCAAAGTGGACATTTTCCTTGGGAAAATCTCTTAAAAAAAATAATATTTATTTGGTTGGAAGAGTGTTTTGACTTAGACGTTCCCAGTTGGGTTTACCATTCACTGCTGATTTAGGTAAGGAGGGTGAGCAAGGTTGAACATTATCAGTGTCACAGACCTGAATAATTCCCAGCCAGTCCAAATCCTCCAGCTTTCCAGGCCACCTCTGGAACCATGGGTCACAAAGTCCAGGGCAACAGTGAAGCATCCACAGAGACAGGAGAAATGAAGATGTGGTCACCACCATCCAGGACCTGAGGACTTCTTCTCCACCTCCTGCAGAGGAAGAGAAATCATGGTCTGTATGTATATTCCACATGTTCTGCATTTGCACCCCTAGGCATCAAATCAATTTCCCTTGTCTTGCAGAGGAGAAACTCTTTTTGGTTTGTTTTTCTCTTTAGTGGAGCCCTTCGTTCAGACTCACAGGACATTCTGGAAAGATTTGAGGGTCTCACAGCACATTTCAGCCAAGTGCTTTTGGGTTTTCCTTCAATGTCTACATGGGAAAATGAATATATGTCAGTTTAGTTTTTACTTCTCTGTTTCAGGGACACCCTTTGGAATTGATTTGAGGAGCACATCAGCAAAAACACACAAGGGAATGTTCCCCCTGGATTATTCCTACTATATAACTGATTAGAATCAGTAAATTGATCACCATCTCTGCATCTGAAAATTATCATTAAATTCATAGCCAGGCTTCTATACAGAGGGAGTTATTAGGGTCTTTTTGGCATTGTACCCCTACTTACTCTCTGGTGAGAAACCCTGAAAAATCCAGATCTTTTCTTGGAACTATTGTGAGATCTCCCGTTATAGTAGTGATCCAGCAATAAACCAAACCAAAACCAGAAAGAATTGGTTCCATCTCTGAGGGCTTGCAGTGAAACATTTGCGAAAGTTTTATTAGTTCTGGCGTAATGAAAAGTATTTTGCATTTAAATAAAATAAAAGTATGGTAGTTACAGCAACAGGCTGTATTTTTGCTGTTTGGATGAAACGCTTCAGTCTTGCTGGGAATGAGCAGATTGCTTTTCCCAGCTCCTCAGGAAGTCAGTGCCAGTCTTGTAAACTCTTTCAGATCTTCTCAAAGTACAGCTGAGGCCAGAACCATTTTTTTTTTTTTTTTTTACTATGCACATACATTGCTAACTTTCCCCACCTAATGGATATTCCTTTGATTCAGGAGTTCAGGACCAGGCCCTGGGAGTATTTTACCTAAACTCCCCCTGCCTTTTTGACTAAATCTGGAGAGGAATTTAGGCCCCTCCTTTCAGCATTAACAATGTCCTCAAACTTCCATAAGGTCATGTTTGAGGACTTCCATGAGAAGGAACAGGGAGCTGTTCTGTGGGAGCTCCTTTTACTTCATTCTCATGGAGCTCAAGTCATTTAAAAGGATGAGAAAGTTAGTGCAATGTTTTTCTCTTTATTTGTGGGGCCTCAAATTATTTTTTATGAAGTTATTTGTACACATTTCAGCGCTTCCTGTTTGGAGCAGACGCGGCGGCTGAAATACCATGAGAAAAACTTCTTATCCTGATGGTAATTTGGATCTGGCTAAAAGCAGGAGAATGCATTTAAAACCCTCACATAACTCTTTATTTTTTATGTGGTGTCTTCCCTGATTTATGACAAATGATGCGTTCTGACTGATGGACCGGATATTTTCTGATTTTGAGACCACATAAATATTGAAAGTTTGGCTCCTAGCTGGACTTTGACTAGATCATATCAAACACGTAAAATGTCAGTGTGAGATTACGTGACTTTTGTACTAGGCAGATTTTAGGCTGGTCTAATCTGAAAGTAAATCTTGCTTCAATTTGTAAAAATTTTGTATTTCCCTTCTATGTCCCACCAACTTATTCACAATTTGTATTCTATATGCTGCAGATACTGTCAAAAACGTTATTTTTTCAATAGTTTCTTATGTCACAGACCAGAACCAGGTTGTTTTTTTGTTGTTGTTGGCTCAGGGCAAATGAAAGAATGAAGCATCAACAGATGCACCACCAAACAACCCAGTTCTGTCTGACTTGGTCCTTGGCATCTGTGTGCTATTTCTGTCAAACTCAATCAAACTGAGTGTTAATTTTTGAAGCAAAACCCCTGTGATTATTTCACTTGTGATGTAAGCCAGATCTAACCTCAAGACTCTCAAAGGCCAGAAGTCAATGACCCAATTTTTCATGCCATGCAGCCCTCTATACATAGAGAGTGCTTTTCCCAGTACTCCTTCCTACCCATATAGATTATTCATTCTTTGCGAAATTTGTTATAGATGACAATTGCTGCATTTATATAAAATTCAGCCCGGTTGCAGCTTTAGGAAGCTTTGCCTACAGTGCAGTGTGGCAAATAGATCCCAGAGTGCATGTCAGGTATGTGTGAAACCTCATCCAGACAGGAATCTCACTTTGCACAGGGAAATACTTCTTAGAGCAATCACAACTGAATGCCAAGGGTCCCCAGTGAAAAGTTTTAGTGAGAAATTTGTGTTTGGTTGTTGCAATTATGGATCTTTCTCTAATTGCTCACTCACTTGGAATATAAAATGGAGTGATCTTTGTATTTTAGGGCTTTTCTACTCTGATTATTCTGTAGAGCCCAGTGGGACAAGATTTTGACCTGGATTTCTGCCTTCACCTGAGTTGAACTTCGGTTGTGATAGTTCATCATTGTTGACGTTCTTTGATTTTTTACTTTTTTTTTTGCTTCTGAAGCCAGGGATGCAAAACCTTACCAGTACAAATTTAGCTTGTGCTTTGCAAAACTAGTGAATAGTAACCCAGGTCAGCAAGAGAATTTCAGCAAACTGGAAAAGTGCCATGTTTAATAAAAAAAAGGGGAGGGAAAAGGGCAGAGTGGCTTCATACATTGATAATATCTGCCTAGCTTTCTTTTGATCAGCAGGAGCACTGTGTAATGAAGCAGGGGAATGTCTTCTCTCTGGGAATGCAGTTATTCAGAGTTGGTGACAGCATGAAAACTCTGCATATTTGGTCTCCCAATTCCACAACCTTTTTTGCTTTTGTAGGCTTCATCTTCCCCATGTAAAGAGTGATTTTGGAAGAATCTTTCTTTCTAGGACAGCATGAGGTTCACAGGCATCTCTGAACCCTATCTTGAATGGAAAAGGCATAGAGAAGATGAACTGAGACAGAAGCAAAAATAGGCTTATTTACATAATTATAGTAAATAAAACAAGAAAGATAAAGAATATTAACTGAACTGTGAAACAGTCATTGGCTGAATTTAATTCAGAGTTGGCTGAAAAATGGCAAGTTAACAGAATTTCATACTGAAATTCCCTCTAAGGTGCAGGTCCCATTGAAAGTACTGACAGAACTTAGGTACATTATTAATACATAAACTATTTAACAGAACGAGATGGAAAAGTAATAACTAATTTTTCCATGTTTTTCTTCCTTGCCCAGCCGTATTTTCAGACAAAATTTTGAAAGATTAAACTGCAGTAATTATCCAGAAATTGTCAGTCTCTTACATACCTTCCTTTTGTTGTCATTGCATATTCAAAATCCCTAGAAATAGAGGATATTTTCTACAGCTGGCCTGCACACAGAGCCTACAGTATGTAAAAAGTTAAAAGCAGTCAGGCTGTGATGGTATCGATGGTTGCTGGTCCCTGAACACAATTCCAAATGCACGATCCTATTTTTAGAACATTACATTCCTCTACATTTTTTTTTCCTTTTAAACCATAACCTTCATGAAAAGGCTGTGATATATATTCCAGCCACCCAGGTCTGAAAAAAAAAAAAAAAAAAATCTTATTAGCAGTAAGACAATAATCCTGCTGCCAAATGTACAAATATTTGCTAATAACTGTTGCCATCCTGCAGGCCTGGAGGAGTGCTCCATCCCATTCCTCTGGCTTGGTTTTTGACAGAGGGCTTCCCTTAAATCTGTCCTCCACAGCCCACTGGTGTTCTGAACTTGGTCCTGCTGCTGGTCTTCATCCTGGGAGTTCAACTGGGGCACCAGGAGGGAATGTAAAAGACACATGGATTTTTCCATTTCCATTTTTAAACCACATTTGCTTTTCCTGGCGTGGTGCTTGCTGTGTTTGTTTATCATAACCAAATAAATGTGGTGGACGCTCAGAGCACCTGCAGACTCCTGGTGTTCCCTGGGAGAAGGAGGCTGTGGCAGGAGACCACCATAAACTGCCTTGCCTGGACCTAAAGGGAACATCTATGAAATTAATTGGTGCTTTCAAATAAAAGGCATTTAATGTAAAACTGATAAATCCATTAAACGCGTATTACGGCTGCCGTGGCTTTATTCAGGCAAGAGATTTATTCGTGGAACAGTTTGCTGTAGCCTGTGCAGTTATCAGTGAATAATGATCTGGTGGTTTCATGCCTGAATTCCAGGTAGATAATAAAAACAAAACAAAACAAAACAAAACAAAACAAAACAAAACAAAACAAAACCAAAACAAAACAAAACAAAACAAAACAAAACAAAAGGATTAATGCAATTTATTTATTTATCATCCCTTTCTATGTGTGTGAGCCCCTGCAGAGCTGCAGGAGTGTGAGCAAGAGCGGAGGAATTGATCTGATGCTGTAACTCCTGTGTGACTGGGTGTGTTTGCAAAACTGCTGTTGTTTTGTCATTGTAAATGCACAGAAACTGTCTGATCACACCAAATCCATCAGTCTGAGCTCAAAGCACACATGGGACCCTGTCTCTCCAAAAGTACCCTAAAATCCAGTCTCCAATTGACACTCCCCAGTGAAATGTCCCGTGGCTCCGCTCAATGCTTTGTTTCTCATTTTGGGTCCCAAGTGTTCATCTCCACACAAAAGCATGTACTGCCCATGTGTGTAAACCCTCAAAAATTCTCTGATTTTATCCACAAGTCAGGGGAGCAGCTGGGAGGCATTGTGGATTTCTTCCTTTTTTCCCCTCCCTCTTTTTTTTTTTCCTTTGTTTTCTGCCCCATCTCTGACTTGGAGGGTCAAATCCATGGCAAGTTCATTTCTGGGCCAACTCTGCCAAATTATATGATGTGAATTAATGTCTACTAGAGCTTAGAACAGCAAACTCTGATTTAAGCTCTAAGGTTGAACTTGTCTACAATTGTTGAGGTGAAAGGCCAGTTCATACCCATTAATTAACCTAATCCATCTCAATCTACTTTATTTTATACCTTTTAGGGTTTGTGACTCTAAGAAATATATTTAGATAAAGCAACGCTGTTAAAACCCAGGAACTCTGCTAAAGACACTCACCACCCACCACTGGTTTATATTAGAGATCACTTCAAGCATTTTTTAAATGCTGGGAATTAATTTAATCATATATTTGTTAGTTAGTCCCAACACATGGAGCAGTTTCCCATCCAATTGATTCAAATAAGCAGTCCATTAATGTCAGGGTTATTTTTGATTCTGACTTTTAGTCCATTTGTAGTAATTTCATTAATAGGCAAGCATTACTGTTGGACTCCCCCTGATTTTTCCTTCCACTTCCTCCTTCATTGTGGTTTTAGTGCTAAAACACATGAAAATGAGGGAACGCAATTACCTTGTGAAATCTGAACCTAAACACAACCCCTAAGTAGAGCTTTTAGGGGCTCTTGTGTACATAGCAGCAGGCAGAGAATATTCAGAAAGATTAGCAAGGTTCAAGCTTTATCTAAAAGCATATGGGAATTTCTTAAGAGGATCTAATCTAAAAATAGGATTAAGACATATTACCAGATGTCTATCCCCTAAATATTCATTTTTAAACTGAAGATATTTAATGACTGAGTAATATTTAATAAGTTATTAGTTGACCGTAGAGGCTTCTGAAATTGAAATTCTTGGAAATGTCTATCACGATAATAATTAATAAGGATTTTAAAACAGCATCTTCATTGCAATGGTTTTCTGCCATATTACAGAAGCTCATTTTTAGAAAGTATGGGCTCTTTCAGATTTTTGGTTTGGGTTTTTTTCAGTTTTTTTGGATTTTTTAATAATATACAGAGAACAGAAAATCTCATGTGCTGTAACATTGAAATTCCTAAGCTAGAAATGAGCAGAAAACAGACATGAATGGTCTGAGATAAAGATCTATATATTTATACATTTTTATCTGAATGCTTTTATTCTGGAAAACAGTCCAGAATGACAGGCAAGAGGCACTGAATGTGGTTTGTGAAGCTGTGCTTTGCATGTGGCTCTTGTGTTGCAGGATGCAGTCAGACAGCTCATTTAAAGGACAGCAGGTCTTATTGATCTCAGCATCTACAAAAACCTGCAGCACATCTTAAAAGAAGCATTTCTCAGAGATTTAAGTTTTCTACAGTCAGACAGATGAAGAAAAGCTAAAACAATGTTAGTGCAGAATTTTCAGTATAGTCAGAAATGTGGGAACATGCAAATAAGCCCTGGTCCACTTTCATATTTGGATTTCTACCTCAAATTTCCTAATACTTATCTTGGGCTGTGTTTATTTTCTGCCAAATGCTGTGGTGAATCCAAAGGCTGGGCTCAGACAGAGGTTACTTGCTCAGAGTCACGAGGTAAGCTAAAGTCAGAGTTCTCCTGAGAAAGAAAGAGAACTTTACTATTCTATAGGCATGATGTCTTAAGAATATAAGTGAAGTACATTTTTTTTGGTATTTGGACACATTTCATAAAGGAGAGAAAGGATTATTGCTTTTTCTCTCCTCTTCCCTGTTAAAGTTTTATAAAAGACACAGACTACTATAATCTTAAAAAAAAACCAAAACAACCCAAAACAACTAAAAAACCACTTTTATAATTCTTAGACTTTCTCCTGAAACTGAAGGCCATAGGTACCTTCCATAAATCATGGTTGCACCACTTCCCTCACCTGGAAAAATCTGATGTCCTTCCATAGAAAAAGAAATCTGCTGTCAGATAGAAAGTGCAGAGTGTCTTGCCAGAGTGGCAGAGGAAAAACTTGGATTTGTGGAAAACCATGAAGCTCTTAGTCCTTTCCAAGGACTTTCCAATCCATTGCTGCAGCTGAGGAGCAGCTCTGGAAGACGTGAGGAAGGAACAGCGGTGGGAAGCTGGAGGAGCTGCAGCATCCTTGGAAATAATTCTGCTTTTTCCCTTCCCGCCAGCCCCGCTGGAGGCTGGCACATAAAACCCGGGCCACAGCTGTGCCTGAGGGGGAAATTTCGCTGCCGTGTTTTACAGTTGTTGTTTGGAGGCACTGATAAAGCCAAGCACCAGGGAATAGTTTGTTTGAAGTGTGTGTGTGCTCCATTCTGAGCGGGATGGGGATTATCGGTTCGTGCGTCAATCAGATAATCGCGGTGGAGAATAACTGGCAAGTGAGGTGTTGATGTTTTGGCTGAGGGATGAAGAGGATCATTTCTTCTTCCTCTTCATGTACCTAAAATTTTGGCTCCTAGCAAACTTGAGAATCCGATGCACGTCCAGGGTTTTACTGTGCTTTATTGTGTTATATTTTATTTTTTGTCCAGCCAGAATAATTAGTTATAGGAAAGAAAATATAGTGAAGCAAACATTCCTGGAGAGATCTTTCCATTATTTTTATTTTTTTCCTTTATCACTTGCCAACGACAGGCTGCACTTGGCTTCTTAATCAGGAAGAGGAAAGAAAAGATAAAGGGACAAACTAATTTTCACAGGGAAGAGGCAGCACCTCATGCTTGAAATATTTTTGCTGTCATTGGTGAGAGGTAGAAGACATCAACCAGGGCTGAACTGTGGGTCCCAGGGCCCTAATACTCAGTAATATTACCCCTCAACCATCTAATGACAAAAATGAAGAGTAGTCCAACAATTAGCCTGCTAGTCTGACCTTGATAAATGTGAATTCAAACCTTTTTTCTTGTTCTTCATAAAATCGTGCAACGGTTTGTTTTGGAAGGGATCTTAAAGATCATCTCATTCCCACCCCCTGCCATGGACTTTCCACTAGACCTGATTCCTCCCAGCCCCATCCAGCTTTGTTGGTTCTTGCTTGTATATTGCACCAAAAAGTTGACTGTTTGAGACCAGAAGCACAAAGATATTTATGAACCCAGATATACCTTGAAAATAAAAATAAGACATGTTTTTTAGGGATGGAATAGGAGTGCCTGGTTTTCAGTCTGGACTTGGCCTCTCATCTTTTATTACTCATTTGAGAGCAAATAGCCCTTTTCCATACCCAAGTCGTTCATAGTTTAAAACTAAAGTTTTAAAGAAAAATAAATTAAAGATTGCACAAGTATTAGAATAAAAGAGACACAAGTTCAGCATTTCTGAGTGACGGGTCACGCATTGGAAAGACATTCTCCTATGACCCAAAACTTCATACCTATGTGTATTTATGAAATATGTAGCAGATTATTTATCTAGGCTACCCTTGCCAAGGAGCTGAAATGTGGCCATTTGTATAATGTTTTAACTTTTATAGGCACCTGGAGAGGCAGAGAAGTTTGGAGAAGTGCATAACTCATGTCACATGGCAGAATGGCAGTGGCAATGACCACACACCCTGCAGAAGTCTGGGTAGGAAAAAAATGTGATAAAATCCTCCAACTCATTGGAAACCTAGAATACTTGAGTTTTCTAGGTGGGGGCACTTTCTGACGTGGGAAATTGCTCTTAGAGCTCACAGCAAATCACCGAAACTAAATCCTTGGGTGTTTGCAGACTTCTACTGGAGCGTAAGACTGTCTACATTGGAGATACCTACACCTGCAGTCTCCTTATCAACCAAAATACTTTGTACACTCAGGGTGGTTCTGATCCAAAGCACCACATCTTGGCCTGTGTCTTCCAGCTGACATAATTTTGTCATGGCTAAGATGATGTTCTGGTATGGGAAATAAAAACATAGAATGAACCAGCTTCATTTTTCACTCCAAATTCCACACAATTTTGCCTTACACATTCTTTACTCTGGCCCTCTTCTTTCCATCAGTTGCCAAATGAAAGTTTTGTACTGGGCCATTAAATAAAAAGCAAAAGCAAAACTTTTATTGACATGAACACTTTTTTTCCCTTCTCTCTCTTTGCCATTGGGGCCTCAGCTAAAGTGACCTGAGGCTAAATAGGCTCTCAAAGAAAGCTTTCTTGCCAAAGAAATGTCATTGCTGTTAAACAGTACTAATGAATGCATAGATTTAGAACCTTATTTACATTGAAATTTGTTTAGTAAGCCAAGTTAGGTCTGAAAATTGGGACAAACTGTTTCCTCAATAATTTAATAACTCCAAAGACCTCGTCCATTTGAAAAAGGCTGAGCCTCAACATCCACTTACAAATGCAATGTCACGTTTCCCAAAATTGAATAAAATGCTAATAATACAGCAGATCCCCAGATCAGCAAGTAAAGTGGCTTTTAGCTCTGAGTTCAGCTGGAGACAGAGTGAATAACAACAGTCAGCTTACTCTGTCCTAAGCAAAATGGTTTTATTACATCAATTGCCTGTGTTTCAAGTGTTTTGAAGGGTTCACATTTATTTTCATAACCTCGCTGAATTTGGCACCCTTGCCAGTAGTGCTGGAAATTTCATATTGGGAGCTTTTCATTGAAATAGGCCAATTAACTCACTCAGGTCACATTCCCTATATGAACTGCTTTTAATAGTCAGCCTTACCACCCTATTTGTGACAAACAAGAATCTGCAACAAGAAACAAATTAATTAATTCATTTCAGTGAGTCCTTCCCGGGGGAAAGCATACATCATCTGGTAAACTAAATAAGGGACACTTGGACAAATAAATAAAATGTAAATCCATCATACTCCTCCCTGAAAGTTACAGTGTCTGCTTTGAGGAAAACATCACTCTTGTTTCTGTCTTACGGATCAATATTTCTGCAAAATTTGGTTTTGGCCCTTTGTGCCAGGCAGCCTTGGTGCAGAGGTTTGGATCTTTATCCAGATGGAAACTCTGCTGCAGCAGGGGAAGAGTGGAAGCTAATTTATGGCCTGGGTCTGAGCTACACAGTAATTTTCTGTTTTGTCCCTGAGAGACAGAACTGAATTTTCTAGAATAAAGACAACAGTTGCCATTTAGTGCATATGTCGGAGGTAGCACTGATTTGAGAATTTATTCTTGAATGAAAGTTAAGTGCTCAAGATATTACGAAACATGCAGGGCCCTGTGAAAGAGGTATTTATGAGCACCCATTGTAACAGAGCAGGAATAAGAAACCCTACCACAGAGACAGAAGCCACAGAGATCAGATTCTGATGTCAAAGCTTGAACAGTCACCCATCACTCCGGAGCTTATGCTTTTTTCACTAGACTGCATTTATTACACTAAATTCCAGTCCTAAAATTTGTTCACAGTTTCCCACTGCTATCATTTTAAACAGTGTTTTAAATGGAAATAAACAAATGCAATCAGGCCATTATAACTCTTGTCCTGAAACTGGGGTAATGAGAAAACAAGAGAGGCACCAGTAATGTCTAAATATTTTAAATATATGAAAGAGCACATCTGAGAAATGATGTGCTGTTCCCACACTGCAAACAATTTGTGGAACACGGCAGATCTCAGTCAAACTAAGAGCCCCCAAACAAATATACCTTTCTTCACTACAAACTGTTAGGAAATACATTTTTGAAGCCGAGCCTCTATCAGAATATGATATTACATGACACTGTAACCTTTTTCCCTCCAGAAAACCACCCTTTATGAATAAAACATAGGTGACCTTTAAAAACTTAGCAGTTGTACTAGGTGATTGCATATTAACAAGCTTTTTGAGGAACTAGGACAGGCACTGTACGTTTCAGTTAAGGACAGATAATAGAACTATTCAAATAATTTATTATTTTATACAATATAGGGAAATGTAAGAAAACTACCTCAACAAGAGTCTGCTTAAATTTTTGTACATATAATTTTATGTGGCTTACTCCATTCATCTAAATTATACAGTCACCGCTAAATGAAAGACTTCCTTTTAAAGGACAACTCTGATTCTCCTTTACTTGAAGTTTATGAACAGCTTTGGTTTGAGGCCACTTGATTGGACAAGTTGCAGTGACTACGAGGCATTTTTCATAGGTGATCAAAGGCATCTGAGGCCTTCTGTCCTTCCTTTGCCAGGATGAAAGGTTTGGAGACAAAGACTGAGCTGATTTAAATCAGTAGAAATGGGGAGACATCACTGCATATACAGCAATGTGTAAAGAGGACTCAGTCCTTTGGCTGACTTTCTCTAGGAAAGGCTCTTGACTTTATTTGATCATCTTTATTGAAGCCAAATGAAGAAAAGAGGGACCAGGATGACACTAAAGAGAACATTTCTACCAGAGGGATAGCTTTGGAAATTCATAACATTTATAAGTTTGAATAATTACATTAAATCTCATCTTCTTCGTTGGGTCTTCCTTCATCCTCTCACTAGTTCTAAGGTCTAGTTATATGAAGTAGAAATTTAGGGTGATTTTCTGATGTCCTCCAGATCTTGAATGGTCCATCATGTTGGCATCTCTCCTTACTCACACATTCAGTATCTGGAGATCTGAAAAATGAGAAGAAATAAATTTCTCCGCACTTTTTCCTAGTTTTTTTCCTACCTCAAAACCAATCCTGTGGCCTGTGAGCAGAATTTTATCTTTTACTGAAAGACCTAGTGGTCATAAACCTTATACCATGAAAGCAGTCAATTCCCAAATTAGTAAAAATGAAATAGTAGTAGTTACAAAGCAGATAACTATTATAGAAGTCCAAATTATTATTTTAAAACCTGATACCCATTTCATCTGAATGTCTCACCTGGAATCCTGGAAGGTTGATAAACCATGCCCTGTTTCTTGTTTTCTTTGCACTATCTCAGGTATAATTGCCTGAAGGTGACTAGACTTTACTTCAACCTTTTGCTACAAAAGCATCTCCCTCTGAGTATTAGAGCTGTATCCAGGCGCAGAAGAGAAAAAAAAAATCACTGATACTTGTCATTTTATCATTTAATCTTCTCAGGCTGGCTGAAAAGTTTCCAGGTGGGAGTCTTGGGGGTGTTGGGTGTGTGTGCCTCTCCCTCGTGCAGGCAGAGCACACAGTGGTTTATCCTTTGAGCCGGTGGGAGGGGAAGGGAAAAACGTTCCACCAGACCAACCTGATTGGTTTTTCTCCAATGTGTCATTACTGTGTTTCAGAGCATCTGTGTTGCTGCCGTATGAACTGGATAGGAACACAAAGTAATCAATTTCAGTTGAGAGCACTAATTTATCACCTTGCCATCTTTTATGCAAGGTAGAGAATCTCTCTCTCTCTCTCTTTCTCTTCTACTTTCTAAATGCAAAATCAGGACAATAAAGAGACAACCCCCCCCCTTTTTCCTCCCTCTCTTCCCTCTCTCTATTTGTTTATAAGCCCTTGTAATTAAAATAAATGCTCTGAGAAGCAGAAATGTACATTATCATGCTCAATCATTGCCTGTTAAAGGGCAAGAGTCATTCTGGTTCTTACTGGAAAGTATACAGGAAAACTCCAAATTTTAGCCACTTCTGCATTGCTAAGAACCTCCTCTTGATGCACAACCAGTTATCCACCAAACCATGGCAGATATAGAAATCAAGTATCCTTTAATCCTCTCCTATGAAAATGGAAAAAAACTCTGTTTTGTTCCCCTTGGCGTAAATATTCTCTATCAAAACGAGAAAAAAGCCAATGTCAGTGCGATGGGCCCAAACTTTGGGTGTCAGAAACAGCCTGCACTTTGCAGTCTCCTACCCATGAAAGACCCTGGAAGAGGCCATTAAAGAAGGTCAGAATCTTCTCTAATCATAGTCTATGTGTTCTTTTGCAGGCAAACATGAGCTTGGAATTTAAAATCTGTGAGTTTGCTGTTTTGGTTCTCTTTCGGCATTTCTCTGAAGGTTGAATTTCCTAAATCCTCGCCTATTTTAAATATAGTTTTCAAATAATATTTTCAACCTTCCCAAGAGTTTTTCTGACATTCATTGAAGGGAGGCTGCTTGGTTAAAGCCAAGCAGGTTTTGGGTGCATACAGGTACATGTGCAGGACTATTAGAGATTAATTTACTCACTGCAAATGAGTAAATGAGGCCAACCTGAAAACAGAGAAACATCCCATCAAAGGTAGGAGGTATTGTCCTTGATTTTTTTTCACATTGTCTTTAAATCCTATTTACCTGAAACACTACTAACTAACAAGTTCTGTTTGCATTCACACACATTTTACTTTCTTTGTTTGCTATTCTTTCAGTCTTTGAACCTTTACTGTTGATGTTAAAGTCTTTCATCATCATTTTCCTCAGAAAAAGCACCCCAGTTTATGCACACACATGGATATGTATATATATTCTTGGAACCTGACATTCCTCTGCTGTTCCCAATATATCTTTCTAGGCCCCAATTTCCTAACCAAAAACACATTACAGATCTGATTCTTTCCACAGCCTAGCAGCACATCAATAAACTAAAGATTATTGTGCTTTGTCAGGTTTTATTTTGTAACATTATGGGAAATTCTCTGCTGCTTTGGATGAGTGCATAAACTCTTATTGCCTGACAATTAACAGAGCTAGTAATAGAAAATGCAATGTAATTTACCTTAGTACAAGGGATTTTGGTTAACAAAAATTAAACTATTGAACTCTCCTCTCGTAAGGGAAGGACATTCTCTCATTATGTGTGCAATTTTTTTTTTTTTTTTAGGCGGTTAAATAAATAAAAAGCCCTGTACACAACAGCAACTGGGTGCTGGGCCTTGGGTGGATTTATTATGAAGTCTATGTGGAATTCTTCTAATGTGCTTGCTTTGGAACTAAACAACATGATCCCTTTGCAAAATAAGCATGCTGTAGCCTTTTCTGGGATACAGAGAGAGTTCACCAAATAAATAATGTTGAAGGGGGAGTTCCTTTATGTGCTGTGTAATTCCACTGTGCTGGAGATGACTTCTTACCTCTGTTGCTGAATTAGGAAGGTCAGAATTCAATTCTCTCCCTCAGCAACTACTTACTATAAATGTCGAGGGGCCACCACATTACTCTGAGGACCAGTCAATCTTTTCAATGTGACCTCCAAAGAAGTGGCTTGTGTACTTTTGATCTCCCTGGCCTAGGAAGGTCATGTTTCTTTTCCTTTTTTCTTTCTCCTTTCCATTTCCTTCTGTTTCTCTTTTTTTTTTTTTTTTTCTGCTCAGGCAAAGAAAATAAGTTAAACCATAGTGCAATGAATTTAAGGTTGATATTTCCCCCATAAAGTAGAAATTTTAATCTATTTGGAAGGAAACTGCAGATAAATGAAACCCTGAGAAAAACAAGGCTGAGGAATGGGGGTGAGGAGCTGGCATTGGGGTTCAAACATGGCTTTAAATTCCATGGTGCCCAATGTGAACCCAAACAATTCCACAGAGAATTTGTTTTGCATAGACTATGAAAATAGGGAGTTTTACACTCATTTTCCTCAGCATACCTAAAGAAGACCCTCAGTAAGAAAATAAACCTTGGCACTGAAAGTTTTAGCTCTGTCACTTGAATGAAACTCCTTTTTTTTATACTATAAATGGCCCACTTTGATCCATTGCTATTTTCAGGCCAAAGAAATGATCTAATAAAATTTAAGGCCATAATGATGAATTCTTTAGAACCTCCTCATTTTGCATAGTTTCCTTATAGTGGGACTTATATCTGCTTTTTAAATGAGTGAGAGGGTAAGGTTAGTGTTTATCTGTGCCTACTTCTGCTCATCCATCCCTTAAGGCTTCCAGCTAGTGGGTAGATCACGCTGCTCACAGTCAGTGTTTTTCGCTGGCACCAAATTAGACTTTTGGTGAGGGTGAGGTTTGGTCTTTAAAAATTTTAAAAATTGGACAAGGTATTGCATGTCTATTTCCTGCAAGTTTTGTGTTCTCAATTCTGGAGACTGTTTAGATAATCCCAGCCTAAAGTAGGAGAGTTTTCCTTTCCTAAGTGAGAAAGTCAGGATGGCTTCAGCCATGGCACAGTCCAGTTGAGTGTGGCTTTTTCTGGAGAATCGACTGTATTTGAACAGTGGGCTTTGTGAGAAAGGCAATAATGGCCTCATGTAGACAGATAATGATGGATGTTATGGAACTGAGAATTGGGGTTTAAAATTGTGCCCTCTTGCCCTCAAACCTCCTTACACATACAAGCAAAACAAAGCAGAGTTTGAGATGGAAGCATTAGACTGGATGGGCTGAAAAGCTTCCCTTTTCCTGGAGGGGTAAGCCTGTATCAGAGAGTGTTGAAATCACCTACTTGACCCTTGCCTAACCTTCAGTCCAGAACGTGCAAAGCAGGACAGAGCTAATCCCAGCAAGGAGGTTTAAGCAAACACACTAACAACTTGCTACCACTCAGAGAATGTCACTTTCTGAGCTTTCAGCTCGCACGGTTTTGGAAGTAAGAGCCATTTAAAGCAGAGATGAATTACGGGGTGGATATGAAGGTCCACTTCAAATCCAGGGAAAGTTCCTTGTTCTTAGCCACCGCTGAAGAAGACATCTCTGTCATTATTGGTGTGCATGGAGGAACATGTGCAATGTTTGACTTCCAGAGTACAATTTAGTGCCTCTGCAGAAGGTTTTCCCACTCTTGTAATTTCCCTGGAAGCCCTCAGGTCTCCCATCCAGCCATGACACGCAGCATCCTCAATAGTACAAATAAAAGCAATTACAGAAAATATGAGTATAGGGAGTTATTGATATTTATGAAGATTCTCTAATATAAACTGCTTATGAGGATGCTGCTTCAGGCTGGAAACCTCCAGACCCTTCCTATATCACCTCAAAGCACAGAAGACTGGGAAAAAGGCAATGTGAAGATTCTTCAGAATTATCCTGACAATTGGAGAAGTTTGTTTACAGTTTTGCCAAGGGCAGGCCATGCTGATATTGGCTCGGTTGATCTGTCCCTTACTTCCCTGTTAGATCTGACAATTTAAATGCTTTTATTAGAAAAAGTACAATGGAAATAAAACAAGAAAGCACTATTTAAATTGGGCAAAACCCCAGGATCATACTCATTATGGAATGGACTCTGACCCTCAAATAATACTTTTGCTCATCGCAGAGGGTAAATTTTTTTATTGGATTTTCCTCTTTTTCATTTCAGTAAAGCAACCTGTGAGATTATCTTTCTCACTCCTGAAGAGAAAATTTGTGTGGTTTTGAATATAAATTGTAACCTTGTGACTGTAGTAAAAAATTGAGTTTTGTAGTTGCCAAAACCAAAGTTCTCTCAACTTTTAAGGGAGTTTGGATCTGATCCCATACCAGGACATTGTGGTTTAGATTAATTTTTGATGTTCCTTATTTCCAATAAGATGTTATGATGACAGAAATTCTGCAAAATGTGGATAGACAGTGACAGAAATAAATTATAATGTCAGGTTTGTTTGAGGGGTTTTAATGTTTTGTGAAGCATACATCACATTTTTTACTTTTCCTTGAGATTTTTTACTATTAATTTGCCCTACAAAAATGAAGTAGAATGTTGTTAAAAAGTTCATCAAGAACAGAAACAATTCTGGTTAAGAAATAAAATACATTTGAAGGTAAAGGAGTGCAAAATTACTGCTACCATAAATAACTGACAAAACCCAAACTGTAATTATGTAATTCTTTGTTTGCCTGTTTTTTTGTCTTTTTAAAATTTGTTCCAGCATGAAAGTCTCTTTTTAAGGATAGATCTACTGAAATAGTACCAGCCTGGAGCAGGAATGAGGAGACTGTGAATGTTTCCCACTGAAATATACAGTGAGCTCATTAAAAATACAGTCAATTTTTTTAATAGCAAAATCATTTTAAGTTTGCTTATATAGTGCACATAAATCCAAAAGCCTGAATTACTGAGTTTTATTAAGCCTAATGCCTTGAAACCTGCACTATTGTTCCCTCTGCACTTCCAAAGGCAGAACTTAGCTGCCCACAGTCCCCAGAAACATTTCCCTCCTGAAATGTGTGTGCTGAAGCCAATGAGACTCTTCCAGAATCCCCCATTCTTTTCCCAGTCCTTTCCTGATCTTTCCCAGGTAATGAAGCCAAATTCCCAGTTTTTGGAGGTGAGGTCAGATTAGGAAGATGATCCCAGTGAAAAAAGAGGGAATGAAGTCTATCCTGTAAAAGAATGAGTGTGGAAAGCCCAAGAGTTTGGATCTCCTCTTATCTGACTTCTCCCACTCTGCTTCATGCTGAATCTGCTGTCTTATCTGTTTCTCATATTTGCTATGTGATTTTGTTGGCAATAACAGGGATTTTTTCCTCCTCTCATTCTGGAAGACATGCCAAAGAATGCAATGAAAGCTCGTATGACAATCTTTTAATGGTATATGAGAAAACATGAGCAATTTAAAAGGAAGAAGGAACATACTTGCAATTAAAATCACATGCTCCATCCTGTAAATAGACTTCCACTGAAAGAGTCACATCTCAGGCACATGCAGCAACAGCTCCTGCACATGGCTCTGGCTGTCGTGGAACTTCTTGCTGGGAAAATATTTACATTTCCTCGGGCTAATACAGAGGGCACCTTCTCCTGGAGCAATGCCAAGGAGGGAACTCACTGGGCACTAATTCCTCTCTATCATTTCAGGTCTTTATAGTAAACGAACACCAAAACAACCCTAGCATGTTTTTCAGTTGCCAGATAAGTTTAGTAGCATCATGTTTCTGAATTTGTGATGCAGCCTCTCATGCTCACACTTGCACACAGATCTGCCCACATGCACTGCTATACTCCTTCATTTCCTTTCCCATTCCTGCTGGTTCTGGATCAAATCTGGAGCTGAGGGCTGGCCCTGGCACACATACCCAGTTTGTTTTTTTCAGTACAGCTCATTTCAGCTGAAGGAAAAAGCTGGAGCCGTTGCAATCAGGTAGTTACAAACAGCACCCCTCCTATAGTCTTGCACAGCCCAAAACTTTCCACCCTTTCTGTTCCAGCAATAACAAAACCTCATTCTGCTGCTGTTTGTTGGTTTGAAATTTGTATTTATTTCCTTAAAAATGTGATTTCCTCCTTCATGTAGCACTGGCAGGCATTTTTTCTGCTCCAGGGCAGCACAGGAAGGAGGAATGTGCTCCCGAAAGCCTGGATGAACATGTGGACTTGCATGTCTAGGACTTACAGTGACTAAACTACTTTGCAAAATAAGGTTTGCTTTAACCATAGCTTCACTGGGTTTTGCTGGCATAAAAGCTTCTCCAAGACATAATGCTAAAGCAGTGCTAAATTCTGTTTGGAAAATTAAAGCGATTGTATGTAACATTGCCATAACTGGTTGAGTTTGTAAAGACAACTGTGGCCAAACCATAGAATGGTTTGTGGTTACCCCTAAACAGGAATTATTTTGAAGTTTTACAATGTCTGTATAAAAGAACAAGGTTATTTTTTTCTTTTTTCACTCATTTTATAAAGTATAGTATGTCAGATGAGGTAAAGATTAGGATTAGGATTAAAGACATTACTCTCACACGCTGTAGAGAGCATCAGAAATAACGCCTCATACAACTTTCTTCACAGTTAATTTTTATCTTCTGTTCCTTAGACACTTTGCCAAAATTTTCATGTCTCTGTCCTTCATGGAGATCTTTATCAATTGGAAAAGTACACCAGTCTTGAAGTGTTAATGTTAAGCACATTTCCACAAGAAAGTATTGCTTTAACAAGGGTGGAAAACGCTCTCCTTAGAAGAGCAATTATCATTAAAGATTCATTATCAAAAGAGTAGTTACCTAAAGCAGAAAAGTATGAACAGTACCACTGATTCATTCTCCTGACAGAGGGTGACAGCAATCCCAAGATGAATATATTTCAAAGACGAGTACAAATTTGGTCTGTCTGTCTCTGAGTGTAATATGGCTATTGCTGTAGGACCAGATTGAGCACATCTTTAACGGATGCCAACAGGCAGATACCTTTAACAATGATAAGTGTCTTACACTGTCTGAGGACCTCTTCATATATTTTAAAGCAGTGGCTGAATTTTCTCTCTGGTTTTCAACTCCAGGTCATCTTCTCAAAAGGATTAACTTCTTCATCAACATCTTGGAACTCAAAGTGAGCCTTCACCTTCACACCAGAGGATCATGTGCCTTCAAACCATTTGATATTGCACTGCTGTTCATCTGTAGGCACGTGTGGCACAAACTGTGATCTGCTTGTGTCTTTATCATGAATCATTGACATTCCTCTGCACTGTATAAAGCACTCAAGCTGGAGATGCCCCACACTTGTTTTGTATGTGATAAGGATTTATTCACTCCCTGGCTCAGACCTTGGGAAAAGGAATTTTTTCACAATAATTTGTTTACTCCAGAGAAGATCTGGGAGGAGCTAGACATTAAGATTTACAGAGCTCTTTGAGATTTTTAATTTAAGATAAAATAGAGATGTGTATCTTTTAGAGTATATATTTGTATACACACATTAAACTCTAATTATATATAGACTTATGTGTATCAGCTTTAAATAATAGATTTGGCTGATTTTAGTAGGAATTGGAACCAGTAGATTGAATTTTTTTAGTATTATCTTATAAGTCACAATGTACCTTTTAATGTGAAAATAATAACAAAAAGAAATTATTCTTTGCCAAGAAAAACAACATAATGACAGTAACCAACTGGGTTGGCTTTTTCTCATGTCACAGTTGGGCAGAAATGCCAGACCAAATTACAAAGTCCTTCCCCAGGCACAAAACTCTCAACAAAATCAATGGGAGTTTGTTTAAATATAGATTTAATTAAATCCACCGTAGATGTCCAGTTATTGGTCACTTTGGTCGGGATGAGAATCTTAAGGAGACAGTTGAACCTTTCCCATCACTGCCATTATATAAATGTTATTTTTGCTAGGATATCTTCCTTTACCCCCACCCCCCAAGCAGTTCAGAGACAATAAAACACCAGGAATCCCTGAAGAGTGGTAAAATGCTGACATGATTTAAGGAGGAAGACTCTGATAAGAAGATAAAAATCTAATAAACAGAGTCTGGAGGACCTTGGCAAGTCTCAGCTGCTTGCCAGTGTAAGCAAAGCCCCTCCCAAGGAAAACAAAGGGAACCTTAATCTCAAGGACATTCCACTCACAAACCATCTGAAGGAGAAAGTCAAGGCCATGACCTCTGCAGTCTGAAGTTATGAGCATACTGACAAGAAAATATTTGACTTGGTTCAAGAAGCAAAATCAGACGCTGGATTTTTTAATATCTTTTTTTTCTATAAGAGACAAAATAATGCAATGGTGTGTTACATGTAAATGTGTGCATATATGCAGACACCTCACTGAAAGGATATTCAGATACATGGGATGCATATATATGATTATTATGGATTAAATTTGCATTGCATTCAATATCTACACCCCAAGACTTCCTCTCCCCAAAAAATCTAATTGTATATGACTGCTGTGTTTTTGACCAGACAAGACACAATATCA
Source organism: Acanthiza pusilla (assembly GCA_036630365.1). Taxonomy (NCBI): domain Eukaryota; kingdom Metazoa; phylum Chordata; class Aves; order Passeriformes; family Acanthizidae; genus Acanthiza; species Acanthiza pusilla. Next base: position 15,458,493 of record JAXCHO010000004.1, on the reverse strand, counting down.
GCAGATTAAAATGTTGTTTTTGTGTCTTTCTTCTTGTAACTTTAGGCCTCTTAAAAGCTTCTAAAAGACAGCCAGGCTTTAAGTAGTTACAAGGAGTTTAAATTGGTCCAGATAAATCAAATGGAAACACAAAACGGCATCTAACATCCAAAGTTTTCTCAGGCTGCAAAGATTCATTGTCTCCTTTGGTCACCATCTACTTACCCCTAACACTCTCCTGTCTTTCTGTGAATGCTTCATATGTTTTTAACATAGCAAATTAGGACATCAGCAACATTTGGAAAGGAGGGTCCTCAGAATGCCTCACAGCATTTTTCTGAAACTTCTGCCCAGGCTGGATAGGTTGGTAGGGTTTAGGCACTGAAGATACACAAGGAGGTGTGGGATCTTCTCCCTGGGTAGCATGGACTTTGCTCTTGGTAGTCATCAAGTTTTGGCAGTCAAGCTCACATTTAAGAAATGTCGGTGACTTTTTCTGAATCCAGCTCTTTAAACCAGCACAACACCATAAAAACTCTTTCCTTTTCTACCTATTGCTGTTTATTGCTGGGGATCTGTAAACTCTCCTTATCTTGGAGGAAATTCTCCCCTGGTGGAGGGGATTATGTTGTGGTGTGTCAATCTCCGCTCACTTATGGGAAGATCTCCAGCTAAATATTTCATACAGATTTTTAATGGCCCATTTGTTTCCAGATGCTGGTAACTTTATTAAGGTTAATTGTAGTGCCCTGAAACATGGCTGCAGAGCACATTATTCACACACATTGCTGCAGCTCACTAATCCTGTGGGTTTCCTAAGCAATGCCTAACACTTTGATTTCATCCCTGGAAGTTGTAATCTTCTTGGACCAGCAGAAATGTCTTGAGGTGCAGATCACTGAGACATAATGTCAGATATAAGTAACCCTCTGCATACTCAGAGAGGATCCAGACTGACCTCAGCTCTTCTTACAAAAATAATTAATGCAATCCCTGGGTAAGAATGATCATTACTTTTGCCAGTGCTCCACCAGAAGCTGGGAATTTGGATTTTGAGCTGTGGGGGAGGAAGTTGTACAACATAAAGAGAAGCAAGGATGATCTGTTAGAGAGATAAGCCTGACAAGCAGAATTTGGGTTCAGTCTGGAGCTAGGCGAGCATCCGTCAGAAGTCTGAACTAATCTGAACTGAACCCTGCCCCTCCAATAACCTGCCTTGTTGTTGTGGCACCTGATGACATTTTCTGCCGTGTTGTGTAATGACTTAAGGGCTGTAATGGGTTGCATGCTGTTAAATGTCATCAAATGCCATGAATCATAAACAATCCTGGCTTCTAAACCAGAGATTAGGGATATTTATGAAGTTTAGTCTCAGTTTGGGTTTTCCAGACTCTTGAAGTTCAGAGGGTTCCTTTTAGGCTTCCTTTTTTCCTTTTTTTTTTCCTTTTTATTGCTCAGGCTGCTTCCTGCTGCCGTGATTGACCCTGCTGCTAATATACCCAAACTGCAGAGCTTGATGCTAATCCAAAGGAGTTGAATGCCTGAACTGATTGCCTGCTGACAGCCAGTGTAAAACCCAAAAGCATGACTGCAGATATTGAGATTAGATATTGGAAGATGGAAAAAAAAAATAAAAGAAAAAAAAGGATGTAACTGTGCAGAAGCATCAGGAAACAGCCCTTATTATCCTACTCCTCAAGTGCAATTTCTGGTTTCCAAAACTTTGCAAAGTGACAAACATTTTATTGATCCTATAAGAATGAGAACAGATACAACACAGAAGCTGTAAAGCACAAAGATAAAAGAGGAATAAAAGGACAAGGCACTTACTGTTTGTTATAGTCTTAAAAGGAATTAAGTGTAGAAAAAAAAGAAAGAAAAAAAAGACAAACATAAAAAGTAGTGGGGGGGTGAAAAATCCAGGTTTGGTCATTGGTACACTGATCCACATTGCCATCCTCATACAGGAAGGTGCTCCATGGGATATCCTCTAGATCCTTGCTTTTGTTTTACTTTGTATGAATCTCCTGAAGACAGGACTGAAGATTAAATTTATATTCAGTGCGATATTTCTGTTCCCCTATGGCTTTACAGGAGGAGACCAGGGAGTCACACACACACATCTGCATGAAAGCTCTCCAGTGCCATTGGGTGACTCCTCTGGCCATGCTGGGTTGCAGTGTTTGATGTTTCCACATGTACCCTACTGATCCCATTCGGATTTGTTCCCTCCACTCTTATTAACAGTTGCTAGATAAAGATTTCCTATTTGACAAGGATCTCATGTTGTCTGCCAGGTCATCCGATGCTGTTCAGGATAAATGTCCATAAGTCTTATTTGAAAGCTCTTTTGAGCCAAATGGAAGCACTTTGGTGAAACCCCTAAGAAAAAACTAACTTAAGCGGTCTGTAAAAAGTCTGCTTCTGCCCCAAACTGGTTTTTTTTCAGCTTCAGAACTAACCTTCTTATAAATGTATTACAGAAAGAAACACTGACACCGAGCAAGTGTAAATATTCATTAATAATGACAAATCAGTCCAAATGCTGTGCACGACCAATAAATGCAGGGGCTTCTGCATAAATAAACAAGCAGCTGTGTGTGAAGGTTTAAGACTTTATTCTGATATTTCCAAAGCACTTAAATAATGGAACTCCTTTGGACACCTTTGGAAATCCTGTGCTCAGGCAAGCTGCAAGCACCTGAAAGCCTCTGCTTCAATCCCAGGGCTAAAAGCAAACAGTTTGTGTTTAAATGCTCCTCCACTGCTGAGCCAAGCTCTTAGAAGTGTAGGGAACCATCCATCCCTCTTCAACTCTCCCTCCCCAGCACTCCCTAAACTTGTATTAGGAGTTGAGGGAGAAGTCAGAGGTGGTTATTGTGCACAAATCATCTGCTGGCTGAAGTTTTTGGTGGCAGCCAAGAGAGAAGAAGGAAAAAAAATTAGAAAAATTTCAATTTCAGGACCATTATTATTTTCATTAATCATAAGAGGCGCTGTCACCCCTGTCCTTATTCTTTAGAGGGAGATCTATTATACGGTCCATTTAGTCCAAGCCATATTACCTCATATGTTTTCCTGGCTGACCAAATAAGACTTAAGAGATAAAACAATTTACTGTTCATTATGATCCGTGTCACTGGAATCAATCTATTAACCTACATTAACTGGATATGTGACGATAGCTCACATACACGCTTCTCCGATTTAAAAAAAAGAAAGAGAGGGTGAGGGAGGGGCTGAGGGGAGGGGGGTGGGAAGGGAGAGGGAGAGAGAGGGGAAAGGAAATCAAGGCCCATAAAGTGCAGCAGACGTATAATTTGCCAAGCGAATACAACTTCATTTTCCAGCGGCCACTGCTGCGCCCTCCACATCTTCACGCAGCCCCTGACCTGTGAAGAATTCTAACAAATTGGCTTCTATTGTGAAGCCAAAAGGTGCCATCAATGAAGGGACGGTTCGCTGGTCCTAAAGTATGATGGGAAATCACAGGCTGGAATAAAGAGCTGCAGTTTTATGAAGTTAACCCGTTGAGGTTAAATCCAAGCAGGGAGGCTGGAACAGGCTCTTGCCCCTTCCAATGACTTAATAGGGAGGAGAGGAGTTATTCAGATGTGCTGCCTGAATGCAGGGAAACGTCCCTGGCTGAGCATGGCAGAGAGGAGAGTTCCTCTCTTCTCAGCAACTTCTGCTGTGCCACAGTGAGGATCCATTCCCTCTGTTTTGCTCTCCATGTGTGATAGATTGTAAGTGTCCAGGGGGAAGAAAGAGAATCAATAGGTGGCCTTCCCAATGCTCGTTTGCACAGCAAAAGAACTTCTGAGTAAACAGCCAATGAGTTAAAGTAGTGCCGCATCTACACAGCTCCATCAGTCTATTTACTCTGGATTTGCACTTGCTTATTAAGAGCTCATCTGGGTGCAAGTCCTATTTTTGTTATTCCCTCTTCCAGCGTGCTGGGGTCCTGCTGGCAGCTGATAATGAGGAGATATTTTCTTTGTGCTGATTGCCCCAATGATTCCCATCCCAGATGTGCTTGCAAAGGGAAGGCTGTGTGCACCCAGGCTCTGGCAGAGACCTGTCCTGCACCCACTCACGTTTGAGACCAGGCTCCAGAATCACATGCTGAACAGACTGGGAAGAGGTGGGAATGATAGTGGCAACATTTCCAAAATGGTTTTAATCTGCTTTTTGCAAGTATTAATGTGGCAAGTGTTAAACCTCTTATTGTTACTACAGGTACTTTAATTGGAGGTATATAACATGGCCCATATCCACTGATTCCAGCAGGAATTGCATCAAACTGGGCTCACTTTTCCCCCCTTGAGATAAGATGGAGTTTAATAGCAGGCACATTTCCATGTAGCATACATGTGCCTTAAGTATTCCTTCCAGCCCATAAAATTACAAGTACATGCCTACAAAGCCTGTGAATAGTCCAGGTCTTGTTTTCTCATTTTTCTCTTTAAAAAAAGTAAAATAATGAAGGGCTGCTGCAAGGGTGCTCACAGTGAATGTAATGAATAGTAGAATAAAAATAATATTATGGTTGTGCCTCATAGTTTTTCCTCTGTGCAGTGAGCCATCATGCTAGGAACTGGACTAACATTTTGCAGAGACTGTCACTGCCCCACTGTGCCTTCAGGCAAGAAAAGAGACTGCAAATTAACAGTCTGAGGGAGAAAAAAGACAAAAAGACTTGCCAGAGGCCATCCTAGAAACTCAGTGGTAGAGCCAAGGATAGAATCAAAGCTACCTGCTTTGCCCATTTGACCACATTTTCTTTAATCTTTATAATGATCCCAGTTATTCCAGTGTATATATATATATACATATCTATATCTAAAAATATAAAAAAAAAAATCTCATAACTAAAGGCGGTTAAGGGAAAGCTGTGAACTTCATCCTTAACCAGGTCTCAGGCAGGGTCTTTGGGCTCATCCATGCCATGTGGGGTCAGATGCTGGTCCATGAATCTGGCTTCTGCTCACTCATGTTCCCTGCTCAGCCATGCAGCCTCCAGCACTTCAGATCTTCATATCTCAGATTTCCCACTCGCAACATGAGGCTAAAAATAATTTTCTCAAGTCAACGGAACAGGCTGAGGTGCTCCTGGAAAACTGCAGGGCATGAAGTTCACTGGGGTCAAAAAAATCAGTCACTGACACTGGATAGATCCTGAGTTTTCTAAGAGAAAATAGGATTATAAAGTTTACAGAAACTAGTTCCTCATCCTCAAAAGCACATTCTTCAGAGAAGTGAAAAAAACAAAAACCTGCATTGGAAAACATGATTTATTCTTAAGAACACTTCTGTAAAATCTGTACGAGTCCCTGTGGTGGAACAAACAAACAAAAAAAAAATTTCCAAGATTCTTAATCCAGGACTGTAATTCTTCAATTAAAAAAAGAACCAAACCAAACAACAGAAGACTAAAACAACATAGCAAACCAACCTGGTGGCTCTCCTATACTCAGAAATCTGTAAGCGCAGAACTTACTAACACCCAATTAAAGGAATTCAATGTTTATCTCTCTGCAGGTAAATATTCAATGATAAGTGAGTTAGGTAGAAAAGAGGAGTAGTGAAGACATACATATCACTCCTTGAGAGGCTGGAGGCTTAAGAAAAACAGCGAAATTAATGTACTGGAGGTGTAGTCACAGCCAGAGAAGGAAATAAAAGTTGGGAGTGTATTAATGTCATGGTCCCAGACTTTATTCCCTCTCCAGAGCACACACCATTGCGACCTCAAAATCTGAAAATTAAACTGAAAGGGAATGTTTGTTCTTGTAAAATAGCAATTCATTACTGGGAATGGAGATATTTAACCAATAAATGATTGCTTAATGGCCCATAGGACCTTTTCTGCAGTTACAAAAACACTGTATGCGGTTAAACAACCAGGGATACCTCTTGAAAATGCCATGCTTACAAATAACACGAGGGTTTATTTGCTGCTTGATGAATGTCCATAAACAGATCCTCCCTGGGTGCCCTGACATTACAGAGCACCGGGGATCAAGGTGGGGTCAAAGAGAGGAAACAAGGAGAGGAGATGGAAGAAATTGTGCCTGTCCCTTGTTACACACCTCTGCAGTGACTTACAGCTTGTCCATCTGTCTGTCTGACTGATGATTCTTGTGATAGGCATCTCAGTGCTGAATGGAGGGGAAAAAAACCTATTATTTTTCCCCAGAATACACAAAGAGGATCTTCTGGAAGAGGAATGTTGCTCTGAGACTGTTCTCAGGCCACTGCAGAAATGATCTGATGGAACATTTTATGGCTATTGTAAAGTTTTTCTGTGTTTCTCATGAGAAGTCCAAGTTCACCAGTGACCACAATAACCTCAAATTTTCCTGCTGAGCAAAAGAGTAAGTGCTGAACATTGATTAGGGGTCTGGCTCTCTGCAACAATTCCAAGCATCGGTTGTGACTGAGCAGATGACAAGATCTGCTGCTTGGTACTGCGTTACAAGACTCAGCACTTCCACTGGTCCCAGTCATCTCTGCTTAACCCTGGGCATTTCCAGCATGACAACTGCAGCAGGAATTAACCCCTAATGCCATATGAGCATGGGAACACAGAGCCTGGAGCGGTGACGGCACATGTAACTCATCAGAGTCATTAACAGTGATATAAATGACTTGTGGCATTTGGAAATCAAGTGTGTGTGTGAGTGTGTGTATCCACATGTGTGCGTGCACAAACAAAACATCTGAATTCAGGGCTTCCAGGGAGACAATTTTCACTTCTCGTTCATCCCAGGACACTGGTAGAGGTTCCTAATTAGAAACATTCTCCTTCATTAGCATTCTCCGCCTCCGCCAGTGCTGGCACAGACAAATATCCTGAGATATTTTAGTTTGCCATTTGGGCAGATGATTTTTGTGATTCTCCCCATTCAAGAATCTCAGCTTGGTGTGAACGTGGCCAAGAAATCAAACTGAAGTCAGTGAAGATCCTGGTTTCTTCATCAGCTGCTTAGTAACATGGGGAGGTCTTCAAGGGTCACGTTGTTCACCTCACTGCAGCCACAGATGTACCCCTAAAGCTGCTCATAAAGATCTCAGTTTGGTGCTTTTGTGAAGGTCCAGTCATTCTAGGGAAAGCAATGGATTTATCTTTAATGGCATTATTTTTGTCACAGATATTCACTAACTACATATTAGTACAAGTGCATTTGTATGGTACAAACAGATTTGACTAACACCAATTGAGTTGGTGATTATTTAGTTATCATTTCATTACATAAAGCAGAATTGATAACTTTGACAATAAAAGGATGTTTGTAACCAGCGATGTCTTTCCACTGCATAAATATCCCTCCTTGGGGAGAGGATAGAAGAGCAAAGAGGTATGTGGTGAATGATAGTCCTGTTGCTAATTAGAAAGTGTTCAGATGCAATGATGATAAAGACAGTATAGGGACATTAAAAAAAAAAACAAAACACCAAAACCCAGTCTGTGGAGACTTACTCTTTTTTGTCCAGAAAAAAGACACAAGAAGATGACAGCAAGGCCAGAAAAAGAAGCAGTGGGGTTACCATGGGAGCAGCAGAGCTGACAGTCAAGTCCTACAGATTGAAATCAGATCATGTACAGCTAAAGAAGTTATTCTGCCATAACACAAACCAACTTTTTGTTCTACAGACACAAGGAGAAGAGGTCTACCCTGTGGTCAGGTCACAGCACTGCCTCTTCACTGCCTCGTTCCTTCAGACCAACACTACAGCACAGAGAATGTGTTCCTGAATGAGTCCTATCTGTGGCAGCTGATGTGTGCTGACAGGCACTGCTATAACAGACCCGAAACTTTATCACTAAAATTTCTTCCCTTTCCCCTCGGCTACCCTATTGAACTTCTAGCAGAAAAAAAAACATGCAAGGGAAAGAAAAAGCTGTCTACTGGAAACTCCTCCGAGCAACCCCACAGGAGACATTTGAAGCTCTGATGAGGCATCAGATTCTCAATTACCAAGGCACGCCTTTTAACATGCCCAGAGACTGACTTGCTGACATGCTCTGAAGAGTATATGACTTGCCAAGGTCTGCTGGCACCAAGCCTAAATGTTTCTCCTTTTTCTGCTCAGGTCTTCCATTTGGCATCAGAAGATGTCGCGGTGCCAATGTCAGTCCACCTGGACTGCAAACAATGCTTCCATTCACGTCCCAGCATTTAATCAGTAACTAGTATCACTGTTATTTTCATTCAGGAGTGTTTCCTTTAGCTCTGGCTCCAGGTGCCCTGGAACAACCACTGATAAGGAGGGAGCAGTCGATTTACCTGCTGTAAGGACACACCATGGGATATCCTCAGCGGCAGCACGGGGCAGGGATTTTGTAAGGCAGCTCCAATGTGTTGTACCTGCCAAAGGGTGGAGCAGCTGACAGAGCAGACCTGGCCAATTAGCAGAGTCACCAAACTGCTGGCTGGACCTACAGGCTGTGCCCCTTGCCTGCTACTGCAGTCAAAACTCTTACTAATATCCTGACTTGAAAGTCTTGGAAATACGCTATAGGGAGCGCCCTACCCGGTGAACTTTATTCAAGAGGAAAACCCACATATTCTCTTTGTGCTTGGTTGTATTTCAGTATTATTCAGCTTAAACTCATTGCTTATATAAGGGCAAAGCTCTGATGCATCAATAATCAAGAAGGCTGTATGCTGGGTTATAACTTTAAATTGGCATCAAAGATGACTTAACATGTCAAACCTTCTGACGACTCCTCAGGAAGGTCAGGAGGAAACAAAGAACTAGATTTGTCCTTAGCATACTTTCCTCCTTTTAATAGAGTTATGCCAGGGCCTGAAATGTCCATCAGAAAGGAGGGTTAAGTTGTCTCCAGCTAACGAAGATGAAAAGAATAATTTAATGGAGGTGGGAGCCAGAATGCAGTGTAGGGATGAAAGGACGAGCAGTAACTGAGACTGAATTTAAACAACTCTGGAGAATAAAACGATCCTTTAAAAAAAAAAAAGATAATTATGTCTTACAACAATTACCCTGGCTATGAAGCAAAATTAGCATAGTCCTTTCTAATTTAAATGTGTTGAAAGTGCCTGAGCATGACAGCAGAAAATTACAAGGTTTACGACACGGGCTTTGGTTAAAGTGATGGCAATCGGATTATTGTAGCTTTTTGTCTGTTGATAGTAATGATTGCAAAGTTACCTATAAATATTAACTATTTAGTACTGGGAGACTTTTGGTTTAGACGGCTAAGATATACCTCTTCTAGTCACTCCAAGGAATAAAGTTGTTGCACAGAAAACACTTTCCTTTTTGAGTCAGGTATGGCTCCTGCTGATTCATCAGTCTGCTTTTCTAATATAATTCCATGAACAGCGAGATCCTGAATTATGATTTAAAACTTTCCTTAAAATGATAAAAATAATAATATCCATTTTATAACTACTTCCTACTTTTTCTTCATCTTTGTCATGAAAGATGGTAGTTAGGGGATAATTAGAGCCTGGATTAAAAATATTTTTATTTATGGACTGAAAGAACCAAGCTTGACCTTGTGTACATGTTTTTCTTGAGTTTCTAAAGATCTTTTCAAAGCATATCCTTAATTCCCAATGTCAAGGCCTACAGGTCAGCAGAAGAGTTATTAAAACAAATAAAAAATTAGTAGAAAATCATGATCTGCACTCACACTGGAACATGAGTCTGGTAGTGGTAAATTAAAATGTGAATAAACTCACTGAGTTTTGTCCTGGCTTGAGCAGAGCCACACATTAGCTGCCTGTATTGTCCACATTTTCTTTACATGGGTTTTACCTCAGTTACAGCATTGGTCATCACTTTTTACTTTGAGATCTAAAGTATTAAGTCTTATAACCAGGGTGTTTGCACAAAAGACCCTTTTCTTCTCCTTGGATATAACAGTCAAAGAAACATTGGGCAAGACTCATATGAGTTGGACTAGAAGTAAATCTTGGTCAATAAAAGATGTGCAGCACAGGGTGGGACAGAGTCCAGTTGCATGTTGTACCCCAAAGTTCATCCTACTCTTTTGTAAATATTCTGTGGTGGAGTCTGTTCCTGCTCCATGTGAATTCAAACACTGTGATTTATATTTGTACTAAGAAGGTCAGTTGCTCAAATACTTTCATTTATTAAATTAGCTCTGCAGTAAATTAATATGATTTTCTTAAACAACTTTACAACTTGGGAGGTTTGGGAAACAGAATTGAGCTCAGCTGTTTCCTGTGGAATCTTGTTTTCATAACCTCACTGAATCTTCTCTGCTTGACTTGAGATATATCTATATGTCTATATATAGACATATATAAATTTTTGTGCACATGAAGCAAAAAGCATGTGTAGATTAGAATTTAGTATCAAGTATTAGTCTATTTGGTTCATGCATAAACTGATTTGTTCTTTGCATTTTTGGGTCCAACATTCAGATTAACATAGATTCTTCCCAAGTTTACTAAAAGTTTTCTCCTGGTTTTTTTTTTTCTCTTGGCAAAATTCTGGGGGAAAAAAAAATCCATGCTATTGAAACGGTGGTTTATTGAATTAATACAATTACATAAAGAAGCTGTGTCATATTTTAAGTAGATCTCTGATAAGATGCTTTGCTCTGAATACTAAAAAGAATTTGGACTCCCTGTACGCCGGATTCAAATGATTATCAAAGACATTTATTTTTTGTATGTGACATGTTGTTAAATATGTTAATTTCCTAGAAGCACAGTGTATGAAGTGCAAGAGCAGCTGTGTAGGAAAGTGAGCTTCAAAATAACAAGGCTGAGCTCTTCTTGGGAATTAGTGTGGTCCGATGGGTAGGCAAGTAGCCGACGATTCCAGACACCTGGGTTCTGCTCTGAAATCTGCCATTGACCTACTATTTTCCACTGGGCAAATCATTTCACCCTTTGCTTTTCTATTCCTATCCACAAAATGGTCAGGAATAAAATTGTATTTACCTTAGAAACAGTTTTGTGTCACTATAGTACACTAGAGTTTGATACGTGGAAATGTCTGAGAGGTTAAAACTTGGCATTATTCATAGATAATTGAAGCCTGTTAGAGCCCTTATATTTAAGGAAAAAGTAGGAAGCCCAACTGGATCTAGGTACAAACTCACGGCAGAGCTCAAAGGCTCAGCACAGGGAGCAATGGTGGACACATTATTTAAATGAATAAATGGCCTCAACTTGCATAGTAGTTCCATTTAATTTGTGGTGATGATGGGCAGGGCTATTTAATTGACATAGTAATTGATTTTGATGATATTACCTGCTTGATTGAAGGTTATATGCTGCAAAGGGAGCCACAGTGCTGAGGCAGGCAGAGAACCAATGATATCCATAGGCCAAAAAGGAATTGATCAGGGAAATCACAACTCGGTTCTGTTGTTAACCTGCTTTGCAAATTTGAGTTATTCACTTCAGCCCTTCCAATTAATATTGTAATAACAGTCCTTGTAGAAGATACGATGGGTGAGTGCAACCTCATGCACATTAGAAGGAAAAAATTAAACCAGTAGTGTTGTATTCCTCCTGAGCAGCTCCTTTCTGCTCCTCTCGATCCTGGGGATGAAGGTCCATCGTGGCATGTGTTCACAGTAGGTATTTTTGTCTGTATCTGGACTCAAGGTCTGGACAGCTTATGAAGAAGGAAACTTTTGATGTTTCCATTCCTTTGTGCCCCTAGATAGGTCTGTGTTCATAAACATGATTTAGGCCATACCAGCTACTGAGATTTTATGTGTGCATTTCCTATCTCTGAAGAGTACAGCATTGAGCTGCAGTTTGCCTGAGACTGCATTTTTCCTGCTGTTCCAGACCAGGAGTCTTATTTCATTATTTTCATATTTAAGGTTTGATTTTCAGCTAGACCTAGTTCCAGGCCAGAGGAACAGGGATGCTGCTTGGAAGAACAGGAGGAAAAGACTTGGTAAACCACTTTCTCGATATGTCTGTTTATTCAGTTGTTTCTGTGTGTCTTGCGGGTTCTTCTGCAATTCCATAATAAATATCCTAAATGTGACGATTTCTCCAGCTTCTGTTTGAATGTTAACCCATACTTTTGTTCGTCACGGAAGGTTTAGAACCATAGAAATTCTTGGATTTCAAGGGACCTTAAAGATCATCTAGTTCCAACCCCCTCATCTTGTTTTAAGATCTGTTTGGTGCCCAGAATTCCATGTAATTTCTCCAGTGAACTCTCTCAGTGGTGGAAAACATTTCTGTCCTAGGAGGAAATATTCACTTTCTTCCAGGGTTGGATCACTTCCTCTGAAAAAATCATACCAGAACATCATTAGTGGTCAGTACCCGACTCTCACAATGGCCAGGCCTTTTTACAGAGTCCAAGAAATAGAAAGGAAAAATAATCTTAAAGATGATGCAAATGTAAATACATGATTTGGAAAGGCCCCTTTGCACACCAGACTGTCAGTGTAAGCAAAACACTAGCCAATAAAATTTTCAGATAGTTTGGCCCTTGCCATTTATGTCTGAAACCCGCATCAGAAATGCAGCAACAAATTTATCAAGAGACCAAAAGGATCTCCCTCTTAATCAGAGTAATTAAGGCGTGAAAGAACTTTCTAGGGATCTGAAGTCAAATTATTGGGAACTATGTTCTGAGCATTTTTTTTTTCCAGTTTCTGTTCATTTTATCCCCGAGTTTTATGTTTGCACTTATTTAAGCTGTCTGGGAAAAGAGGCTGTACATAAAAGACGATTAGTTTTTAAAGCACTCCAGGGTTGGTTTGAGGGAGAATTCTTTGTTTTGTTTTAACTTGTTGGTGGGATTGTTGGGGTTTTTTTTCCCACTTTAAATAGAAGACATAAACTGTAGCTCTTAAATAGATGAATGCTGAGAAAAAAATTACCAAAGATTTCTTTCTAGAAAGGAAGGCAAATCAAGGAAAAAACGAGTAAAAATAATTGGTGTCCTGTAGCAGTCATGCAATGACGCTGAAATACTGGGCCGAATTCTCAGTGGGTAGAAATCAATATACCTCTGGTGAAGTCCATGAAACAACACCACTTTGCACAAACTGGGGTTCTGATAGCTACATATATATATTATCTATCTGTATGCAGCATTACAGGGAAAAAAGGAAGGAAAAGAAAAGATAAAAGAGCTCTTGAAAGGGAATGAAGTTGATTCCCAAGAAAAAAAAAAAGGGTTTTAGATGTTGAATATTTAATTCACTGATAAAAGGACCTTGATTTCCTGCATACAGCCACCACAAATAAAAAAAAAATGAAATAAAAAAAAATAAAAGAAAGGCACATCTTAAAAGGGAAGCAATGAGCAGAAACTGACCTTTCTGTGAGCAAGCAGATGAGAGAAGGTATTTGGTTAATCCCATCTGTCGCTGATTGGTCAGACAGAACCGTGTTGAAAATGTCTCCATCTGGGCTAATCTGCTCTCAGTTGGATGAGCTGAGGCCTTCAGAGTTAACCTGACATTTAACAATAATTACCCTTTTGGATGACCCCAGCCCAATCTCCTGCTCTCTTAGAAATCTCTCTTTTTTTGTGTGTGCTCCCAAACCCCTTGACTCCCATGTTAGAGATAGCTGGAAAGTGATGATACGATAATGAGATATGCTGTACAAACACACACACGCACACACGTGCAGCATGTGCCAGCCCACATCCAGAGGTGCCCTGTGTCCCCAGCACTCCTCCATCATTTATCAGATTCCTCTGGCATATAGGAGGAGAGATATATTAAAAATCAAGGGGGGGATAATTTCCCAAATTAAAGAGTAGTCATGCTCGCTTGCTAACCTTTGTGTGGAAGCTCTAAGTTTCTTCCTGGCAGTTGGAAGTCTCTTATCTGTGGTGAGGAGAAATGGTGCATGGAAATAGGTTCAGATAGAAAAGCAGAGTTCAGAGGTCACAAAGGCTAACTGTAGATGAAATGTGGCTATTTCTTTTTACCTGAGGCTGGCTTCATCTTTCCTCTGAAAGGTCATTGCGATAAAACAAAAACACATCTCAGGAGAGGAATCATTTATCTCTGGTCAGGTTCTCCCTTCCAGTCTGGTACTTTATTTATTTTTCTCATCTTTGGACCACATTTCTCCCAGAGTCACCTCCTTCCAAGCATTCTCCTTCCACTGAAGTCCAAAGCTGACTTTTGAGTGTTGGTAGAAGTTTGGCTTTGTTATACTTATTGTCTCTGCTTTTACTTGGAAATCACGTCCAGAGACTTGGATGAATCCCCAAATCACTTTAATCTGTTGGTGATGAGCTGAAAAGTTTGAGAAAATAGCTATACTAATGGAAAAAGAACAAGGACAAGTCTATATGATAGGAAGCTCATTTCCAGGGCCTGATTTATTTCATATCTCCACTCTGACCATACATAAATCTTGTCTCTACCTCAGTTTCTTTATTTGTCCAACTAAAATTATAATAGTCATTTCAGAAAAGTGCTATGAAATTAAATTTAAATCACCTTGAAATTCTTAAATAGAAGACAATTAAGAAGAACTATATATTTATACACGGTATATCCTCTTACATCTTGGGTTGGATCCAATAACCAGCCTTAATTACAGTAATTATGTCTCTGGTCACAGACAGAAGCAAGGAGTGAAGAAATCAGGAAAAATGTTAAATCAATGCCCTAAGCAAAACTTCTTTGTAAGTCTTGTTTTCTCTGTTCCTAAACAGTCCTTGGCTGTAAATTCAGGTCCAAGTTTAGGTCTTGACTTTGAACTGACAAACAGCAGTTGCATTTGGAATTGAAATTACAGGCAAGGATTTTTTCAGTTATTCCCTGCATAGTTCTTTGCTTAAAGACCATATCTGACGAGGACGGATCCTTCACTATTTATGGGCAAAGTTCCTTTGACTGCAAAACTGCTGGGAATTAACTGACCTGGATTTGTCATCCAATTCTGAATAGTTTCATGGTCCAAGCAAATAGTCCATTTCACTGAACAATGTTCAAATAGTCATCACTTGGCAAAATCTCTGCTTATGCTTTTGCCAGCCAAGCAGACCATGGCTGTTTCCTTGCCTCACACCCTGTGGTGGCTAAGGTGACTATGGAGGAGCTCAAGTTCAATCTGAGATTTTAGCAATTTACATATGTGATAGTTCCAGTACTTTTCTGGAGCCTCCAGATTAATTTAGGTGTGACATCATCTTTGTATTTTTTAAAATTTGTTGCAGCCTGTTGCCTTTCCACAGGTACTAGGAAGGATATGTAGAGTGGGATTCTTCCCTTCTGAGCAGCTCATTAAGAATAGCAATTTGTATTATATTTTCCCACCTGTATTTCAAAATAAAATCTAGGTCCTGGACTGTTGTCCCCTGAGCTCACACAGAGCTTTTCTCTTCATATGTGATAAAATAATTCCTTTGGTGGAGTTCTGATCAGTGTCTCAGACCTTCATATATTTATTTAGATCAAAATGTGTTTAAATTCTGGGACAAAAGAGAAGCATTTTCCCATGTTGAAAGAATCTTGAAAAAACAAATAAAAAACCCCTGCAATTCTTCTAGGTTATGATGCTGTCTTTTACAGCAGTTTGGGCTATAAGCTTTCTAGGTCTCTTTAGAAAGCGTGGAAGCTTTTTCTAAATCTTTCTTTGTTTCTTCCTGATTGCAGCTGCTGTTTATGGCCTTTGACATGTTCAGGTAGGACATTGGCTGCAGCCTTGGCCTTCACAGTTATATCAAAGGTAGACTTTCTGTGGAAGAGATGGCATTTGAAGTGGGAGGTATGAAACAAGCCAACACGTGGGCATCCTCTCACCTGTGTATCTGGTCATTTGCTCTACAAAGTAATTCAAATAATACCTGACTAATGTTTTCTACTCTTATCTTCAGGACCAACGTCCAGTTAATTCTCTGGTGGATTATCAGAAATTTAAAATGCTGAGCCCTTGGATGACGGCAGAAGCATTTGAAAAGAAGTTTAATTTGTTTTCCCTAGGCTGAAAAAATGACTAACCAATTCATTATTGCAGAAATTGATATTCATATTGATTATAGGATCATTAACAGATGCCGAAGATTTCCCTCAGTGATGTGAAAGTGTGCAACCTAATTTTCCACTAGATACTATTAATCTGTAAAGAAAAGCAGTCCATACTATGCTTAAGGTACAGTAAATTGTTAAATGGTCTCATCCATATCTGATCAACCAGCTCTTCCCCTTATAGGCAAAGGCAAATATTCTTCAATAATGTGTTTGGTGAGACACGACATCCTATTTAAGGTATGTCCATTTGGATTTCTACAGTTTATGTATCTGTCCTTTAAGCTGTCTTTGGAAGATGTCATTAATTATTGCACAGCAAAAAATACACACTTGGAACCGCACAGACTCTGAATAGACATGTAGTTACTCTTCTTTATCCTTATTAGCCAAAGCTTTATGCCCTGAATAAACCAATGAAGGGAATGAGGTGAATAAGTTTTGCTCCATCTGAGAAAGAAGAACACAATTTAGCCCTTTGAACTTCAAGGATAAAATTGTCTGTCTTATTCTCAATTGAGTGACAGTTTGGAAGGTACCCCCAGCTGGACGGGGGAGCTGCTAACCCAGCAAGGGTGCTGAGGTGTTATCCAGACCAAACATGCAATACTCATTCCTTACAGCAACAGAAGCTCATCAGGGTTTATTTTAGTTAGGTCATGTCAGTGCTGGCTTTTATTGATTCACATGATTCTCACATCTGAAATAGAACTATAATATCAGCGATACATACTGGTGGATTAAGTGTTTACCTCTTTGTTGTACAGGAGCTATATCCCCTGACAGTGTAATTGAACCAATGTTTTGCTTCAGCTGATTTCCATCCACAAACTGTTTTGGAGTTCAGAGAAGAGATCACCTTAAACCATTGAATTCTCCACTTTCACAGTCAATTAGTGATGGTTGCCAATATGGAGGAGGGCAAGGGATATGGGCTGCCCTTGAGAAAATGTCATACTATGCTGATGTCATAAAATAATAATACTACATACTAGGCGTCATTACTTCTGCCAGTACATAAAGGCAGCCAAGCACCAGAGCTACTTGGCTGTACTCTTTTCACAGGCTGGGTCAGGTAAAACTGTGCCGCTGGAAATGCAAGTGGAACAGCCTGTGCAGTTTGGACAGAGTGAAATTTAATACCACAAGGTGAGAGTTTACAGCACCAGTCTTCCCATTATCCAGGCCCGATTGTCACCCTGTGCAAATTGGCCCACATGCTTTGAAATCAAGAGCTGTGTGGGCGCATGGTGTTTTCTCATTTTATGCCCTGGGAGAATTTGGCCAACCATTCCTCTGTACGTCATTTAAACGTGGCTATATATACGCCTATTAATAGCCTACTGAGTTACTCTGAGCCTTATAACAGCCTCTGTATTTACAGGTCCTTAGGAAAATCTGCCTGATGATCATGCAGGCAATAATTAAGCCCAGTAATACTCAGGCAGACAGAACCATGAAGATAAAATTCTCCATACAGAATTTTCTAGGTAGGATAAAGCCTGTGAACTACAGGTTGGCCCTTGCCTCTGTGCTATTTTTTTTTTCTGTAACATGATCAAACCAATTAGCTTGATCACACTCTGACACCTATCAAGCTGCAAAGGGGAAATACATATTTTTGGTAAAGGCAAAGAACTGTCTGTACCCAGACAGATGGTAAACGTGTATCAGTTTCTTCCCTCTTCTCTTTAGATAGTTTTTTTTTTTTTTTCCCTTTTGGTTTAAGTCACCCAGACCTTGTCTTTTCAGTAATGTCATAATCAGCAAGCTGAAGGCAAGGCTGCTGATAATTGTTCTTTATGTTGCTCTCTGTTTAGTATCTGATTCAATACATCTGCGTGGACACCATTCCATCACCTTCTTAGTAACAGAGGTGAAAAAAATCAATGGCAATCAGATTACCTTTTTAACAGAAAGGCTAAAGGGCCAGTGTGTTAAGTTCACAGTGCATCACCTTTCATTTAAAACATCTCACTTCTGAGGGTTCTGTTTTATTTTTTTATTATTTACCCTTTATTATTATTTATGGCACTGAGGGCTCCTCAGCATACCTTGAAATAATTGCATTGGTCTCCCCTCAGTCAGACTGGACAGCTGTGACACATTTTCTGCAGGGTGCAGTGTTAGTTTGGATAAGACAACTCCGTCCCCAAGTCCTTTTTTCACATGTGGTTCATAACAAAATCCAGGAAAGTCTGAACATCTTGTATAATTGTCTGCTGGGATTTTTACTGTTCACCCTCTCCTTTCCTCCTTATCCTCTAGGATAGACTCAAAAGAATAGTGTGACTTACAAGGTGTGCTGTATAGAATGACTACAGCACCAGCTGATTTTGAAGAAATTTAGGGATTTTTAGCAATCAGGAAGAACAACAACAACAACAACAAAAAAAAGGGTGTTAATAACCTGTGATTCCCTGAGCACTCTAGTTTTAGGATGCAGGATATACAGCAATCTGGGTTAATGAATCACTCTGATTGTTTGTAGTTCATAAACTTGCTATGTCCCTTTTAAATTACTAAGAAGATTTATTAGAACCTTCTTCTGACCAGATATAGTTTGCATGATTACCTTATGCTTTCCTGTATTTTCACCCAGTCATGTTTCCCCCTTCACCTCTGAGTCCTTTCTTACTGGTTCCAGCAAATATGGGTGAGTTCTGTATGTGAATCATTCATGTCTCTGCTGTGGAGACTGTCTGGATAAAACAGCTGGAATCCTTTCTGAGAAATACAGTGCAGCACAAACTTTATTAAACAGGCTGGGATATCACAATTTGCTATCATAAATATGAATGAGCAGGGAGTGTCTCTCACAGAGAGCTTGTCATCTTTACAACTATTATGTGAGCCATTCTCATCAGCCAAGGGACACTTTTGAGTGGGTTGGAGTTAGGATTTTTAATGATACTGACTTTTTTGTAGTTTGAATAACAAAACAAGCGGTTTGTATATGTTATTTCATCTTTCTTTCAAAGCCAAAGTTGTGCTTAGGCAGGTACCTTGTGCACATCAGCTGACAAAGAGTTATGTCCAGCAAACCCCTGAGGGAAAACAACAGGCAGGATAAAAAGAAGTGGATGACTGATTAAATTCAACAGGGTCTTTATTTTTCATTCCCTGGAAAATGTTGTTCAAGTATCTTTCAGCTTGAATTCCAGGTCGAATTTCAGGTAACTGTTGGAGACCTCTTCATCACAGATTCCTACAGCTACAGTAATTTCAATTAATCAAGTGTTGCAGAAGTTCATGATGATTTCTAGTAGTGGAATAAAATTACTTTAAGAAATGGTAAATTTCTTATGTGCTTTCTCTTCCTTCATTTGGGTATGGCCATCAAAATTATAATTCTGACAATGAATTAAAGCCAAAAACATATCTAACAGGTTGCAGTCAAAATCCAGTCCTTTGTTTTTAAGAAAAGAAACAATAGGAAAGTAACTCAAAACTAGGTGGGATGAAATGTTTGTTTCTGCCAGTTTTGTAAGTTGTGTAAGTCTGCAAACTACATAGAAGACCTTTCAGCAAATTAACATATATCAAAAATAGTAGGGGAAATATGGATTAATCAGACATCCAGAAGTGATGAGTGACTTGAAACTGAGTGCAGGCAAACATGTCCTTTCTGTGATCCCAAGACAGTAGTGTTTATTGGGTCCCAGCTCCAATTTCCTTCGTATTTTTCCAGTTGTGAATTTTGAAGGCCTGAGATATGTTCCCTACCAGAGACAAACATGCTGCACCAAGGTCATGAGGAGGAACAACTTTAACCTGGCAAAGAACTTGTACCCAGGCAGCTTCAGTGCCCAACTCCTCAAGCAGACAGCAGAAAATTTACAGCTTCAGCCTGCTCCAACCTCTCCATAATTATATATGCAACCCTACACCTCTGATAATTACCAGGCAGGCAAGAAGTTACCCTCTGGCCCCACATAAGGTGGTCTATTTTGTACCTGGAGTTTTCCAGTGGAAAACATCCCCTTGGTGGGATTTCAGGTTGTGCTGCTGTATGAGGCCTGTGTCCAGTTTGAGTGTAGCTCAGGGAAAGCAGGGAGGGGAAGACAATAAGAGGGAATATAGGTAAAATAAAGAAAAGCTGTGATCCTGCAAAGCAGGATTCATGTGGCTACAAGGAGCTGTGAAGGGTCAGGATCTCAGCTGGGGTCAATGGGAGGGACGGTGGTCATCTGCAGTGTAAACCAGAATAACTCCTCACAAAATTCTTAGCACATTACTCTTGCAACTGATATAGAATTTCACACCTGGGATACACATTATCCAGCATCGAAAGACAAGTGCAAGGTGTTTAAGACAGATCTGTAGAGGATGCAGTTTCAAACCTTGCACATTTTCTTTGCTCAGTTCATAGAAGAAGCTGCTTTTTGAAGCACCAGTCAGTTTTGGGAACCTGTGGAGAAACACAGGGAGAATAAAGAGTGCCCTTACCCTTCCACAACACAGTCTTTCAGGGACAGATTTGGTTTCTCTATCAATGAAGTTCTGAAACAAACTCAGGATTTATAAAGTGTACTGATGTAAAAAGCAGCACTGTCCACAGGAGTCTGAGTTTCTGGCTCAGGGAACCAGACCCTCCAGAGGCACTACACACCTTGTGCCAAAAGTCTGGAACGAAAGGACACATTTCTGCGCATGAAAAATGTGTGTATTTTACTAATTACATAAACTACACCAACCTGGGGGAATTTGCAGGTGTGGGAAACTCAGCACACAGGTGACTCTACACCAGATGAGATACACTGAGGACTGAAGGAATTTTCTTCTTCCCCTCACTTGCTTTTATAGTGCTGTTGGCCAGGGAGCTAGAGGCAAAGACTGCTACAGTGAAAGAAAGACAGAAGAATTTCTGTGGGAGCATAGCTAGAGCAGGATGAGGATTAGCTCAATAGGTTTGCATTTCCTCTACAAAATCAGCTCTTGTGGATGGAGAATCTGGCTGTAGGAGCTGTCTCTCCAAGCAGGATGGCAGCCTGAGCTCTACAGCTCAGTGGGGCTGTCCAGAGGGGAAGGAGAGGGCTTGATGCTCCCCGTGAAAATGTGTCTGCCATTACCCCATGAAAATTATATCCCTTGCTGGCTGAGACTGAATTGTACATGCTCAGGAGATGGTTCTTGGTGCTCCTGGCGTGGAGAGGGCTGTGGAGCTGAGGATTGCAGCACATTCCTGGATGTGTCTGGAGCTGGAGGAGCAGAGGGGCTGGGTACCCCTGTCACTGCCATAGCTGCCTCCAGCCTCGCTGCCCAGCTGAGTCCTGTCCTCACTTACACAACAGCAATTTAGATCTTTGACCAAATATTTAATTTATTATTAGGGACATATGTTTCTCGTAACTATGGTTTCTGTCAGAACCCATGGGCATTAGGGGCTTTTTGTTTAGAATAATGGAAAATTCCCATTGAGCAAAGCTCCCCTACGCTCTGCCATTAACTTAGCTCCATATATCTTCAAGGGTGTGGAGAGGCAGGGTATTAAATATTTTCAAACAATTCATTTGAAAAGCTTTTTCTTCCCTTAACTTTGCTCATTACAAGAATATTAATTGATATTAAGTTGAATAGTTTCATGAAACATTCTTCTTCAAATTAAAATGAATGTGTTTCCATTTTTACAACCAAGCAACAAATCTTTATATTTTTGGAGCTGAGAATATGCCAAAATCTATTTACTTAAAAGCCCCCCACAAGCCAAAGTTAAAAACAGAAATGGGTTGGGGTAGTTTATATCTGAACCATAACTCAAATTCAAGGATCTTGCAGGCTGAAGTGTAACAATTGCTGCATCTGATTCAACCAGGGATCTCTGCCAGGATGAAAGAGAAAGAAAAATTAAGATATTTAAACTTTTACTCCAGTAAAGGGTGATTTTTCTGTGGATTTTTAGTAGTCAATGTTCAAGGCAGAAAAATTCCAGTTGTTTCCTTTGCAGATTTGATGCAATAGACAGTTAACTAGAAGAAGAGTAGAAGACGCATTGTGGTCAAAAAAGAGATGGAAGCTATTCTTAATCACTTTTCTGATCTCAGGGGCACTTAAATAACAATTTTAAACCTTGTTTAATATGTTAACCCGGGTATTATGTATTTCAAACTGGGCTAATAAGTCACTCAAGGTAATGAGAACTCCATGGTGTGATGTGAGCCATGGTCCCACAAAAGCCTAATGACAACAGACTTAATTGAAAGGCATAGTTGGTGAACCAATGAAATCCCCAAAACCAAAAGTAGCAATATGGGGGCTGAGGTTCTGCCCACAAGTGATTGCTCAATGGTGTAAAGCATTGCAGAGAAAAGCCAAAGTCGTATTTTTGCTATTAGAGCAGAGAGAAATCAGTTCACTTGCTTTCTTGTTTTGATATTCTATGCATTTAAGAGATTAGATTAATAACAGTCTAAGCTGCCTCTGTGGTGGTTGGGCTAATCTTTAAATATGTCATGGCAGAGTAGGCCTGCATCTTAATGTAGGTTTTGTCTTATGTGATGCAAATGTTCACAAAGTCTGGAAAGCCACAAAACCAGTACTGGGATTTATCCAATCTCAAAAATACGATGCTTTCCAACCTCCTTGCAAGGGTTATATTACACTTGTATTTTGGTTATAGTACTTTTCAACACATACCTTTGCTGCAGATAGAGGGGCTCCACTGAGTTTGACAAGAATGTGATCTTCGAATATTGTGCTTTGGTCATACTTGGTTTGCCACTCTCTCAGACACCAGGTGCCCTTGGAGGATATGTGTCATCCTTATCAAAGAGGGTGCTTTCTTTGGGGTGAGGGATTATCTGCACACACCTTCTGTCTGACACAGAGAGCCAAGCACACAGACTCGTCTGGCTGGAGACCAAAAAGCAGCTTCAGGGTAGACCCATGGCAAACTTTGCAGCCTATTGCTTATGTTTTCCATGCATTTCTGTTTATAAAGTGCTTGCAAAAAACATCACCTTCTGCACTTGTGCCATTTCTTGTTTCTTGATGCTCACTTTGTCTTTTGCCTCTTCCTTCAGCTCTTTTCTAGGGGGAAGAAACCCCATAAATCATATTAAAAAGTTATTCTAACAAGATGTAGTGTGGGAAGTGCTTTGAGATCACCTAATGAAAGATCTCATGAAGTGTATGTCTCTGAGGAGAAGTTTAGCTAATCAATTAGCTTGTTGCTGCCATGTTTTTTGGTGGAAACTTTTTTCAGTGGTAGGGGATGACACTTTTACTCAGAGCAGACATATAAAATAAAAAAAAAAGTTATATTAAAAATTAGAAGGTATCAACCCTAAACTATTCTATTTCTATCTTTATATGATATATATGGGCACATTGGTGCATCCTCTGAGAAAGAAAAACATATTTACGGGGCATAAACGTGGCAGCTTTATAAGGTGGCAGCTTCTTCCTATACTGGTGACAAGACAGAAGATTTCAGCCTGATGGCAATGACTGAAAAAGATCCATGTAGGTTATGAAGATGGGCACTTTAAGCTGCCTCAAGTGTGTATCTCTTGCAGGCTTCCTGGCAGCAGCCAGAGAGGTTCCCAGGAACACCACGACAGCGCCTGCTGCTTGGGCTCAAGAGCCCTCCCAAAGGCTCAGTGCTGTGCTGAGCAGCTCAATATGTGAGAAGAATGATATTTCAGCACTGAAAACCCAACTGCTATGTTTGTTTATACTTTTGATTGTTTGCAAGTTCCCTAACTGGCCCTGCGTGCGCGTGACTCTGAGGCTGCCATATTGCACAATGCGTTATCGTGGTGGGTCAGATTAGAGCTACACTGCCAACCCTATTCCAGTAAGAGAGCTGGCATGAAGAAAAGATGACTGAATTAGTGGCCAATTGGGACATTTTCTGACCTACTCTTTAGGAACCAGGTCCTCTGAACTTTCCCATTATCCTTCGGCTTCATCCTTTTAATAGGGACCAAATCTCCATTAACAATTGAACACCGACAATAAGTGCCATCAGGAAAAGGAAATTCAATTTTAGTGGGGGATGACAGCCTTACCTTTTCGCGCTTAATTGGCCGTATTGTCTCCAAAAGTTAATTGGTTACTTAGTCCAGGTAGTTAGTAAAATGTTTAGCTGCGTCAAAAAGCCCAGGCTCCTACTGTTAATGGGGCATGAAATGGAATGTTTGATACTGCAAATAAAATCAGTGATATTCAAGGATGTTATGGTAGGTAATGCGTTGAAACTGCCATTTAATGGGTCCTGGAAGATTAGGGTAGTGTCAGCTGGAACCGCCCGGTCTCTTTTCTGACATTGTTAGTTGCCTCTTCATTTACTTAACGGCTGTCTGCACTGATTACATAGGCATAAAACTCCCTACAAAAAAACAACAGAGACACGCTCTATTAGCAGTCCAATTAGAACTATTTGCATATTACAGTTCATTTCTGCTTAAGTGAATCCCTAATACAACTTTAGAAAAAAAAATTCTATTGTCATTTAAAAAAAAAAAAAAAAAAGATAGGAAAAGAAAGGAAAAGCCTTAAAGGTGATCTCTTCTCTACATCTTCTTTCTCTCTGGGTAAATTTAGTAAAGGTCCATAAAAAATAAGAGGTGGTGGAGCAGTCCAGAGGTAAGAGATTTCTGTTGCAGCCTTATATGATGATGACAACTTGCAAAATATCAGGAAAATCATGTCAACTTTTTAATATGGCCATTGAGGAGTTTTTCATCAATTGCTTTCCAATATGCTTTTTTTTTAAAGTTTTCTTTAAGATACACAAAGGTAAATGTTAGATCAACCTTCACCCTGGGTTTCTTGAGCTGAATAGCTAATGTGTCTGAGAATGGATCTCAGGAGGAGCACACTTGATGCTGTGCAGTTCACCTAGCCCATTAGCAAATGGTGGGAAATGATTCCTCCCTTTCTCCCAACCCTCTCCCACACCCTTAGAGGCTGGAGCTAATTGGGAGGGAATACAGCTCTCTGTTCCTCTTGAAAATACTTTTGTCTAAATTTAAACTCATTGTCAAATGGAATGGAATAGACGCCTTGGTACTGAACTGGAGCAGGTGAGAACAAATGCCTCCAAATTATCAGAACTTCACAGGAGTGATCTCCTGCAGGAAGTGTGGGAGACTTAGGATGATCTAATTGTGGCCTCCAAGTACCTTAAGGGAGCGTACAGGGAGAGAGACATTTTACAAAGGCAAGAAGTGACAGGACAAGGGGGAATGGCTTCAAGCTGGCGGAGAGTAGGTTTAGATTAGATATTTGGAAAAAATTCTTTACTCTGAGGGTGCTGAGGCTCTGGTATATGTTTCCCAGAGAAGCTGTGACTGCGCATCCCTGGAAGTGTTCTATGCCAGGCTGGACAGGGCTTGGAGCAACCTGGGATAGTGGAAGATATCCCTGCCCATGGCAGGGGGTGGAAACAAGATGAATTGTGAAATCCCATCCTACCCATACCATCTATGATTCTGTGAAGCAAGAGAAGCTGGAACTGGTGCTGGATGTTTGCTGGAGGCCTCTCTTTACCCGTCTGTAGAACAGAAAGAAGAATATCTCTATGGCCAAGTGACCGTGGGACTTTTGTTTAATTGAGAGCTGTGCTTTGAGTTCTGCAGCTGCAATGGCAGCAACAGTGCCCAAAAACAAGCAAGCAAACTGCTGGTCACAGAAGCAGAGCCCTGCAGGACTCTGAGGTGAAAGCTTCTTTAAAGCAATAGTAATATTGCTAGTAATAACCAAAGGAAAGAATTTTTAGTCTTCCTTTTAATTTCTACTTTCCCATAGTCTGCTGAGCCTGGTGTATTTAAAGGTCTCTTTTTAAGATGGTAATTACGATTTGTGCACATGCTTGCTCACGAGGTGGGTAGGCTGTTTCTCCTGTGAAATAAAAATGCTGATTTTTTTTTTTAAATTTTTTTATCCCCCATCTCTTTTGTTAGCATGTTTCCTGGGGCCCCACTCTCATGGAAAGCTGGGGGGCTGACAACCAGCAAGAAGCTTCTCACCTGCCTCTTGGCTGGCCGGGATATATCTCCGAGGGTCTCCGAGCCGGGCTGGCTGGGTGGAAAAGCTGAGTTGGTTGATTGGTACTTGGATTAGAGGCACCTACAGGAGCCCAGGGGAGATCTTTGATGTTCAAATGCTAATGTAAATACCGACAGAGTTATTTCCAAAGCTCGCACAGTTCAATTCCTTTTTACATGCAGACCTAATTTCACAGGTCAGCCAACCCACCTCCGCTATTATCTGGATTTAGCGATTAATAGAGGATTTCAGTAGTTGACTGTGACAAATAGTGACTAGGGAAGGGAGGGGGGGAAAACTGTTCTAAAACAAGGAAGGTTTTTAGCAGGTCGTTCTCCCCAAATCCATTCCTTTTACTCTGACACACAAACAATTGCAAACAAGCCCAGAACCAAGAAAATCTCTCAATGCAAAGAGTGAATTTCTCTGTTTCTCTCTCCTTCCACCCCTGCCTTGCCCATCAGAGGAGTCACAGTGTGCAATATGTATTGTTTTTATGCCCTGTTGGGTCCTTTGTATCCGGCCTCCTGCTTTCTACCTAACACTCATTCACACTTAGCAGAGATGAGTATTGTCAGACAAAACTCGGGCACTCAAACTCCCTCTGCCTCCCGGGGCTGCCCAGCCCCAGAGGGCACAGCCATGGGGGGACAGGTCCTCTGTCCCCACAAACACTGCCTGCTCCCTGCCAGGAAAATGCCTTTCTGGAAAAGGACTGCCTGCTAATAAAATGGATCTAAGTCTGTAAGCAGTGATTAAGGATTGGGAAGTGCTTTCTTCTGTTGTTACTTGAACACACGTTTTTTGCTCAGGCATTAAAAAAAAAAACAAAAAAAACTCCAAGTTATTTTAGGAAGTAGTTTCTTACACATGAGATGAATGAAAGAGAAAAGCAATACTCAGAAAATATTCATTTTCTTCCTTATATATATAAAAAAGGAATGGCAACCAGAATTGCCTTTTTAAATAAAACATCAGCCAGGAATGCAAACTCTACTCTGTTTATATTCAACATCTACTCTGTCTTTCTTTTTTTCCTGGTTCAATGTCATGCCTAGTGGAATAGCAATTCACAGAAAACATGGGATAAATCATTAGTTCCAGTTTATTCTACTTTTATTTACAGCAAGGATTTCTTTACCGCTAACGGAATTGATTGCTGGTGAGGGACTATTTGATGATTAGTGTGGGACTACTTGGGCACTGTGGTAGTCACTGAGGGAAGGTGGCTTTTTTGGGTGCAGAGGGATTTTGCAAAGGTTTGATCCATGGTGTGGGAACACGTGCCTCTTTCTGTGAGTCACTCTGCAGAGAACTCCAGATTCTGGAAACCTTTTTACCTTTTATTTCCGTTAGTTAATGTGAACTAGCAGAGAATTTGTTGATTTAAAAAACAAAATAAAATCTGATAGACTATTAGTTACTGCAAATAAAATCTACTCACTTATTTGTTAATCACAGTGGTGATTTTATTTTGCTTCTCTGTGAGTGAGAGGGGGGAGTCAGGTTGCCAGTTGCACTTTGCATTTATGATTAGATTTCCTTACTGATCCTCCTGGGATTTTCAGCACTGAAACAGGAGAGATTTATTTACTCTTATTTGTGTGTTTTGTTTTCTTTTTTTCTTTTTTTCCAAGAGTCCCATTAAAAAAAAAAAAAATCCAAGTTTTGCCCTTAAAATATTTGCCAGAGGCTTTCAAAATAAAAAGCTACTTTCTGTTACCACTTAGAAATTTGCATCGCAAACTCTGGTGAACTTTAGCTGCACGCTGATGACCCGCGTGCCTGTGAGCCAAGAAACTTGCCTCGTAAAGGGAATACACGGGCTGAGAAGCTCCAGGGTCAGCTGGAGCCGGGAAATGCAGTGTCACAAGAAAAACAATTTGCATGAGTCCTGCAAAAATAAATGGGTGTATTGACATCTCTGGGCCCAAGTCAAACTCTGAGGGTGGGTCATTCTATTCTGGTTTCGTGCCTGTCTTTCAGGGAAACTCAGAGCTGTTTTGTTGTTTTGTTTGTGTAACCAAGAGTCATCTTTCTCCAGTCTTGGTTTGCCTGTGTGGGACTGGGCTCCAGCTCTGGAGCCCTGGCTCTGAGCACCCTTGTCCTGACCCGGCGTTCAGCAGCAGGATCACATTACTAATGAGTGCATGTTTGAGCTCAATTAAAATAAATACATTTTACAAAACTCAGCCTAGTTTCAAATATTCAGGCAGCTGTCTCTGCCAGTCACCTGCCAGTTTATTGCTTCAAGTCCTTTCCTCTAACTTAAAATCCTCTTAGCCTTTGCTCAGGAACAAATGACTTTTGTTGTTCCTTTTTGTTTACTGCTTTGGCTGTACACACAACCCTTCTTGGAAATCTTTTCTTTCCCAAGTATGGTATTTTGGCACATGAAATAATTTGGCTTTTAGAGAAAACCAACCAGCTCGCAACATTTCCAGTATTTCTGTCCCACTGGAAGGGAAAAAAAAAAACCCAAAACAAGGGAAGACTGGATTCCTCACTTGTTGAAGAACTGGCAGAACAAATCTGTTCATTAAAGGGAACACAGACTTAAGGAAAATGTGGTATTTCAGATTTTTTTAATATCAGGGTGTATCTTCCCAGACATTTTGCAGAATTTTGGGGGAGAAGGAGGCAAAACTATATTTTTTCTTATTTTGTTTTTCCTTTTGCTCTTTCTTCAGTTAAGCAATGCAAATTTCCATATTGATAACACTGCTTTACACCCAGCCTCCTGACTGCAGCACATTCCTTACTTCCACAGCTCTTCTCTCCTGTACTAACTTCAGTCCCATTTCTGCTGAACAAATTGCTCTAATGTATGTATGTGTGTCTACTCATATAAATAAATACATTCCCTGCCCTCTGTAATTGCATCACTAACTTCCAAACTTGTTGAAACACAGGCTCGTTGTTAGCTTCCTGAATTGACTGTGAACAACTGTGTTTTCATGAGCCATCCTAAATCTTTATAATCAAACTGGTGGTGGAGACAATGCTGCCATTGACCATGCTGAGCACTCCCTGAACTTTACAGACCAGATGAGAATGTCTTCCAGCCACTTTTCTCTGGTTTTGCCTTTTAAAGTCACAACCAACACTTGTGCTTTCCTCGGTTTTATGGTAATTCCTCCATGTTCTATTATTTTATGATTTTTAGCTCTTCACTGGACTCCACCTTTGTGTTCCTGCTGTCCAGCACAGAATTTCAGGTACATTTTTAACAGAATTTTGGCAGACAGAGCTTTTTAAAGCCAATGACAATTTCATGCGTACGCATCCAAAGACATTGTTTGACCCTCGAGGAAATTTGTGGTTAGGCATGGATAGCAAGAATTTGATTACCTGGGTGCACCTTTAATTATATCAAGGTACATGTAATTAAATATGAAGTGCCTGATTCACCACTGCTGCTCCATTTCATGCTGGAATAATTGAAATGAACAGGACTGTGCCCTGATGGAAGTGGTGTAGAGGGCTGTAAATGAGTTCTCTGGTAAGTTTTGGTTGAGTCTGTGAGGGAAAGAGTCACATATTTGGGAAAGTTGTCTTTCTCTGTGGATGCCCCATCGCTGGCAGTGTTCAAGGCCAGGTTGGATGGCGCTCTGAGCAACCTGGGAGAGTCAAAGGTGTCCCTGCCCACGGCAGGGGCTGGAATGAGATGATCTTTAAGGTCCCTTCCAAGCCAAACCATTCTATAATTCTACATTTCTCTATATCTAACAAATCCATAGAACGAAAACATGCACACCAACACACACTGTGTTTCCATCATTGATTAACCAGTTTCATGACCTTTTCAGTGCGAGAAATAATTGGCAGTTTTAACTAACAATAAATTGATCCCATTATTCAGTATAGAATATTCCGCCAATTTCAAATGGAGTGTTTATTAAAGAGGCCAGCTACTTTCTGTCAGTGTCATGCACGTGTAAATAAGCAGGGCTGTTATATGGCATCTATGACAATGGCAGGACAAGCCATAAACACAAACATTCGCACACAGCCAGGTCTCCAAAGCTCCTGTTTGCCAATTACAGTAATGCTGATGACATATCTAGTTTAACGCACACAGCATTAAAATAGTCCCCCCTTTTCTAGGAAAATCTAATTACACCAAGCCCAAGCACTCAATCAAACCTGTTATTCTGTGGCTAAACAGCCCAGTGTTAATGCAATTTGAGGAGATCCAGGCCGTGACTGGGAACGTCATGTATTAACAATATCTAATGGGAGCTCCCGTAGGTAAATGAATATGCTAACAAGCAAGGTCGCTGCTAAATCTAATATCTTTAAGCTGTTTAATTCCAAACAGTCCCTTAATAAATCAATTGACCGGGAGAGCTGATGCCCCTATCAATTATTCAAGAGGGCAAATAAATATTTCAGATGATTTGATAGGAAGGCTAGTGCTGGCCTTATAGAAAGCTTTGCATTTCATTAGCCTCTTGCTAAAAGTTTTATAATGTGCGGAGCAGTGGTGGTTTTCCCTAATCTCGAAACCCCAAGCATGGGGATGAAGAAGAAACTGAGGTATCCTGCTTCAGCTACCTCATCTGCCAGGGACTTGATGACAGCTGAGAGGGGAAGAGGTGGGAACACTTTCAGGCTTCCTAGTGACAACTTCTCCACCCCAACAAATGACAAGAGGAAAATCAGAACGCACTTTCATTTCTGGGGAATCCAAAAGAAAAGTAACCTTAGGAAGCTTGGATTAGTGGTTAATGCCACATGCCATGCTGCCTTTTGTAAACGAGGGAAGTCATTTGTGTTTGCATTGGATTATTTGTGTGTTTATGTTAACACTGAGCCGTGATTCAGGTTTGCCAAATGTAATTCCCTTGAAGGAAAAGCAGAGTTATTAAAAGAGGTGCTGCCTGCAATTGATCTGCATTAAGTAAGTGAAGCTTGCAAAGTGCTTGAGATACTCAAATAGAAGAAGCCAGGAGTGCAAAATATTATTCTATAAGAGCAAAAGTATTATCATTGTATCTGAAAAATTGCTGATCATTGAAACATGTGGTTTATTATAAAATCAATAAAGATAAAGTTACAAGAAAAAGGCAGAGAAAATGTACTTGACGCTGGAGAACAAAGAAGAGGGAAGTCCCTGAGGAAGCTTCCTATTTAAGCATGTGTAAATTTGCTTGCCTCTGTCCAATCCACTTATACCACTAATACAGATTAAAAGTCAATGATTACTTACATAAGCATTTTGGTTTATGAAAAGGAACCTGCGCCGTAAAAACACAATCCATTGTTCTGCACTGCATCTCCGTGACAAATGGATCTGTGTCTCCCTGGGGTGACAAGCCAGGGTCCTGCTCCTGCCATAGCTCTCCCACCCCTGTGTCTCCTCCACAGAGAGTTCCTGCAGCAGAAGGCTGAGGAAACGAGCACAGGGTGGAAGTGTGTTGGCACCGAAGTCATCAACACTGAGCCTGAAGCCTCCCACTGAGTCTCATCACTATGGAGAACATAAAAAATGAGATTTTTGCAACAACAACGAGCAAGGAGGTCTCTGCCTGGCATGGTGCTCACAAGGGAGCCCAAACTCCCCAGCAGTGCTCTCCACGTGGCCTGGGTTCATGCTCTGATGACAACGGGGACCCAAATCCTGCTCCCTCCAGAGTTGCAGATGGTATGGAACTCTCCAAAGAGTGGTTTGTGAAGGTTTCCTTTCCACTAATGAAGCATAAGGGATTTTCTACAGTATGAGGGTGAAGGGTTCGAGCTACAAAAGTCCTGTTGGTAGGAAGATTGTTTAAAAATTAGATGTAAGGCAAGTTCTTAAATAATTTTGGACACATAAGAAAACACTACACTTTCAGAACTTGACTAGAAAAGCTTCTGACACTCCAGACTGGGTCCTGAGCAGAAATAGTCTGATTTACGCCTCCTCTAGAGCAGGCTCTTGGTTCTTTCTGCTTCTTCTCCCTAAATAGCAAGATCCATATAAAAATCACTGAATGAGGATCTTCTATGGCAGCAGTTTTACATTGCAAATTACTCAATGAGGTATGAAAGAAACATCTCAGCTGCACAAAATCATAATTTAAATGTTAGGTTTGGTTTATTTTCAGCTTTATGACTCAATGGGGTAGATCCTCTCTATGGCACTGAAAGTAAAATCTGGCCAGGTTTGAAATCCAATTCAGGGATTTTAACTCATCATTATTTAACTCAAAATGCCATATTATCACGTCTGTGCTGAAGCTGAGCCTGGGTGCCACAGAACATGGCATGGCAAAGTGGGAATGGGCATTACCCTGCATGTGGAAAATACAAAAGTAGTGTAGGGTATTAAAGGATAGTGGAATTATTTACTAAAACATAAAACTTGAATCTTAAACAATTTTTTTATCTTTTAAGTTCAGTTTCTACTTGTTTAAAAAAACTAAGCTCTTTTGGAATTAAATCTTTATTCACAGAGGATGTATGGATGCCATAAGCACATGTAAGAGTGGGTCCCTGTTCCTGTTTTCCAGAGAGAATACTTTTTCAGTCTGTTGCAAAAGCTATTTCTATTAGAAGGGACACAATCCATAGGAATTTCTTAGAAAAATGAAGGTAAAGTTATATGAGAAAGTGGTGGAAAAGGGTTTTTTTTTTCTTTTTTTTTTTTTCTTTCCAATTAAAATAGGAATTCTCAAAACATTTTCTTTAGATTCAGTGCATGACAGGTCTCTGAGATTCAGCTGTCCTTAGGGACCTCAAGGAGAGTGTTGGTGAGGATTTTATGAAAATATTGATGCAGGAAATTACATGAAGTTTTTTATTATATTGAATTTTGGGTTTCTGGATAAGGCATTGTGGAGTGAGTACATGACAATCAGGTTTAGCAATTATTGAAGCCTTCATATTTCTTTTACTTCCAGAATTTCAGACCTCCATAAAGGACAGGGTTTGTCCTAGTGGGATTCCAGCTATGGAGTAAATATACACAACTGCTCTGATTTGTCAGCAAAGCTTCTGCTATTAGCGAGAGTTGTTTTGAAAATGTGGCCCCTCACAGAAGTACACAGAGATGCTGTTGACGTCACTTTTGTCCTTTTGTTCCTTTTCTTCAAAAAAAAAGAAAAAAAAAGAAGGAAAAAAAAGAAATATATA
Organism: Acanthiza pusilla; assembly: GCA_036630365.1. Classification (NCBI taxonomy): domain Eukaryota; kingdom Metazoa; phylum Chordata; class Aves; order Passeriformes; family Acanthizidae; genus Acanthiza; species Acanthiza pusilla. Next base: position 15,425,423 of record JAXCHO010000004.1, on the reverse strand, counting down.
GAGAATAATAATGAGAAAGTGTTCATCTAACTCATTCACAAGGTTCTACCTGCCATCCCTTATGCTCAATGAGGATGTGAGGGCACTGTTAGGCATATGTGCATGTAAATTACCTCTAACTGCACATCTCTATTATAGGCAATTACACTAATGTGCTAGAATGATACATTTAGTGTCTTCAGAAGATAGAAGCTGGGTGGAGGGCAGGCTGATTTGAAGATCAATCTGGATGAAACAAAGAATGGTATTTATTTGGCAGACCACTGGGGAGAGCTGGCTAAAACTGCAGAATGAGATAACGTTAGCCATTTGATAAGTGAGGGTTGCAATTTAGGAGTCTTATTTGCTTTTAATTTAAAAAAAAAAAAAAAGTCAGTGGATTTCTAGGCTAAGATTGGGAACTACTTTTCTCTGTATAATAGGTATCTCAAGCAGTAGGAATTGGCATCCAGGAAACGTGCCAGGTATTTGAGTTTGGCCTATCCAGTCTGTGCCTCCATTCAGGTGTCAAAATGTGAGTTCCTGTGCTCTACATTCAAGGCAGAGCCGCTGTGGTCACTCCCTGCGAGCAAGAAAAAGTGATGCCAGCTTTGCCTGTGAGGTTGCCAGCAAAGTTACAAAATGTTTCCTTACAGGCAAGGACAATTCAATGTGCTTGTCTGCTTGTGCCTTTGCTGCTTCACTCCCAAAATGCTCTTGGCTGGACAACTTCTGTTGACTAAAAAGAAAAATATCTGAATTCATGACAGCAACAACTTTGGAGGCATTTGTTCCATCCTGGCTGCTTTACTGCATTTTAGTGCAGATTTCAGTTGACTTTGTGTTAGTTCTTGGGTCTCCAATGCTTTAATTAGAAGTTATGGAAAGAAAATTGCATGAGGTTACCTGTGGGGGCTAAGTGACAGCTCAGGTGGCATCACTACCCAATATTAATATAATAACATGAGTATTCAATTTCTATCATTGTTTTACATGTTGCAATTCTCATGGGAAACTTAGGACAGAAACTTTTCATACTCTGACAAATGCATAAACTTTAGATGTAATGACATGTTAAAGATTATTATCCGAAAATATATCTTTTTGTACGCACCAACACGGGCTGGGGGCTGACCTTCTGATCCTGGTGGACAACTGTCCATGAGCCAGAAGAGTATCCTGGTGGCCAAGAAGTCCAATGATATCCTGGGATGCATCAGAAAGAACATTGCCAGCAGGACAAGGGAGATGATCCTGCTCACCTGCTCAGGGCTGCTGGGGCACATCTGGGTGCTGTGCTCAGCTCTGGGCTCCTCAGGACAAGGCAGACATGGAGCTGCAGGTCCAGGAGAGCCACTGAATTAGTCAGGAGTCTGGACAATCACTCTTGTGTGGAAAGGCTGAGGGATCTGGGCCTGTTCAGCCTCAAGAAATGGTGAATGAGAGGGGACCTCATAGAGTTATAAAGTGTTGGATAATCCTGACTGCTTGGGGTGACACAATGAGCACACTTCCCTTCAGAGGAATGCTGGCCAGGGTGGTGGTTTAGGGGCAATAGTGCACGAGGCACAAGATCAAATGGGGGAGCAAAATTTTGTGCATTTGTGGGATGTGGGGGGAAAAAGGAAGAGTGGATGGAGGGAGAAGAAACACAAAAGAAAGACAACTCCATTCTGGATGTGAACAAGAGGCTAAATATCTTTATATGCTTTCAGAAGAACTTAGTAAATTTTGCATTGAGGACCTGCTTTTTACAGGGATTTGCTTTGCATGCTACAGGCTGCTTTAAAGAGTTTTTGTGTTTTACATTTGGCTGCACCATGTGGAGATTACTTCCTGATGCTTAATAAAAGCAGAAAAGGGATTCGTAGGGCCACGCATGTGCACACACGCACGCATGCGACTGAGATGCCCAGCAGATAAGTGCAGTATTTTTGTTTACAAGGAGATATTACACTGGAAATCCTATTAGCAATCAGACAGTCTGCTGGCTGGATTTAATAAACTTCAACCAAAGGAGTTATTCCAGCTGGCATATTAACCCCCTAAAGGCTTAGTTTTACATTTTAGGTACTCCCCTGACTTGTGGAGGGATGGAGGCACTGTAGGCACGAGCGAAGTTTTGCCAATTAAAACATTTAAGATCAAGACAGAAATACATGGAGACTCCAATAAGATGATTTTATTGCACTTACATCTGCAACACAGAGATGCTGATGCATCTGAAATAATGCCTTGTCGTCATAAGATCTCCCCCCGGCTCTAGGCTTCGTCCCATTGAGTTTGGCATGGGGGGACAGTTCCCTTTTCTGGGGAGCAAGGCTGTGATTTGGAAAGGGGATAGAGGCAGTCAGCCTCCAGCCCCTCAGCATCCGCCTGTGTAAGACTTGCTGCACCATCGTAGCTTAAAGAGACGACAAGCAGATGGAGAGCAGGGAAATAGGATGCAACATACACAAATTAAAAAGTCGCAGATGTGGTAGACGCATATCCTATTAGTTTTGTCTAGAGCTGGTTGAAAAATGCTAGGGATAAAAATTCAAATGGTTGCTTAAAAAAAAAAAGTGTTGAGATATGTAAAGATTTTGACCTCCTTCTAGCTTTATCTTGTGCCATTTCACTCACCTTGAGGTTGGGGATGTGTGCAGGTGAAAGTGAGAGGCCAGAGGAAGAAAACAGTGTTAAAAGAAACAGAGTGTTTGAATGTAAGAACCTCCAACGTGTGAGATTTTTAGGTGCCTGGTATGTTTGCACCCTAAAACCTGTTGACTATTTGTGCTCTCAGGTACCATCTCTGAAGATCCTGAAATTTGTAATCAGATTTGAAATGTTTATTTTTATTATCTTGAAGGATTCATTAGGTCGAGTGGTAATTTGGGCTCGGGTTCAGATAAAGAAAATTCAGATCTGAATTTTTCTTTGGTCAAGTGTTAACACAGGATCAGAGCATCCTGAAATGACTCTTTTCAGCTGTTATTTGTCATGCATTTTGAGCTATTAGCAGTGATTACACTCACAGTTTATGACTCTTTCTCTGCTTATTTAAACTCAGCCCTCTCTGCATTTCTAACTGTAGGTTTTTTCTGAGGATGAATCATTCAGCACCACCACTCTGATTTCCACTCTCCTTTACTCTCTGTGAACTGAGTATGTTTGACAAATTCTGATCCTTTCTGAAAATACCTGGCTTAGTTTTACAATATTATTTATTTTTATAGCCCAAAGCCCAGCAGGTGAAGAAAAAAATGAAGACAATTTGGTAAATAATGAACACAGGGATGACATATTGTTTTCCTGCAATGAGGAATAAATGCACTTTATTAAGTGACCTTTACTCTAGTGGCTGCCAAGAAATTGGAGATAATAAAGCTCTTACTTGAAGAGAATTTTAGTTGAGAGAGGGTATTCCTTAAAAAAAAACAAACAAAAAAACCATTTATTTATTAAAACCTTGTTGCAGCAACATCGGTATTGGCTAAAGTGTGTCATTGAGACCATTTGTGGTGTTGTTTTGTCTTTCTTTTAATTAATTTATTCTTGCAAATCCTCTGATTGAATTACTGTTGCAAATGAAAGTTTAATTCCCCACTCTGAGACTTTTCTGATTTGCAAATCTTTATCCTGGGTCTTGCTTTGCTGTTCCACATCTTTCCTGGAGGCAGAGGACATTTGCTGGGAATGGCATCGGGGCTGGCGAGTGCCACCTGCCTGTGTTGAGCCATTGTTTCCGTGTATGATCATCAGCATCTTAATCAGCTTTGCATCTAAAGGGATTACCCTGACCAGTGACCAACAGGAATCTTTCCACTGGTTTCAGTGTATTACTGGTCTAATCCTGAGTGTCAGGGAAGGCTGAGAGAGGACAGGGGACTCTCTGCGTGTTGGTGTGCAGGATAATGTACACAGTGCATGAGATGCTGAAGTTTTGGGGTGGGTTATGGCTAGGAAGGAGTCAGTCCTCCTGCTGGGTGTTCCCAGAGTGACTGAACCATTCACACACACCTACAGACACCCTGTGTTTGTGTGGTTAAAGGTTTTGTATGGCAGGCAGAAGATTTATCTCTAGGACAAGGTATATCTCTTTAGGTACAGTGTATTGTCTCATAGTATCACAGAATGGTTTGCGTTGGATGGGACCTTAAAGTTCATCTTGTTCCAACTCCCTGCCATCGGCAGGGACACTTTCCACTATCTCAGGTTGCTCAGAGCCCCATCCAACCTGGCCTTGGACACTTCCAAGGATGGAGCAGCCACAACTTCTCTGGGCAACCTATGCCAGGGCCTCAGAACCCTCAGAGGGAAGAATTTTTTCCTAATATCTAATCTGAATCTTCTCTCTTTCAGTTTGAAACCATTCCTCTTTGTCTTATCTCTCCCTAGCTTCCTTGTAGATTCTTTTCAGACACTGCTATAAGATCTCCATGCAACCTTCTCTTCTCCAGGCTAAAAAACCTCAGCATTCTCCTGCCTGAGGAGACAGAAATATTTCCCCAATAACTCTTGATTTTGACAGAATGGATTTTCTTTGTGTACCCTGTTTCTTTCATACTTTTAAATTTAGGGTGTCTTCCAGTGATATTTCTGCCCCTAAACCTACATTTAGGGCTCGCAGGCAGGAGTCACCCAGAGCAAGACAGCTCTTCTCACAGGGCTAAATATGTTCCTTAATGTTCAGTCAGGGCTGAACTAGACCACATAACAGGCTCGTCATCCATTCTCATAATTCCAAATTCCTGTGGGAAGCCAAAGCTCAACCAGATCTGCTCCATGAGTCTTGCAGGCAATGCCACCATGTTCTAACTGAGCAAGGATTGGGGACACATCCTGCACTAGAAGCAGTGAAATCAAACTCTGACTGTGGGGATATAGGTGTGTGTTAAAGATGTCATATCCCACCTTAAATATGTATGAATGAAAACGAGGTTAGCTACTGGTGAGGGAGGCTGACAGAGGATTCAGAACATGAGCCCACAAATCCTTTTTAGAGATCATCCCCCCCAAGTTGCTAAAAGCATCAAGGAAGAGAAAAAGAAGCAGAGATATAAAATGCAAGTAGCACTTTTTAATAGATTTTTCTTCCTTTTCCCCAAAGGGTTCAGCTGCAGAGAAAGAGTGGAACATAATAATCCTTAGCATTTATATAGCACTTTACATTTCCAAAGCTCTGTACAAACATTAACTGATCAATCTTCACAACACCCCTGTGAGTTAGGGATGTATGATTAACCCCATTTTACATTGGGGGAAACCATAACATTTCAGAGCCTGGCGTCCCCCTCTCCTCAAGAGGTGCCTGGCTCTTGCAGATCCCAGTAATTTAAATCGGACTCATCCCTGACACTTCTGAGCTTTGGGCGCTTTGCCACCGCCTCAGGGCTACATGGCCAGGCTGTGCCTGATGCTCCAAAGGCTCTGTCTTCCCTTCCCTGCTCTAACTGTTGGACAGACCATGCTTTTGCACACCTCTGCCTTTCCATTTCCTCTGTGGAGCCATACAAGTGACTGGAATTTCAAGAAGCAAAACCTTACCTGGTTGATGCTCCCTGCCTTTGTCTTGACCCATGAGCCTTTTGTTTTATTTTCCTCTCCCCATCCCGTCTGAGTAGGGGAGGGACAGAGCATCTTTGGTGGGCACCTGGAATATAGATAGGGTCGACCCACAACAAAATGTATTTTTATTTTTCTTTATTTTTTCTTTTATTTTCCAATCCCTGGAATGGTTTAAAATGAAATGTAATCCTGTATCAAGTGAAAGCACACAAATACAGTGATATACCTGATGCCTTTCCCCCCATTCTTTTATCAATCTTTTCTTGATAATTTCCTGTGTTTTAGAGAAAATGGCAGGTAGAGTAGGGGATTAATGCAAAAATGCAACTTTCTTATTATTTTTTTTCCTAGTGCAGAAATAGATGTCTTTAACATGAAATCTTGCTGTAAATTGTTGACTTGTATTAACTTTTTCATGCTTACTGAGTTTCCATCCCCTGAGCATGTGCTGCCTGTTCAAGCAGAGCTCTGCTTTTGCAGGAGGTGGAACTGTGTGGCAATGCTCTCATTCTCCTCTCCCTATTTTGCTCCTTTAGCTTTGGACTCCTGAGCCACAAGTGCCTCCACCTTGGGTGCCCTTCGGGAGAAAACCAAAGCATTCACTCTGAGAGGATGCCCAGCTGTGGCTGGAAGAGTTTTTTCCCCAGAGTCATGCCCTATGGGCAGGGAAGGCTCAGTACAACATGGAGCAGGATCATGTCCAGAGTGGGAGAAGGTTCTGCACCAGCTGGTGGGGGCTGACCCCAGCACAGGCCATGCAGAGAATGCAAATAATGGTAGTAAACACTGAAGAGAGCTGGTGGACATCCCAGGGTGGCCTTTCTCCCACTGAGAGCACATTTCTCCTTCAGGATTTGGTGTCAGGTGCTGCAGAGCTCATGGGCGTCACTGCCACTTCATCATCAAAGTTCACTCCTTTGGGTCTCCTAATTTTCTTAAAGAATGTTGTATGTTCTTAGGAATATACAGGAATATTAGGAAATGGATTTCTTGGTCTCCTCCGTCTAAAATAAGTCATAAGAAGGAAGACAAAGGGCTCTAAATCAGACTGATGGAGAAGTGACATTAGATAATTTAAAGAATTTCCTCAGGTGTCATTGCTTTGAGAATTTTGTGTATTTATTCATTTATTCACCTGGAAAATATGGCATTGCTACAGCAACAGAAGGCTCAGGTCTGGGTTGGTACTTCATTTCTGGAAGAAAACTGTTTCTTCTGCACTGGGATGTGACCTGTAGTCTATTGCTTTTTATCTGTATTACTGAATCTTCTGTTTTGGGAGCTGCTCAAAACAGCTTTTCATTCTGAATGCTAATCAAAAGAGTGTGTTAATTAAATATACTTCTGATGAAACTACTTTGAAATGACACACGCAGACCAGAGTCTGCCCTTTCTGAAGTTAATGAGAGATATTGAGGGGCCTGGATATTTTTTTTTTAATGGGGGAGCTACCCACTGATATAGAGATGAGTATTATTGTAATGAAGACTTATAAAATAAAATCATCCACTGATCTCTGTTGTACCTGAGATTGGTAGAGTCCCTCCAGACTTGCACTGGTGAAAGAGGAGCTCTGAATTTGGTCCCCTACTACTTAAAAATATGTAGTTGCCCTTTAAGATGTAAATCTATTGAAATCCAACCTTAGACATTGCCAGGGTCACTCTGCTTATTACTTTATGACATTTCCAGATTAAAGGTGCAGTGGGGGCTCACATTAATTTGCTTTATGTTTGACTAGAAATGCTTCCCATCACTATTAGAGCACACTTCGAGCTCTCTTCATTTTAGAACGCTTGTCAGTCATTCGAGAATGATATGCCCTACGTCTGGGATGAATAAGCACATCATATATTAGTCAGAGGCTTTTCCTCTGGAGAGGCTCAAGAGAGCTGACAACTACTTCCAAGGAAGGTGAAAAACATACCCATCCCAGCAGCTGAATGAAGGAGGAGCGGGGAAATATTCTGCTGAATATTCTCAGTTATCTGCTGCGGTGATTGAAAGCATTTCGGCAGTTGTCCTGTGACGGCAGATTTTAGGACTCATCTGTGGGAAACGGGGAGCAACACTTCCAGATGAAACTCTGTTCTGTAGGAAAGAAACCTTCCATGGGGAGCTTTTCCATGTCTGTGCAACACCCCAGGTCCCAGGCGACAGAGTGCCCTAGGGGGAATTTTCTATTTCATTTTTATGAGTGCAAAATGAATTCTGTCATTTATTCCACTAATTTCCATCCTGAAGTATTTTCTAGGTTTGATATCAGCTTTGAAGCTACCTCCATGCTTCAAAAAGTGATGGTTGTATTATGAGGGTGGAAATGATGGAGTACCTCTTGTTTACAGGTGTTAATGTGTTTCCGGGCAATTTTGGAGTACCCTGGCATGGAAAATATTTGTTTCTGTTCTACCAACAGACAGGAAATCAGCCTGGAGATTTTCTAATGTTGTTTCACAGTGAGAGGATTTTTGGTGAATGTCACAGCAAAGTCCCCTTTATGGCTCTTTAACCAAGTGCCCCCCCTTGCATCACTGTGGGTCACAAATCCTGCAAAAACTGGGGGAGAAAAAGCAAAATATTTTGCTTTTGAACCTTTGGGGTTGTTTGACCCCGAAGCTCAAAGCCAGTTGTGGAAATGCCTTTCTCTAAAAACACAAGCTCTGATTCTGAAAGAGATGGCTGAAAATTGTTTTCCCCAGAGCCACCAAATTTTGGGTACTGACACAGCAAAAGAGGCATAAACAACTTTACTTTTATACCAAGGACTGTGGAACTGTCTATGCACTTGATATGTGTGTGTTTAAATGTCTGGTGCCCCTGGCCAAGGAGTTTTGGAGAATCAGGTCCTTCATTCCCAAGTGATGAATTTCAGGCAGTCTTAAATGTCCTTTTTTTTTGCAGCTTCATAGAGCATTTTTAAAAATATGGATTGGCCTAATTATTTATTTTTCTGCCATCAGAATTTGTTCCCTGAATGCAGTCTCTAGAAGGAAAGTGATGACAACATGGCTAAAATACCATCAAAAATATGACACTTCTGTGGAGGCAAATTGGAACTGTAACGAACAACACAGAGGCTCTCAAATGTTTTATGCTCAATTAACTGTGTGCTAATATTGCACCTTGAAAATGAGGACAGTGATTTCCTGACTGATCTGTGTGTCTGTCCACCATGAGTGACCCATACCTCCACCTACTCCTGTTCAGCCCCTCTCAAAGGTATATCCAGCCACGGCAGCAGCTTCATCTGCTCTCATTGCTGTATTCCCTGGGAAACCTCTATTTTCTGTTCCATATGATATTCTAAAACACTTTACAGAGCAATGTAACCTGTAAAAACTCACAATTTCACAAACTGAGTGCACAAACTGCAACAACCATTTGACTTGTTCGTACCCACATTTAGCTCTTAAGTGCTCCATCCTCTCTGTCTTCATCCTCAGTTTAATGTCCTTCCCTCAGTTATCCACAGAATTATAAAGCTTAATATATAGCTTAATCCATTGCTGGGATTTTATCTTTTCTTATATTAACTTATCTATAGATGCTCTTGCAGGGATGGCATATGTTGGAGACAGTCATTTTTAAAGCCATATGCAGCTGGTTCTTGTGTGAATGCAGCACCCTGCAACTCATGATTCCTCTTCACTACTAATTATTTCCTATGGCTTTTAATACTGCTCCGAGTCTTAGAATAGCTCTGAATGATGATAGACATATATTATTATTACAGGTTGTATTAAGCAGTCGTAGCTCAAGTTCTAATTACATTACCCTTCAGCCACGGCAGCAGTAACACTTGGTTTGGTTCTTGAGTTTCTAGGAATAATCTCACCAGTAGTTCTTCATCAGGCTGCAAGGTCAGGGAGAAAGGAAATTCTCCTGCCCCTCTTTTCATGCAGGAGATGAGAGGATGGATTGTGGAAAGGGACAAAACTGGTAATGGAAGGGATTAAAATGAGAGGGTCTGTGTTTTTCATGCTCGCAGGGACAGTGGCAGCACCATGGCTCTGCCCCAGGCAGGGTGGGCACCCTGGGAAGTGAACTCTGGGAGTGTGCATGTGGGCATGCAGGTGCACTTTAGGGTGCTGGAGTTATGGGGCTGGTCTTCTGAGCCCCAAGGAATACAAGAATGAAGGTTTCTAAATCCATCCAGTACAGAATCATTTAAGTTAGAAAAGACCTCTGAAATGAGTGAGTCCAAGCATCAACCCAGAACTGACAAGTCCAGAAACAAGAAACACAAACCAGCCCATTTTTCTACAGGATTCCCAGCTCCTGTGGCCTTTTCCATGAGCCTGTGATTTTTAAGTGGTTGCATAAAGTCCTACAAAATGTGAACAATGTTGTGTGCATATCTCACTTTAATTTTTATGGCAGAGGAAAAATATCAGTGAGGAAAGGATGACATTTGAACCATAGAATAATGGAATCCCAGAACCATGGAAAGGTTTGGTGTGGAGGGGACCACAGAGACCATCCAGTTCCAGACCCCAGCACTACCACAGGCAGGGATGCAACCCACCAGATAAAGCTGCCCAGGTCCCCATCCAACCTGGCCTTGGACATTTCCAGGATGGGACGAAAGATCTCAAAGCCAGAAGTCAGCTAAAAAATATTTCCACTTTATTATTCTAAGTCAGTGGGTGGGCAGGGTCATCATACTTAAATGCTTGTTAATAACAATCCTGATTTGGGCCTGTAACATGTTTATTGGTATTCAGTAGTTGTTTATAAATCTTAAGGGAAATATTTTCATGATTTAAAAATGGAATAGAAATATGACAGATATTTTTCAAAAAATGTTTGAAAAAATTCCTGTGGTATTGAAACAACATGTGCAGAACATAAGGACATGCTTTTTTTTTTTTCTTTTATGTTTGGTTATCCAAATGCCCAAGTAAATAAACGGCATAAATAACAAAGGGACTATTTCTTTGTTCTCAGATTCCTTTATCTGATAATCTCAGGCAGTATAAATAAGGACAGGTTTTATTATGTCACACTGTGCAGCAGTATAGTATTGCTGGTTCTTGGGGACAGCAAGTCTCTCCCCACAGTCCCCAGAACATTTTGGCTACCCCTATAAACTTATTACAACGTATTTCTCTATTGTGGAGTTTTCTTACAGTGCCTATAAAATCCAAGCACCTGATACTAGAATATCTCATTTATACAGAAAATCCCATCCCTCAGCACGTGAATTTTTACGTGCATACGTGCATGCACCCCAGGTAATTTATATTTGTCATATATGTATCCATGAAAATCAATATGCATGTTTTTATCAATTAATGACTCGCAATAAAAAAATCTAAAAATGGAACGATCATCACTTTTAGGGATTTAAAAGAAAAAAAGGTCTGTTTTATCAGCTTGAAAATGAATGAAGAGCGTTTCCTCACTATGTTAATTAATTGTAGTTGACAAAAAGTAGGATCCTTCACTCCTCCTTTCATGTTGCTAATTCCATCCCTCCCTCCCTCCCTCTCTCTCTCTCTCCCCTCAATTAAACGTATGAGAGTATACCCTCCCCTTTTAGAAAGAAGCTTTTAGATTAATCATATTATCTTAAGGTTCCAAATCTCAATGCCTGCGTGACCTTTCTTCCGTTAGAATCCATTATCTTAAACTATCACAATAATCCTGGCTTTAGGGAGGGAGAGCGGGAAGCAGGAATCAAACCTAATAGATGGCAAATAAGATTAATCTATGATCTAAGTGCCGATTACACTTGGCCCTGCCCTTGAACACCCAGGTGTAACCTTGAAATTCACATCCGCTAAGACACTGCAATTGGATTGTGGGTCCCCGAAGGGTTGGAAGGGGCAGCTGGCCAAACTTTACCCGTTATTCCCCAGCGAGACGAGAGCTGTCTCGGCCTGCAGCTCTCCTACTCGTGGAATTTGGCAGCGGCACAGCCGAATGTTTGTTTTGGGATGTTTAGCATTTTTTCAGATAAAATTGTTATTTTCAGGTCCTTAATTTTTGTTTGTCAGAAGCAAGCAGCCAGGGAATGGGTGAACTTTTACCTGGACCTCACAAGAGGAGAAAGCTCTCCTTTCAAAATCTGATAACTCTGCAGAAGAAAACAGAGATATTTTCTTTCTTTATAGGCTGACCTATGGACCCTGCCAAAAAAAATGTTCCATGTGAACTTGAGTTTGCAAGGCCCTTGTTTTCAGTCCCAAATACCCTGCGTTCTGAGAAAGGACATCTGTGATAAGATGGAAATTGGCACTGGTAACTCATGTACTATGGGTGAAGCGTGCTCCAAAGAGGCAGACCCAGAGGTAATTTTTCATCAAAGAACTTTTTAAAGCCATTATTAAAACTAGCATAAATTTCCCCCGTTTCTGGCAGCTTCAAGAGGCAGGACAGGATTGATTTTGATACAGCAGCTCAATATTTTTTTTCTATTTATATGTAAGGCCAGATTCTCAGCTGGAGTAAAACAGGGAGAGTTTGCTGACTTGCTTGGAGTTTGACAGAGAGATGTTGGCTGGAGGTGTCTGTGATGTTCAGCTGGAACAATCCACCCTCCATCAGCTCTGTTTGGGGGCAACAGCTGAACCCCACAGCAAAGGGACAAAATTTTCTGTTCACACAGCAATTCCCTCATGGGACAATAGCTCAAGAGAGAGGTTTAGTGGGAATGTACACTGGAGGAGAAGTCTAGGGGAAGGTTTCCTGCCCATGGTAGGGGGATTGGAGCTACAAGATCTTTAAAATCCCTCCCAACCCAAAGCATTCTATGATTCTGTGTCAACATGAGGCACATTTGGTTGGAGGCTGACTCTGAAGTGGTCCTTCAGTAATCTCAAAATTATAGGAGAGGGGGAGAAGAAACAGAGAGGGCAAAATCTTGTGGATAACAGGTGGATAACCACACTGACAGCCTTGCAGGGCTGTCTGAAACAACTTCTGAGGGGTGAAATTGCTGCAGCCCCCAACATCAAACCCTCCTGAGGGCTGAGGGCATCCCAACCTGCCAGGCTCTGCCCACCTCTGGGAGTCATGTTTTAGGAATTATCCCCAGGTTGGGATTCCCTGCTGGGAATGCCATGGATAGAGTTATTGTTTTGCTGCCCCTTCACTTTCTTTGCCAGCTTGTGAGTGCTGGCTCCCACAGCTATTTTAAAAGCTTTGTTCAGCTTCTAATGCTGTGGGGACAGTATTTAAACAGCGTGGCAGAGAGTTTGTCACCAGCTCCCTTGCCTGGACGCTGGCCTGGTGGGACCTGTGGATTCTATGTAGGTATGTAAATAAAACAGGAGATAACCTGACCCCACTTTTATTTAATTTAAGGAGAAATCAATGGGGAGGGGGAAGTTACAAAACGGACTGGTCAAGTGGGCTTTGATCAAAAAGTAAATCTGCTCACACAAGTATTGATCAGCAACATCGTTTCTTTCTCAATTCTCTTTGTGAGTACATGAATGCAGCATTAAAGGTGCCTGTGATCCCAGAACTGTGATATATTAGAAGTTTTGTAGTGTCATGAAATGCTGGAGTATTATTTATCCATTTCAATATCATTATTAATATAAATACATAAATTATCTGATACTATATTTCTACAAATTCTACAAAATTCCTCATAGGGATTTTAATTTTATGGGCATATCTCTTAATGATCCTCTAGGATCAGCCCCCAGCTTCAACCTGTTCTCCCCTAAACTTAGACAAAATGAAGAGCTGGATACATCCATAAGCTGATATTTGGATACTCTGGGACATGGGGTGCAAGGCAGAACTTGCAGGCACGCTTGAGGATGATGTTGGGGATCCAGGGGGATGCTCAGGCGATGTGGTGACACCCAGAGCCAACCAGAGCACACAAACTCTGTGTCTTCCATCCAGAGAGGGTTAACTCGCACTTGCAGCAGGCAGCCTCATGCCATTAAGTCAGGGAGAGTAATGAAATTTCATTTAATTTGTCAGGAAGAAAGTGCTAATGTTAAAAGGCATTTAATAAAAAGGGGGAGATTCTTTGAAAGGAAGCCTTTAAGTAATTACTTCAAGTGTCTTAGGCCTACTCACCAGAATATTTACATTAGTGTCTCCCAGCGCCAAAGTGTAATTAAATTAGTGCAGCATTTACATTCCATCCTGGCTTTTTTTTCAGAAGTGTGATTTTATTAACAATTCTCAAAAAAAGAAAAGCAAGCCTTGATCTAATCAAATCAGGTGTTAGTATTTTTTTAATGTTCTCACTGAGAAAACTACTTAGTAAACTGGCTTGGAGAAGGCGGGGAGCGGGGAGAAAGAAAACTTGAGTTCCTGCCTTGGGACTGATGTGGAAAACTGGCCAACACTTTATAGACTGCAATGATGTCCTGGTGGAGCTTGCAGTGTGAGTCTGGCTGCCTGCACAAACCACAGAGGCGCCCGTGGGAGAAGAGAAGGGGATGGAGAGACAGTGGAGATGACATTGGATGGAAGAAACAAGACAGACCTGGAGAGGGTTCAACGTCAGACAACAACAAAGTGCTGCAAAATGCTAAAAAAATATGCTTTCCATATTTTCTATTAAAAAGCTGTCTTTTCTGGAAAATATGCTTGTAATAGTGTTCTAGGGAAGGACAACTTTTTTACCTTGAGCTAAAGGGAATACATTCTATTTTCTTTAGCTTTAATATAGGTGTTGTGTTTTAAAAGCAAATTTAAGGATAGAAAACAGGAATTCACTAGAGATTAAACACTTACAGGAAAGTAATTTTTCTCGGACAGAAATGGCTCAGGTTGTGGTACACAGTCATAGAATTGCCACTGCCAGCACTGGAGAACGCTGGAACTTCATACCACACAATAAAAGACTATGGAATCTTTTTTCTAATAAAACAATACTAAACTAAACAGCAAAGGTATAATTTTGCAGATGTTGAGATGTTTTGGTGAAAGATACATAATAACATTAAAAATTCCCTCAGGAGGTAGTTCATCATTACATGTCACTTTGGTCAAAATGAGAAAAAGGCATTTCCATCTTAGAGGAATGAATACCTTCTTGTTGTTAAACTTCTGGGATGATATGGGGCTCACAAATTCAAAAAGAAACTAAGCAAAACAGTTTTAGACATGACTCCGTTTCTTTATTATCTAGAAAGAGGATTCTTGGCTAGTTTTATTTCATGTGAAACTTTCCTAGATAGGAATGTATTTTGAGTGATGATGAGAACAAATAAACAAGAATATTTTTGCAGAGTTGCATTGAAACACTGCCTATGGCTATATAAAACTGAAACCACTGCAACAGCTTTCACCTGGGACACAGGAGCCCCAGATTCAGGTTTCTGCTGTGTCTATTTATCAGTAGGAACCTTATCCAGGATCTCCATCAAAATATATATATTAAGTGCCTAAAAAAGGCACAATTATATGTCTTTTGCTTGTATTCACACAGTCCTATATCTTGCTAATGTTCTGGGTGGATGCACTGGCTCCTAATTCGCTTGGTGAAATATCATTTTTAAAAGAATTGAAGTGTGAATGGTCACCAATACAGTGATCAGGTCCCAGTGACCTTCAGTAGCTATTTTTCACCATGTCCAGTTTGCCTGCAAGTGACTCAGAGATGTTCTAGCAGGAAGAGATTTGGTGCTAAATCAAAGGATAGCAAGAGCTGAGCCATCGGCAGGGGAAGAGCACACGTGTGTAACTCCATCCTGGGCACAATGGTTTCCTTTTCCCGTGGTACAGTGGACACAAAAGCAAGCCAAACACTCAAAGATCCTAGAAAAACATCTGAGCTAGAGGAAACTGTCCAGCATGTCAATGAAATGTTGATGGGCTGACACATTCAGAAGGAAAAGAGGAAAGAACTGTAAAAGCAATGCACTCTGCTTCTTCCTGCCAGGGTTGTGATGTTATTTACAGCTTTCTAAGTTCTCTTGTGTGTATCTGCCTGACTCAAAGTGTTTTTTTTTTATTTTTTCCTGTGCTCCATGGGCTTCATACCCTTTGAAGGATGACTGACTAAAGGTTGTGTACGGAGTTGCTGTTTGAGTCATGACAAACACATTGTGGTCTCCCAAAGAGACCCTGAGAGGGGCAAAGTCAATTTGGGACAGCCTAGATGGTGCTGCCATGGCCAGGGATAGATCTGGATGGGTTGAAGATCAAGATGATCAAGAGCCAAGTTAATCACAGCATGGTTAAGAGGAAGGAAAGGAATTGAAAAGTCTGTGTGCATAAAGATGGTCTTGGTCATGGAGATGTGGCATTGCTAAGGCTTTTTCATCTGTCCCAATCGATCTCTTTCAATTTAATTTGTGGGCAGTCAAAACCCCCCTAATCTAATGTTACTCTTCTTATCTGAAAGAGCACCAATCCCACTGCCACCTCTTGCAACTATTTTCCAAATAATTTAGAGGCTGGCAGCCCATGTTTTATTTTACTCTAGGTTTGCCTTTTCAGATATTGGGGTTTTTGAGTATGGAGCTTTATTTTTGGAACACCAAACAAAAAAATTCATTAAACCATGCTGGGATTGCCACAACCCACGGTGTTCCTGCACTGCTCATCAGACCTGGTGCCACCAACAGCTGAGCTGTCAAAGGATGCTGAATCTGTGTCTCTTTAGAAGAGGTTCAAACCCAGCACCCAGTGCTTTTGGGAGGCACAAGCACCTCATGCTGCAGCCATTCCAAGCACACATTTGTAAGGGAGATGAGGATCAGGAGGAACAGCACTCTGTTCCTGATTAGGGCAAAAATAAATCAATCCTGCAAAAGGGCTCTGCGATCTGGAGAAAATGGAACTTGCTGAACGCTGAAAACTTTTGAAAAGCCGCACTTTTTCTCTAGTGCCTGAGCAGGAGCTAATCTCTTTCAGAGATCTGGTCCTGCCTCTTAAAAACACATTTTTTTATGGTAGAACAGCTGTTGTTGCTTCTGTTGTGATGATCTGGGTGAAAAGTTTGGTAACAGAGAGGGAGGCTTTAAAAAAAGCAAAAGACAAAAAAACTTCAAAAAAATTCCTCCCCAAACTCACCCACTTAAAAGAAAAAACCCCTTCTGCTCTGGCCTTTCAGAGACATTAAACTTCTAGAGCTTTTTAATGCAATTAAAACAAATGCTGACGTTATTTATAGTTAAATTACTGACAAGAAAAATAGCTAATGAACAAACCCCACGTTTGTACCATTAAAAAAAAAAAAAAAGAAAAAAGAAAGAAAATCCTAAAGGGAATGATTTGTAAGGATGTGGTTAAACCTATTTATACCCTGGGTTCTATTTGTTTTACAGCCAGCGGTGCACGAACAACATGAAAGGTTATCTTTGACAAGGTTTTAGCTATTATTTTCTTCCAGTGAAATGGTATTTCTTGAGAAAAAAAGGTCTTCAGAACAAAATAACAATAAATCCTGATTTAGATACATAAAGCTGCCATCGATATCACATAATATCAGTGTTCTTTCTCACTCGATACAGGCGTTTTTAAGATAAATGGTAAAACTGAACTGGAAATCCATCTGGCCAGCTGCCTGATCTAATGAATAACCCCACTTTGGCTCCTGCAATGTAAGCAGAAAGAGTTCTCTCCCGGCCGCTTTCGTCTGTCATGAATCTACAAGACAGCCGACATAATATCTGGGCGACAACAGCGTGCTAACAGTGCAGTGACTTCCATTTTCTTTGCTTTCTATTGATTTTCACTTAATAACTGGCGAAATACTAAACGTCCGCCCTGAGTACCTAATAAATCCTGCCTGAGCTTTTTATTGAGGAGAATTTAATAAAAACAACCATTGCGGCTGAGGGATTTTTCTTCTGGACAGAACATGGTGAGGGGTGGGTGGCGTTCGTGGGGATGGGGGGAGAGACATTTGAATTTTCTAATTTTTTAAATTTTTTTTTTCTTTAACATATCCCCCCCTCCTTCTCCTCACTGCCCTCTTGAGGACCTGGCATCATTTCTTCCGAGAGGACCCAGGTACTTTGCCTTGCGTTTGTTTTCTCCTTGACCAGAAATGGCCACTGCACTCAGGTATTGCCTTTAGATGGGGAAAGAAGGACATTTGCAGAAGGAAGGCATTTCCATCACGTCCATCCTACACACCCACACTTACTTCTTCAACCTGATTTCAATTCTGTTAATTGTTATGAAGGCTTCCTAATTGCCAAGTACGGGGGCTGTCAGAATCCTACAGTAACACGCTTTTTATTGTCCCATTTTACAGCTATTTTATGTTTGACACTTGACACGCAGGCGTGAAGATCCCCTGTCGGATTGGTTGGCTACTGTAACAAAATGGCATTTTTAAGTTATACGAAGTGTTAAATCTGCATCCAGTTAGAAACAAAACAAAACAAAACCCGGTGGTTTATAAATTGACAATTAATCCTAATTGTTAGCTTGGGAAAAAAAAATCCACTGGAAAAACAAAGTAAAAGGCCAAACCCCTTCTTTCTCCAGCTGTCCAGCAAGTGTGTATGCGTGTATTTATATGTTAATACATATGTTATGTACAGTTTTCCTTACTGAAGATGAATCAGGAGACACTGGGACACCATTCCTAAGCACAGAGTATTATTTTCCTCTGCATGGAACGGCTCTCTTTCTTTGCCAATAAACTCAACAGAGTTCTTATTATACAAAGCTGCTCTTTTAGAGCATTTGACAGTTTTTATTTTAATTGACACAGAGGCAGTTTCAAAGTCATTGGGTTTAATGAACAATCATCTTAGCATTTGCCTGCTCAAATCCTCTTATTCCCAGCAGTTCACAATAAAGTTTATTCTAACGGTTGAAATTAAAAAAGGAGAGAGAGGCAAGTAGAAATGTTGAGGAGCTTATATAAAAATCCGCGAATCTCAAGTTTTGTGCAGTGCTGTTATGAAAACTACTCAGCCATGCAAAGCAATAAGAGGTTTAATTACTCATTGGTAGTCCCTCTGCTGCTCCTGATGTGGCGTGTGGTGTTGCAGAGGCCTGGGAGAGATAATTGAGGCATATGGGTGGAGTACAGCTCTGCTCTGGCAGCTCATCTGCTTTTTTCTCTCATTTTTGTGTGCCTCATTTCTCCTGAGGCAGAAGGCTCAACAGTTCTGCATGGAGAAGGATCCAGTAGATGACCACAATTTGAAGCACGTGAGGACCTTGCGAGGGAAGAGGACAATGTTCTGGTGGTCTGGAAAATCTGTGCTGACTCAGTCCAAGAGTCAGCGTAAGAATGCGAACTCTGAACTGCTGAAAAAAAAATCTATTTTCAGGTTTGGTTAATTTTTCCAATCTAGGCATTACTGGGCTCATGTGGCCAAGGACTTAATGGCTCGTAATAGGCGTGACATCAGTGACAGCCATGGCCTCTCCCTTCTAAAGGGTACTACAGGGTAAAGGGAAGGGCAGGATTACTGAACCTGAACACAGCCTGGACCCTCAAAACCACATGGAGGCAATATTCAGACTGAGAAATTATTAAATCTATTTGTTGTTTAATGTCCGTTTAAGAGCAAGCTAATTTGTGAAACACCTCCATCATACAACTTCATGTGGCAGCTCTGTGAGAATAAGTACTAAAAGTTTCTCCTCTGGTTTATTAATGTATGCTAATGACATTCAGCAGCTGGAAGTAAAATCGATGTTCCAGCAGGGTGTGATCAAATTGTTCTTCATAGCTGACCAGCCAGTAATTCGTGTACTACCTGTCATTACAGCTTGGAATCCTCTTTCCTAAACTAAAATCTTTTTACAGTTTTCACCAAATGGATAAAACAAGAGGAAATTTTATCACTATCTAAATGGAGTAATAGAGTGACAGGACATATTTGCATTCTGAATAGATTAGCTGGTCTTTTAAATATTTATTTGTGTCTATTTTCAAAGTCCCTGATCCTCTGAAATTTTCCAAACACTTCTGATTTGACAGACTGGGAAATCTGTCTGCAGCTCCAATTATACTTGAAAAGATACATATAAATGATTTGACAAGTTAAAAATTAGCAGCAAGTTCTATACCTAGCACGATTTGGTGAGCAGCAGTTCATAATTCATGATACTTCACTGTAAAGTTCATGTAAATGCTGTATGTGTGGGATCCTTTAATTGGTAAGCATAAAGGTGTATTGCCATTCACCTAATGTATTCTATTGCTCAACAAAAGGTTGTTGTAGTGAGCCCTGATTGTGACAAATGATTTACTATTAGGAACATTCTGTAATTATTGTTCGGTGGTACCACAGACCGATACATCATTAACATGATAGACGACCTTTTATATCAGCAAAAATAACTAAATTAATAAAAATGGCTTCATTCCAAACCCTGTCAGAAAGCCAATACTCGAAACAATCAAGTATCAGTGTTACCTGAAAAGACCAGAGTTATATTTTTGTTAAGCAAATCTTATTGTTTGTGTAATAACATTGACGTGCTGTAGAATAGAGGGTCGGATTTTCAGCTGCTGTGAATCAATGATCTAATTAATTCTATTTATGTGGAGACACACCACTCCACATCTGTCAAGGGTATGATATGTAGGATGTTATTGTACTGCTAAAAGCACCACTGTAAATGAAGTAACAGAAAACTTTTCTTTTTCCTCCTCAAGAATTGTGGGAAGCAATGCAAGTGTGCTCTGACATGCTACTTCTTCAGATGCTGCTCCCAGTTCCATCCACACAAAGCCAGTATGGCTCTCCTGGATGAAATGCTTCCTCCAAATTTGTATTTCTGTCACTTGAGCTTGGAAAGGCCAGAATCCCATTTTTTAGCCTTCAAAGTAAAGAATTTGGAAAACTACCTGAAGAATAATTTGTTTTCTACCCAAGATCATGAATTCTTTGTTATCTACTATGCCATATTCATTTTTTATTTTTTTTCCAAAACATTTTGTAAAAGAGTACAGTTTCTGATGTAAAATATTGAGGCACAATTTCTGGAGATATTGGTGCTTTGCAGAATGCAGATAACTTGAGGGTGATCCTTTTTGCCATTCTCCACTTAAATTCCTGTCAGTTGCAGAAAATTTTACAAGGAAGATGAGTATCTTTTGTGAAATAATGTGGGTTCCCACTGAGCAGCCAGCAGGGAGTAACAAACTACGTGGGGAAGGGCTGGAGAGAGTGGCTACAGAGCACTTCTGCTCAGGAATTTCTTTCAGGTCTTAATTTCTAACTTCTCCCATTCTCTCTCTGCTTTCAGGATGGGACAGCCTCTGTGTTAGAAAGGAGGAAAAGCCATGTTGAGACTTATGCTGGAGAAATCCCTGCAGAAAGCCATCACCACAGCTGAATGTGCTGCTCTGGACTGTTCCTCTATGGAATTTTTTGTTTTATTCGGACTTCTCCTATATCCACCCTCTCATTTCATCTCCTCTTCCTCCTTTTGTCATTCCACCAAGCTGTTCATTCCCAAGGTAACACACACAAAAAATATTAAAGATATATAATGAACTCAGTTGGACACTTGTCAAAGGCTTGGTGTCACACCTCTCTTTCCTTTTTCCCTGATTTTGTTCAAGTATTCTGTGTATAGATGTGGCTTTCTCAGTTGTCCATGCAGATACCATGATAATAAAAATGTCAAAGAAATGGGGTAGCTGGATTACAAAATGTTGCAGGATACCTGGCTTGATTCCCTTCACCATAATAAAGTCTCTGGGCATTATTCCAGTGACTCATTCTGGAAAAAAAAAAAAAGAACAAAAAAACAATAAATGTACAGGACACTGTCTTCTAATAGGCAAGGAACAAGATTTTGGGCCTTCACTCCTTCAGCAGCTGTGTTACAACCCACTGTGTAACCTTCAGCAAATCCCTTTATTGCATCTCTGTAAAATATTGGTAATGAATTTACGTTTTGTAAAGTGCTGGGAGATCCACAGATGAAAAGCACTATATAAGCTAAGTGTTATTAATGTGATTCACTCAGTGAAATGAAATCTCTGTTGAGCAAAATACTGTTCCGTAAAATTTGTATTTAAAGTTACATATTTTACAGCACCAAGAGAATGAAGGTTGTGTCACTTTTTCCAACATATAAACTATATTTAGCAATTTATTCCTTGGCTTCTCTCTAAGTAAAAGAAAACAGCTTGATGTTTAAAAATAACATTTTGTAGGCTTGACGTTCATAATTTGGACTGGAATACTTTTTAAACAATTATTTAAAAAGAATGAAAAATCTCTTTCTGCTCATATAGAATAAATTCTAATTCTTGCATGGGCCATATGTGTGAAGGTTAGCCATTTATCTTGAATACTTATTTCAAATTCATATGAACATTGCTATAGAAAAATGTCTCTAATGTCAACCATTTTTGTATTTTCTTTTAATACATAACTAGTCTGTTACTCTTGCAGCCTGTGAAACAGTGGGGCAGTATTTGGCTGCTGGACAGTTCAGTTTTGTAGCAAAACCTCTTCTACTGCTGAGATGGGCTAAGGTGCAAAAGGTTATATAAATCACATAAATGTAAGAAAGTATATTTGACTCTTAAAAACCTTTTGATTTTATTAACTGGTATTACCTAAAACATCTTCAAGGAAATTGTTTCAAACATCTGAGTTTTAACCCAATATATTTATTTTTTTAAAAGAAAGAGACCAGTAATTCCTGATCTTTTCCCGTAATTCATTTTTAAACATCTTTTTGTATAAAAAGGTTTTGGTCCACAATGATTTCTGCCAGGAATACAACTCAGCTTTTTTATCTTGAACCAATTAATCAATTATCACTATTACTGGAGTCTAGGGAAGGAAAGAAAACCTTTTACAGAGCTTCACCAGAGGATGTAACTACCTAAGAAGAGATGAATCTGGATTCCATCTTAGGTGAAATGTTGTTATGATTTTGATAAAAAAACCCCAAAATTTCTGTGTAAGGGCAGAGCAAAACACATTCCCATTTGTTTCTTTGACTCCAACTTGTCATCACCACACTAAGACACACCAGGATTAGACTCCAAAGTATCCTTTTATGAGGAGGTCAAACTAAATGGACACCTTTCTCTAGTTCTGGCGTCTGAATTGCAGCTCAGACTCCTATCACCTGACCTTTTTTTAAAGTTTCCTTCATTAGCTATGAGTTATCATTTATAGGAATCAGTTTGACCCCCTATCACATTCAGCCCTTCTTCAAGGAGCTTGAGGAAGCCCTGAATCATTTACTGAGATATTTTCTCTGTTTATTATACAAGATCCGGCTCCTGATGCATATGGTGCCCAAACTCATGGTGAATGTCTTGCCACCAGACATTAGCTTCTCAAAAAGTCTGCAGGCTATAGTTAACCTGGAAAAGCACAGCTTTGAACTGGGAACAGAACCTCCAGAGAAATGTAAATGTAAACCCAACCGATTGAGGAGGGAACGCAATGTTTTGTAAAGAAAAGCACACAATAGCTCCTGGAGCCATGGTCCTGTTTATAGTAAAGAGATGAAGGTGCTACCTTGAACTTTTTTTGCAGCAAGGTCTGTAGCTGCTTTTAATTCTGATGTAATATAATATACTAAAATATAACATAATATTAGGCAGGTATCTGCTTATTTCTAATCTCCAGCAAGCACAAGAAAGGGCAAGCCTTGTTCCTTGTGCATTTCCTTGGAATACTACATGGAGATACTGAGCAAATCTAATGAATGATTTTCATTGTTTGAATAGGTCCTTGTTTTCCAGACATTAGACTGAAAGAGATATTCTTTGTCCACTTCTTCTAGATCAAGGCTAGACTTCTTCCTAGCAGTCATCAGCGACTCTTTGAAATTGTTTTCAAAGCCAAATGTTGGCTGGAACTATTTTAGGCCCTGCCTTTGCTACCTTGGGCCTATCTGAAAGGAAGAAGTTTGCCCTTGAAAGAGAGTTAAACTGCTATGATTCACCGACTTGGAAGAATTGCAGGATGCTGATGCCTGAAGTGGTGCCTCCCACTGGACCAGTGCAAGTTTCCTTCCTTCTTGTCTGACCAAGCCATTAAGAAGTTAGTTAATTCCCTGTTGGTTACTTCCAAGGAATACCCAAAAAGGAAATACCCAGCCCTGGAAAGGTAATTTACCTAGACAGGATTTGAAATGCAAGGTTCTCAGCTGAGGGAGAAAGTCCTATATCCCATCTGGCTGTGGGAATTCAGCTTCACAAGCTTTTCATCCCTTGAGCTAACAACTGCAGACATTCCGCTGGGAGGTGTCCTATAAAATCCAAAGTACTTGGAGATCCATATATTATCACATTCAGCCTATTGGAGCCAGAAATGTGGCCTACTGTTGTTCTCAGAGAAACAGTGGAAGGGCAACATCCTCAATTTGAGAAGAGTTAGAATCCTCATCTGTGTGTGATGTCTCCCAAACCGAAGCTATTTTTGACTTGGTGGAGGCACAAGTGGGAGGAAATGCCAGCTCCCTGTCCTTGGGGACTCGCTGTAATTTGTTTCCTTTGTTCTGAAGGAGCAGATCCCCAGCTGGTGTGGAATGGTGTTTCAGAAGAGCTACTCTTGTGGAAAATCTAGTCCCAGTGCCTGATGCACTGGTGGAGCTATGAAAACCAGTCTCCAGGCCAAATTATAACGTACTCTACCCAAACACAGTAAAGCTATTTGAAATCCGAGGGGTTGGTAGGCTAGGGGAAAGCTCACCGACTTTTTGGGGTCAGAAATACCCTTTGAAGGACCTCTAGCTGGTTAAAATGTTTATCAGAGATTTTAATATTAATTTGTTCTATGCTTTCACAGTACAGTTAACTCCTGAGGAAAATGCACTGGGAAAGAACTTGTAAGGGACTGGAGTAACTGTATGGAAATAGGTAAAAGTGACTTGGAAGCTCTGGATCAGTTTCTTAGAAGCAGCAGCAGCCCCACTCATGTTTCTTTGCCTTCATGGCATTTTTGAGAAAAAAAAATATTGGCTGTATGAAGAAACAGCATTGGGAGTAACAGACTGGTCTGAGACTACCAAAACTGTATGCAAATGAAAAAGGTTTTAGTAGATAAGAATGAACAAAGTTTTGATCCTTAATGAAATGGGTTTTGGCCTGTAGGAAGACTGCATTTTAAAAGAGGTTCCTCTTCACACTGCTTCTCTCCTTCCTCACCTTCTCTGCACTCAGCAGTCCACAGAAACATGCTGAAGGTATCTTCACTGAAAAAAAGCTCAACCACCACAAACAAAAAAAAAAACCCAACACCCCACAGTGTCTCCATAATATCAGTGTATGAAAAAACCCTGACAACTGTGCGAACATATTTTCAACACCTGTTCAGTCCTTCGCCAGATGCCTCTTTATTTCAAGGTTTGTGAATGCTTACCTGCTTGCTTAATATATTGGGTTTAAAACGTGCAAAAAGATGCAGCAAGAAAGAATTAGTGAAAGTTCCTTATTGCAATCCTGCTTTTGAGCCCTGAAAATGAAATTCTGGGATTTGATGTACAAATTTTTTCCTCTTCTTTCTTGTGTGCCTCCCTCCAGCTCTGTGCCTCAGTTTACCCTTTAAAGAAAATTATTTCAGTTTGAACTTTACAGTGATCTATCGATGCACAGTGATGCTTTCTCCTACACTACAGTTTCCAAGTAAAGAATTTCTCTTCTCCATCAAGGCTAAACTGGGCAGTATCTGCATGAAGATATGACTGCTTAACTGGAGAGAAAGGACAATTTCTTCCTTGGTCTGTCCACTGAAATGTCATCCTTTACACCATTCTCCTGACTCAAATCTATTTTGCACATAAAGGTTTAAAGGATTGTTCCTTCCTTGGCTGATATGTATGTATAAATGCATCAGAATTTTGTTAAGCCTGAAACAGTCTTTTCTCAGAACTTTAATTTTTGATGTTAAAGATATATCTGTCTCTCAGAGCGCAACAGGCCTCAGCCTTTCACAGCTCCAAGACATAGATGTCTGATTACTTAAGCTCTATTTGAAATTAAATTCCAGCCTCAGGGGCATTTTGATAATAAATTCATTTAGGGAAGAAGTTTCTTTCACAGACACAAACATCCTCTACTGCCATGCTCTGTGCCAATATATCCACAGAGAAAATTTTAGGGTACTTTCCCCACATTTCTCCTTCCTGTATTCTTGTCTATGGTTTCACTACCTGATTCACCACTTGTTTTGGCAGGAACTACTGTCCTGCACTTGACTCAGCTTTATTGTGCTTCCAAGTTTTCCTCAAGCTAAGCACGTCTACCTCACCGCTCAAATCTGCCTTTAAGGATGCCACCAGCCTGCCAACACCTCTGAGCTTCCTCTCCCCTCTTAATCCTACCTTGGGTTCATAGCAGAGTCACCTTGATGGCCTTTTGTCTGTTCTCCTCAGATTCACTCATATTTTAGGGAAACAGAGAGAGGAACTAGCAATCAGTGGGGCTCCCAGAGCTGATGCTGGCTGAATCCACATGCCATCACCCAAACAGGCTCTGGGCATGCTGAGCACTCGGGGAGGGGGGCCAGGAGGGTGTGAGACCTTCTGTGTGGTGCTGAAGTTAGGGTGAGCCTGGTGCTTGGAGATGGTGCTTGGTATGTGCAGAAGGAGAAGGAATTTCCCAAGCCAGAGTGGGTTTGCTCCCTGGCAGAGGGGAAGGTAAATAGAATTTTTAAAATGAAGCTGAGGGAAGCGAACAGCTTTCTGCTGGCTTTGGTTTCCCTCAGGAATAATTTCTGATCCTGTATCTTTGTCTCTAGGAAATTTAGACCATATTTTCCTGTTGCCGTATTTCAGCCTTCATTTGATGCCAGGTTACAGTGCCTTATAACAGTGAGCAAAATGAATGTTGAATTCCCAAGGACTTTCCTGAGGTTGCTGTATCCAACACTTAGAAAAGCACTTTGAAGAGAGGACTAAGGATTATTATTCCCAGTTTATGGATACAGTGTCATATTATCGCAGACATCAAGACAAAGGATTGTCTTGCACGTATTTCTTGTCCATAATAAACCAAGGAGGGAGGTGGAAATCTCAAGATAAAGACTATTCCAGCAAATTTGCAGACTGCTTCTAGCAAAAAAGATAAACCCTTCGTCTTCTGTGGTTTGCCTCACCCTGATTTCTACCTTTTTTTCTCACACTAACCCCAAGCAGGAAGAATGGAAAGAGAGAACATTGATGAAGGGCTTGCAGGAGTTTTGCTTGTAGCCAAATTCTGCTATTGACCACTTCCCTGGAAATCTTGTTTACAGGGACTGGATTTTAGGACCACATTTGCATTCAATGATAATGATTTTCTTTTAGTCCAGCTGGGATAACTGCAAAGATAGTGCCCAACTGCAACTCTGTTGAAGAGTGAGTGAAAAATAAATTACACTTCTTAGATGAGTGGAGCAGTGGGAATGCTCAAGAAAAATCCACACTGTTAGAGCCACAACAAGGACTCTTGATTATCCAGGTTAAAATAATGCCTTGGCTCTGCCTTGTATCCAGCATTATCATCACTGCCAAGTGAGGCACACCTTTTTTTTCCTTTTTCTTTTTTTTTTTTTTTAAGAGAGGAAAAAAAAAAAGTAAAGCTTTTAAAAAAATAGCCTGGATCTTTAGATAGAATTGAATGTTCTGTGACTTTAAATGAAAGCTCCAGTGTTGTTGGGCAAATAAATTTAAACCACTTAACATGGCAGAGAAGGTCAGGCAAGCTTATTATAGTGATCATAGCGTTACAGCTATTGCGATTGACCGCTGCTCTTTGGAATCACCAATAATCAGAGGCCGCAAGCTGTGTTTGCAGAGAAAGGTCATCATTCATTTTTTTCGAAGCATTAATATCTTTTGTTTGTTTGGCTCAACATGAAACAGGAATCGATAGAGGTAATTCACAGAGCAATTAGCCCCTCATCTGTCAAACGGTGTCTGGGTGTATTTAACAAAAAGACCTTTGGAAAGGTTTAAAAAGGAGGAAAGTGCCTGTACAATCAACAATTTATATTTTCTACATGACACGTTGTGTATGTATCTGTGAAGAGAAGGGACCTTGGGACTAAAAAAATATACATAAAACATGCTGTAAATCTGTACTCAGACTTTAAAAACCCGCAGTGAGACAAACTGTTAACTGACTTGGAGAAGTTTTCCATGCTGTTCTTAGCGAAGATAAAAATTTTCTACCCGAGGCTCAGGGAAAAAGTTAGACAGCTGTTCAAAAACTTGTCAGATTAATTACATGAAGGGGAATGGAGCAGCATATAAAACATAAGAGGGCTGAGACAGAGGCAAAAGGTCTCTTGCTGCCCTGCTCCTACAGTTCAGGGCACTGTGAGTCCCTCTTCCCCCCAAGAGGTTTTTCTTTATGGGGACACTTAGGGGAGTTAAGGAAAATGGAGAAAAAGTGCAGAAATCAGAACATAAGTTATTGCTCTGCTACACTTACGAAATCTGGTGAACTTTCACATTTGAGAGACTGAACTGGGAGAGTAAAGCTACAGCAGATCAAGGGCGCTTTATTTCTGAATAAGAGTGTCTACCAGGGG